>BRKX01000002.1:27017500-27522500 GCA_026008535.1 Perilla frutescens
CCAATTTGGAGTGATGGAAGGCACTTTGGGAGGTAATTGAGCCATCTATCTATCCTAATGTTTTATGTAAATGTTACAAACAATGTAAGACCAAACTACAACATGTCAACACAAGGGCCCTTATATATACACAAAACCACATGCAAAAAAAAAATTAATTTCAATTTTTTTTTTCACCTTTTTAATTATATTTGAAGAAAAGAAGATAGCCACAAGAACATCATCATCATATTCACAACTGAACTGACCCTCTATAATTTCATTATCTTTGAAGAAAAATAAAAATATTAGTTTTATATAAAAAAAAGGGAATTTCTTACTGTCTGTGAAGGTGGGGTCACATGGGGGGGGATAGATTAGGACAGCTATCAACAGCTGTGGGGGGAAAGGGGTAGGGGAAGTTGAGTCCCAACGGTATGAGCGAGAGTAGTTTATTAACTCTTAACTCAGTGGGAATCAGAAACCACGTGCATCCCCTTCTGGCCTTCCAACCCTTATTATACTCTCTCTCTCTCTCTCTCTCTCTCTCTCTAGATCTTTTTTTTATACATTTATTCACACAACATTCCTCTCTGTTCATTGATCCATATCTCACCTTCTTTCATCCCTCCATCGCCGTTGGATCGTTCTTCTCATTCAAGATTATCAACATTCGTTCCACCCCATTCATGGCCGTTGGATCACTCTAAATTCATTACAAATTCTGATACCATTCCATAGCACGATGCATGCGAACTAATTTCGCATTAAGTTTTGAGCCAAATGTGAATAACTTTAGACCATAAAATCGAACCTAATCGTTGAAAACAAATCGCGAGATTGACTCTGATACCATGTTAGAAATGAATATTGGGTCTAACTCACCCTCACAAAATCGATTTGTAAGGGGAGGGTTGCCCTCACCTTAATAAGTGGCACATGCCACTTTTCCCAACCAATGTGGGATGTTTAACAAATATGAATCTTAATCTATCTAACGAATTCTAATGAACCTTCAAACTGTCTAACACAAAACATATTTTTCGAAATAAATGCAAGACCAAATGATACTAATTATTTACAATTCTTCATGAGTTTCGATCTTAAAACAAAAATGAATACGTTTCTTTTAATTTTTAGGTGGAATGATGCATGGGATGAAGTTCAGTTATATATATATATATATATATATATATATATATAGATAGATATAGATATAGATATATATGTCGAGTTTGTATAAGTTGTGATCGAGCACGCATTTGAATTGTATAGGAGAAGATCTATCTATTACAGATATTGAAACTTAGAGAAAATCAAACCAAGCTTTGGACATGTTAATTAATTAACCCTATCACATATATAAAATAATTAAATAAAGTAAAGTTAATTAAAATGCCAACTATTTATCTAATTAAAGTTAAAAAAATATTTAACATTAATGATCTTATACTACTTCTTGCAAATAAGAGGGAGTCTTGTATGAGATTGTTTTATCGGCCAAAATTCATAAGACGGGTCAAGATATGTATTCAAGCACAATGAAACACCAATACAATCATAGTATAATTATGCCACTAAATATGAATTTGGATTCGAATCCTGACTTGTCTTACGAGTTTTGACCTTGTAAGATAGTCTCATACTAATTTTTTACTTACAAACAAATACGGAACATAAAGTTATAGTCCTACTAGTAAATGGAACATTTTCTCATAATGATGACTCTAACAATGTTCTTTTTTCAAATTCTTAATTAATTATATGCGACTTCTTCTATAATCAAGGTTTTTTTTTTCAAATTCATTCAAAAGATAAAATGATGAATGTATCAAGAATCCCTAAACACGTTGAATTAATTAAAGGTTAGCAATAATATTATTTGGCAATAGGTGCAGAGTGAAGAATTATGAGGCCACTTGGGGTGCAAACTTTATTGCATGATGTACAATCAAGAAAAGAATGACGATCACGTGCATGCAATCCTCGGAGCTCTACTGTATACATGCAAACAATATTGGCTGCTTAGCCAATAATTGAGTAATAAGTCACAATGTGTGAGTGTGACAACGAGGAGAGGAGGCCGGGTATATATATGCACATCGATAAGCCATCCAGATCTTTCATTAGACTGTATCATATTTTAATCTCGTATTTTATTTTATTTTTAATTAATTTAGAATGGCCATCTCGTCATAATATATAATTGGATATGTAATCAAATCTACAACATTAATTATATTGTATGCACTTATAATCCGAAAATTATACCATTGTATCACGGACGCCATTTTCACATACATATATCGAATTGATATTTGCTAGTAGTAATACTTCATACACACAATTAATTTGGAGCCAACATGAAAACTACAAATACCAAATATTGTTGAAAGACGCGTATTCTCATTTCTCAATGATTGGAGGCATCAAGCTAGATACACACACACACTATTGAATATAATTTATTTTTTCTTATGAAAAAAAAAACGAAGAAGAAATATTAGTAATGGGGGGATGGAGAGGTATTTTTGGATGGATGAGCTGTGGAAAGTGAAGGATAGTAGAAAAGGATCATGTCTAGCCATGTGAAATGTTTGCACGCCCAATCCCAAACCCCTCTCTCCCCCCTCTTTACTTTGTCTGCAAACTACCCCCACATGTAGGGGCATCTCTCTCTCTCTCTCTCTCTCTCTCTCTCTCTCTCTCTCTACACACACAAACACACATACATATTAATTAGTGAGTCAGTACACAACATATATTGAATGAAAAAAACAACGAGAATAGTGATTAAATCTAGGGTGCACATAACATGTATGTATATATATATATAGTGGTGAAATAAAATATGATGCATGTACTAATATAAATCATATATATGTGCTTCCTATATCCATGACCAAAATGAAACTTGGGTGAAACTAAGTAAATCTTCGAATTTACTGATGTGAAATGGATGAGTTGTGCTTAGGAGTACATATTATAATATCACTCGAACCCAAAAATAGATAATTCTTACCGAAATACGTTGAAGCGTTGAAGTTGACTGAATATCCAGGGTATATATTACCCTATTTTAGGTCCATCTCTCCCTCTGTCTCTCTACACACACACACACATATTGCAACGGTATTATTATTATTATTATACATGTGGTATACGTATTGATAAAATTAAAAATAAAATCGGCATACAGTACAAAATAGAGGACATATACGTCCTTCTCATATGCACTTTCCCTATCTGCCAATTTTAATGTACTTTGTTTGTGGCAAGGCACTAAATCACTAATCATGATGATGAGAGACAAGAATGTGTGTTTGTGTTATGCAGACTAATTAATTAAGATTTTGGCTGCCACTTAATTAATGCAATAAAGTAATGACGATAAATGAAACATTCAGCTTTTTTTTTTTTTATGGCTTCTTTTTTTACATTCTAAATAACTGCATAACTTTCATGAAGAAAATGTAAGTAGTAAAAGAATATTTATATATGGTGTTATTTAATAGATATAATATATAAACAAGTGTCTGATTTTAATGAAGAATTCAGGCAGCCTTAGTTAAAAAAGACATAACATGTAAAATTTTGGAACATAGCAAATACACGACATCTTGGTAGGCAATTGTCTTCAATATTCGGATATTTTAGCTGTCAACAGAAAATTCGTATTATTTTTTATGAAAATAACATGAAAAGTCAACTTTTAAAACTTTCCAAGAATTAGAGATACAATCATCCTTTTATTTTAACTTAAATTTATATTATATACAACTTATAGAATATAAAATGATCACGTGCATCGTACAGGAGACTAACTAGTAGATATTATAACAATCTTTTTGAAATAGTTTGTTGAAATTGTTGATTTCGTGTTATAATAACATAATGCGTCCAATCCCATACAAAGTCAAATACCATTGAACATGAATTTTGATCCAAATATAAGTATTGTCTGATAAATCTTGACCCTTGAAACGATCTTACATAAAATTTTGTAATAAATAAGTAGTAAGAAGAACTAAAAGAGTCTAAGATAAGATCATAATGCATATGTATATACTGGAAAAAAATAAACGTGCAATTAACTACCATTAATCGATTTCTTATTTTTCAAGGGAGAATAATAGAGAAAGATGGATAACTTCAACTGTAGTTCAAAGCAAAAAATATATATGTTTTTTTTTCTTTTCTGTAAGTATAGAGGACCGAAGAAGTCACAACGTGCAAACTAGATTCTCAGTTTCAATACGAAATTATAACAAGATAAAAATAAATAGGAAAATTATACTTATTACCCAATGTTCACAACTTTTCACGATAATATCTCAACTTATACTTAATAAAAATGCAACACAAACATTTCATTTTCTTCACAATTCTATCATCGGTCAAATTTTATGTCGCCTGAAAACTGACTCAACTGTTAGAGTTCAACAAGGGTAGTGCAAAAAGAGTTCGGGGTTGGTGGTGACGAGGATAATTTTGGCGGCTGAGTTAGTCTTCAGTCAATGGAAATTTTGACGGATGGTAAAATTATGAAGAAAATGAAACTTTTGACGTCACATTGCTATTAAGTATATTGTTGGAGTATTATTGTGGAAAGTAGTAGAAATTGGGGGTATTAAGTATAATTTCCCCAAAATAAATAATCCAACTGCATATGAAATTTAAACACGGAAGAGAAGAATTCCAAAGTGCATAACTTGCTAACTGTGGTTTCATTAAATTCAGAAAATTATGCACAAGTCCACATAGATGAAGCATGAACCATAGACAAAGGAGACACAATAAACTTGCCTCAGCAACAGAAAATAGACATGAATCCAACTGAATTCCCAACAAGATAGGTATACTACATAACAAAACACCTATATCATATCATGTAATCGATCACAAACAAAACCTCATAAACTCACTCTCCAAACTCGTCGTGGCTCAAAAAAATGAAGAGCACTTCAGCTGTAACAAGAAACTATCTGTTAGCTATTGTGCTTACGTGCATTCTGTGTGTTTCATCAAATGCAGATTCGCAGAAGGCAGAAAATAGAACAGGGCTGATGGAAAAGAGATACAGAGGTTGGCTGGAAAGATACAATAAAAGATATGACAACAAGCATGAATGGAACAGGCGGTTTGGGATCTACCTGACCAATCTAGAGTTTATAGAATACATAAATGCTCAGAAACTACCTTACAAACTCACTGACAATCAGTTTGCAGACATGACAAACCACGAGTTCCAGACTGCCTACTTGGGTTACAGGAGGCATAAGCAGCCACGTAAACAACACTACGATGCATACAGAAATTCTACGGTACCATCTAGCATAGACTGGAGAAAGAAAGGTGCTGTGACTCCAATCAAGAATCAAGGCAAATGTGGTATGAAAGTCAGTGTTTTTGTTATTGTTGTTTCCTTTTAACCTGCTCCACTTATGATATGTAGTTTCGAGAATAAGCAATCACCATGCTATCTCAATTACACACACTGTTTTCTATTAAAATAAACATGCATTAAAAATATTTCATTACAGGCAGTTGCTGGGCATTCTCAGCAACAGCAGCAGTAGAAGGACTCCACAAGATCAAAACTGGGAAATTGCTATCATTATCTCCACAAGAACTCGTGGACTGTGATTTCGGCATAGATAACCTAGGTTGCAGTGGTGGATTTATGGAAAAAGCATATGAATTCATGATATTGACTGGTGGCATAACTACAGAAAAAGATTACCCATATAAAGGGATACAGGGCATATGTGATATAAGAGCTATAACAAAGAAAGCAGCAAGAATTACCGGCTATGTACAGATACCTGCAGGAGACGAGAAAGCTATACAAGCTGCAGTAGCTAATCAACCAGTAACAGTAGCCATTGATGGCGGTGGATTAGAGTTCCAATTGTACTCCAGTGGGGTATTCACTGGATCCTGTGGAAAGAGTCTCAACCATGGGGTTGTGATTGTGGGCTATGGTGTACAAGAGGGTGTGAAATATTGGCTCGTGAAGAACTCATGGGCAAGTCACTGGGGTGAAAAAGGGTATATCAAAATGATGCGCGACTCTTCTGATAACGGTGGTATCTGTGGCATTGCCATGGAAGCCAGCTACCCAGTCAAATATTTCTGAGGTATCCATCCTTTTTGGAAGGATTTGTTTTCTCATGACTATGGGTACTCGTAACTTTGAGTCTATATCAATTTAAATAGATATATAAGCTCAGAATAAATTTCGTTAGTAGAAATAAGCAAGATAGTACGCAGAAGATGGAAAATCTATTAGAGGTTTGTCTCTCATGTTATTCAGACATTATTGAAACATAATTATTATTTAATATACAGAAATCAAAGATCTGTGAGATGCCATGTTTTTTTGATATGTAGGCCTGGTGTGTGATCTGCGCTATAGATAAAAACCTTAACATGAGTTTCAATATGCATAAATGCAATCGTTTTAGTATCTGTTGACTCAACAAGGCTGATAGCCATCACATTCACAGTTCTAAAGTTCTGAACAAAAAAGATGATTTGCTACAAAATTGGCTGACCTTATATGAATAATTAGCTGCTTGTATCCTAGTCTCACACCCAATCCTCAAGTTCCCATGAGTGTATGATCTCAAATGACTTTCCTAATCTGTTCGATAAATTTCTCCATATCTGTGCTCGGAAGATACTCTATTTCTAACCAGACAACATAGTTAATCCTACAACAGAGAGAGTGCGAGTAATGATACTTTTTTCACATAACAGTACCAGAGGCCTTAAAAGTCTATGCATTCCATGTGACATAATACCAGCTCTTTGAGGTTTTAAATGGTAACGGTCTCCAATTGGCTTCTTGGCAGCTGGACTCTCCATACCTTTGTTGGTAAAAAGAAAGAATTGAAACTTCAGATACTTTGTAATGATGGTTCATGTGGATTCTGAACCAGTAATTACTTCTCAAACAAAAAATTGTATGTTGCAGGGAACAAAGCACCAAAAGCATTAGAGCTAGAACAGTGTCAATTCTCTGAAAAGGATTGAATTATGTATTAACCAGTTAAAGGGGAAACATAAACACACAGAAATAGATTCTTCTGCGAGAATGAACTTGAAAGAGTGTTAAAATATACCATGATTGAAGATGTATAACAATGAGAAACTTGTCATCGAAAACTTCTTCTTCTAGGCTTGCGCTGCCTAAAGAGACAAAAAGCCATGACAAAAATAACAAGACCCACCTGGAGAAAGACCAAGGCCTTCAAGCCTGGAAAAGTAGCTGATCAGTTATTCTTATGATAGGGCGAACTCACAAGAATTACAAAGTAGTCTTGACACACAGAGAAATACCTTTAAGTTTCTGTGCTGAGTCCTCCATCTTATTTCCAGGTTTGGATTTTCTTGAATGAACAAAATCCAGATTACTTGCTGAGTCATATTTTAATTTTGTATATACAATATTTCCACCCATGATGCAAGTGTTAGGACAAAGGACAGCTCCATCATATTCATCACTTCCATCACAGCAATCTGTAAGAATGAGTTACCACAAGTAAATCAGATGTCAAATGATGTTTATGTAGAAAGTAAGCCCAACATACAAAATTCAAAACTATACCATGCAGGCATAATCATCTTGCAATCAAGATTTTGAAATTCACAAAAGAGGTAAATGAAGGCCATTGAAAAAAATTTGACATCCTATCTATGCCGTGATTTCATCACCACAAAAGCTCAGGAGATGGGACCGTGAATTATTGGCTCAAAGTTATTAAACTATGTATGCAAAAACTACTAATTTACAGAATGATGAATAATCCATTTGATATTCAGATCTATTCTGTTCTAACAGTGTCCCTGGCCAAAAACACATGTCTATGCACGCAGACTCCAGCCCATGCAACACATGCATAATCAAGAGAACCAATATAGCCACATCTGTCATATGATTCTTATAAATATTTTGCCCTTTAGTTTTTGATTTTTTTAAAGAATAGTAATACCATTTTTATGATTCACTAAGATACATTAAAATCTATGCATGTCAACCAACTAAACTTTCAAATCCAACGGAATTGAAGTGAAATTCAGAAATGGTTGAACTCACCACATATTTGATCATTCACGCGAGAAGAAAACAAGAATCTGGGCGTACTCCCTGTATTTTTACAGTAGAATTTGCTAGCAGGACATGCAGAAGTTCCTATATCACAGAGAAAAAAGCTCCAAGAATATTAAATTGCAAATACCTTCCAACTAATACTAAAATTAAATGATATCAACCTATTTATGAAGAAATTAAAAAATCATGTTGAGGTACTTTAAGCATCATCTACCTTCAAAGCTCGTGCATGGTTCCAAAAGTAATTATAAAGCTCCCTACCTCTCTCCCTCTCTCTTATTTGTACGTAGCCCTCAGATATGATTCATCTATTCTTTTTTCATTTGTCCAAGTGAAAGCATTTAAAAGATTATGAATATTTATAGTGAGGTGAAACATGATGAACGAGTCCAATACACTACTCCACCGTTTGTTTTCACAGATTTCCCTTTTTTTCATCTCAACCTCTTCATTTACAGCACCAACAGTTGAAATAAAAAGTAGTGTAAGCAACAGCTCGAGTAACTTTTGACTTCCCCGATTCAAACATAAAATAATCCTTGGTCAAATTTATTGAAATTGAAACGTTACAATAAGTAATCAGCTAAATTAAACAGAAAACCATGGCTTTCCCTCTGTCTGCACTCCTAGATTGAATTCCATTTCTACATTCACCAATTTACTTCCCAATTACACATTTTAGCTAAAATACTAGCAACCGTTAATTTTCCATCAAAACTGCAGCTCTCAAGTAATAATCACATAGCATGACCAGCAAAATTGAATCAAACAAAAGAGATTACTCCATTATAAAACGAAGGATAAAAATGGTAATATACCGGGCTCATCAGTGCCATCAACGCAATCGCAGAAATCGTCATTGACACGGTCTCTGGTAAACGATTTCGATCCATCTTTGCATTTGATCAGCTCCGAATCGTAGTACGTCACATCTGCAATTCCAACTATATTATTTTACAATTCAATACAAACTTCACTGAGAGAGAGAGAGAGAGTTGACCTAGAGGGTGGACTCCGATTGGTGGGCGAGGAGAAGAGGGATATGCGTAGTGAAAGTGTAGAGAAATATACAAACAAGTGATCAGAGCGAGAGTCGTCGCCATTTCCGACCGCAACAGAGCTCTATTTCCCGCAACAATCGCCCTATTTATTTATTTATTTATTTTTAATTCAAATTAAGAGGAGTGTATTCAATCCGGATTTTGATGGATTTTATTAGACTTTAAAAAGTTTATAGATTTTATAAATCCATAGACTCCACATGAAGTTCCACGCAGAGTCTATCGGACGATTTTAATGGATTTGAAATCCTTATTTCCAGCGCTCGATGGAACAGAGCAATCGCTCGACCCCAAAAAAATAAAACCCATTGACCTCTAGCCGACAGCCGCTGGGAAGCCGGCCGATTACTCCCAGTGACCGTTGGTCCTCAGTCGCCACTGGAGCCGTGGACCAAGGGAACCCAGCGACTGCTGGACTCCAATTTGGCGCACCACCTTCTTGTGAAAATTTCAATGGCAGTTGCAGGCTGCGCACCTCAAGGCCGCGGCGGTCCCTTCCTCCCCGACCGGCATGAACTCGCAGCAGCCGTTGACGGCGTACTTGTCGATGCTAGCGACGTGATTTTTCCGGCACTCTTCGTAGCTCACCACTCGCTCCTTGGAATTGATCTTCCTCTCCTTGTGGTGATTCATATCTTGGAATGAGGTAAAACCTATTGCAAATGAGAGGAGCTAGTATATATAATATAATTGAGCGTAGGTGTTATGAATTTTGATCGTACTGGTATAATTCATTAGTTTAATTATGAGCATTATTTAGAGATGGACTGCAGAAGTGGTTGGGCGCGAGCAGTAGGCGGCGATAGGTGGCGCAGCCGATTTTGATTGATTTCTTGCCAGCATTGGTAGATCAATATAATGGTATCCGAATGAAAATGTAGGTTTCTTGTTGGCTTTCAATAATGCATTGCGAACTATATATTCATTATTTTCTTAACAGGATGTGGCGCGTTGCTGGCATTGGTTGTGCTCTTTTTGTGGGCGCTATTTGAGAATAGCTCGGAGACAGTGTTGACAATCCCAGGTAAATGCACTGTGCATTCTGGGAATTTCAGGTATGAAAAGATCAATGTTGTTGTGAGGGATAGTCCCACTGATGCTAAGAATTAGAGTTCTCATGAGTTTGCTATGTGCTTGTTGTTTTGATTTTTTTGTAATATAATGTGTTGGATTATGTAGTTTTGGCTGTCTTGAACCATGGATGGAAGCAGTTTGAGTTTGTGCATATTATGGATTGTTATTCGCCTTGGAAGCTCGGTATCCGCTGAGGATATCTTTATGATAGATTATTTGATGGTGTGAATGAACTATTTGTGTTAGATATATGCTAGCTGTTGTATTGTAGAGACCTAAGACCAAATGATTAGAAACTGAGTGCGAATGAGGAGCTTTTAGAAATGTATCTTTTTGGGAGATCACCTATTCTATAGAAGCTTGGAATCTTTGATTCTTTGTATATAATTGCTAAACACACCGGTGATATAAGGAATCCCAAATATGAACATTGAATTTGGAATAACTCAAGACTATCACACAGTCAGGGATAACCAAAAATGTTTATAGAGGTGTAGATTCTTGAGTCATGTATTATAGCTAGAATTCTATTGCACATCTATGCAGTTTGGATGGCAATTCACTCATTCTTCATCAGGAAATAGACATTATTAATCAATTGTATGTTTGGTTTGTATCTTGTGCTACTGCTGTTGGAGTATTGCATTGCATTCACTCTACTAAAAAAACCACTTAAATTTCTCCGAAGTCAGATGTGGGTTTGGTTAGGGATGTAAATGATATTGTAATGTTGGAACTACTGCATATTACTAGGTTACGAGTTACGACAGTACCCAGTTTTCCCATCTTTCTCGGGCAACGACTAAGGAACCCTATTTTTCAGGCAGCCATTTACCAATAAGGACATGCATCCTGTAGTCAAATGGTCTAGCTTACTGTCTCTTTTTTGCTTTTGGGTTGCTAAAAACTGGCTACTTTTCTTTATGATCACCGCTGCAAAGTTTATTTTGAACCTTGAAAAACTCTTGATATGTGCACTCAACTTCTATCACATATGCTGGCAAAGTATATGTGTATTTTATATAATGGGGGGAAGTTCAAAATGAGATGCCACAGTTCAAAATTTCGACTAGCTAAGTTTCTTTCTTTTTTCTTTGTAAAAAAAAAAATTTGCATGATTTCTTTATTTTAATATTATTGCCGTATGCTTGATCGTACATTATTCTTTTTTTTTTCAAAAAAAAATTAAATATTGTTTTGGCTGAGAATTTTAACAAATTATTGAAATTAATTGAAGCCAGCGGTAGTTGGAGTGCCCGAGTTCTCCTTCTTAGCGGCCGTTGCACTGCACCGCGCACCGGGTTTTTTAAATCCATCAAAATCTCGTGTCCAGAGGTCGGATTTCATCTTTTGTATTTTTAACGTGATTTTGAGGTGAAATCCAATAAAATCCATGACTTTTTAAAGTCTATGGATTTTTGAATACATCCGAATTTTAAAAGACATTTAAAAGTCTGGATTGAATACACCAGGATTTTAAAGGACTTTTAAAAGTCTGGATTGAATACACCCGGATTTTAAAAGTCCTTTAAAATCCAATGAAATCCGAATTGAATACACCCCCTAAATTAATCTGTACAACAATTACAGAGATTTGATTAGTATTGAATTATATTTTACAACAATTCTAAGATAAATATTAAATGGAAAATGCTAAATGCCTAAAATTCGACTCAATAGTTGTAAAATTGTAATATAAATTTACTAAAAAAATGTAATATAGAAAAATAAAGTATATGTTAAATGACTAACTTGTCCAGTTGTCCTTATTAAATTTTTAAAAAGAACTCAAAATTTAACAATTTCTATCTCTTCATTAAATAGTAGGGTTAACTGGTTTAAATATCACAAACTATACATAAATTCTTATTTTTAACAAAAATTTTAAAATGTTGTATTTGCAACACAAATTTATATTTTTTTGCAATTACAATATCAGTTCGAAATTTAATGCAATCACAAGCACATAAATTATACAAAACAATTAATTTCAAGTAGAGATTGAATCAGAGACGAATTTATGAGTGTACACATGCACATCATATTTGTGCACATGGATGTCGGGTCAATTTTAATTGGTCTAAATTTCAACTGATGTTATAATTAAAAAAAATATAAGTTTATATTGTAGAGATAATATTTTAAAGTTGGTGTTTAAAAACAGAATTCGTGTATAATTCGTGATATTTAAATCAATTAACAGTAGGTAGGTCACGGATTCGAACCTCCTCAATACGACAGGTCGGGTGTCTGAATAAAAAAAAAAAAAAAAAAAACCAATTAACAGTAGGTGTGATATTCTGAACTCTAAATTTTTTTATCTCGAGCTTACATCTCCCATTCGACATGACATACGGACGACATATGCTCTAATCTTGCACCCCAACCCTAAAAATCGGGCATAATAGTTTAATTGGGTCAAACATGTACATTGAATATTGGGCCCGAGTTTAATTGGGGCAACCACATACCTGATATCGGAAGATTTGCATACCCCATTTTTGAAATTTTAATTAAAAAAATATTCTTGAAATGTTTTTTAAATAATTTTTTGGGAATATATCTTCCTCCTTAATTAGATGTTAATTATATTGGTCTCGTTTTTATTATGCCTTCTGATATGCTAATGACAATGTTGTGTATTTTTTTACACAATATCGCTAAAAAATACATCAATATAGTTTACATAGCAGGATGAGAAAAAAAAAAACGAAAATGATATAATTAACATCTACAAATCTCATCATTAATGATCCTAAAAAATTATTAAAAAAATATTTTACGAATATTTTTTAAGTAAAATAAGAATTGGAGTATGCGGCCACTATCAAATCTTCCCATGATATCAAGTTCCAAATTTATTGGGCCTACAATTGGGTTTTCTAGTCGAAATGAGATCACCTGTGACAATTCATGTGACATTTTATGTGTCAATCCTTTAATTTGTTTAATTTTTTTTATTTTTAATTTACTATGTTTTTTTAGTTTAAATTTATATTTAGGGTTCATCATTTTCCCAATTATAGTGTAGTAAAAAAATTTATAAAAAATATCTAATTATGAGACACGAAATATAGTACGAATGGACATAGGAGATCTGATTCGTTTTCAAAACGGTGTTTTGAGTCCAATAAGGAACATCAAGATACTCTCGTCTAGCAACGATTATTGTATAGACTATACACCAATTTAAAAACATTAATTCATTGTTATATTTAACACTTGTATTGATAATTCAATTTTATTTTATAAATCTTATCTTATTTTATCTATATTATATCTAAAAGTAAGATAGTCATCTTTAATAGTAAGTCTAAGTTTTTCCGCTCATTTACACTTTCCCGAAATATAAATATAATATTTATTACATAATAGTTGTTAATATTAATTAATTAATTAATTAATTGATCGATTGGTTGGAAAATAATGATCACGGACAAATTCGCATACATTGTTTTTATACATGGATAGTATATATATATTTTGATTGTCAAAATCATGTCATCATTTAATAGGATACTTTTATAAATATATATATATATATATTATACTATATATTACACATCCGTCAATCTATTATATTATAAATTGTAATAATTATTTATGCGGGGAATATATCTTTTAAAAAGGTGCATATTTAGTTAATCTTTTGTTTTTAAAATAATTATATATGTATATGTATATTATAGCTAATATTATACATCTTTATCATCAACTTATAAAAAACAATTGATATTCATGTAACTATTCTTATACAGAATATGTATGTATATTGATATATGATATATGATTATTGATTACATACCTTGATTAATTAATTATATATATATATAAAAATTAAATCGTATAGCTTATATTATATGTCATACATCCGCCAGTCTCCAAATATATATTATATTTCCAAAAAATCATAATTCAAAAATAAATTAAGAAACATTAATCAATTAATGATGTATATATTCTCATACTTTCTAAAAAATTGATTTATATTCTCATAAAGATTTGTACGATGCATATAGCTATATATGGATTAAATTTTATACCAATATTTTATATTTTACTGGTGTTATAAATATAAGGTGTATGAAACTTGGATACATCCTACAATATATAGTTAGAAATGATATAAAATACCAAAAATACTTCAGTATACCAAAATTAAGGTATATCGGCGCATATTGAAAGTTTAGTATACCATCATATATCGATATACCATAGTACGGTATGTACTGAAGTAACGATATGTATCGTATTCATACCAATATGTTGATATATACCGACATATCGATATACACTGAATTTTAATATTTTTTTATTAATTTTTTACACATCCGTATTATAATGCAATGATATAATATATTTAGTAAGTTTATCATAAAAGTTTAGCAAAAAATTGATATTTAATCTAATAATACCTATATTATAACTAAAAAATGAACAATTTGAAATTAAATGTAATAACTAATAATTTTCTACTCTTCTTCAATCAATAAAACTAAAAGTTAAAATGAATAATCAATAAAAATTAAAATAAAATGATATATAAATCATGAGATATAAAATAATTTCAATACAAATATATAATAACTTAGTAAGTTTATCTAAAAGGTTAGCAAAAATATGGTATTTAATCTAATTTATTACATAAATGATGACTAAAAAAAGTAAATGTAATAAATAATAATCTTTTATTTTTCTTCAATCTTTAGAATTTAAAGTTAAGATGAATAATGGAGAAATATTATACAACAACATAATATTAACAATGAACTAACCGAGATACATAGGTCATAATTAATCAATTAAGTTATGGATAAATATGTGGCCAAATAATATGAAGTTTTTTCAGAAACCTTGAAATTTTCAAATATTTATAAATTTCGATATTTATTTATAGTTTACTTTGAAATAATTTCTAATTTGATTTTATTCAAGTTACTTTTTTTTAATAATTTCGGTTTTTATTCAAGATGTAAATTGCTCTTCAATTCATGATTTATATTTGAAAAAAGGTGCAAAAACAACCATAACATTTACCTTGAGAGGCGGATTAACCCATAAGGATTTTTTTTGGAGCAAATACCACCCTAACGTTTCCCAAACATGCAAATTCCCCATCCCCTGTCCAAAAATAGTATTTTTGTGCAAATACATTTTTATTCATTATGTTTTTTAATCACTAACAAATTATAACCTCACTTTAATTATATACCTAAGTTATTATTATTATTATTATCATTATTATTATTATTATTATTATTGATTTTGGGTTTGTATCTTTGTGAATGAAATTTATTTAAAAAAGTATGAAAAATGCACGTAACAAAAAAGCAATGAGAAATAAAATTAAATATAAAATTTCATTTACATGCCTATATATGCATGTAAGAAAAATAATATAGAATAATGTAAATAAATTATAGTAATCGTATACAATATATAAATATAGATGCATGTAATATAAATTAAATTCGAAATTTCATTCCCGTGCCTATTTTACTAAGCATTTCTTTTAGCATGGAAGTTTTCATGTATGCATGTAAATTTTATATATATATATATATATGCACAAAAATACTATTTTGGGGGAAGGGAGGGGAATTTGCACCTTTTGTTAAATGTTAGGGGTGATATTTGCTTCAAAAAAAACGTTAAGAGTGAATCCGCCCCTTAAGATAAACACTGGGGGTGTTCTTGCACCTTTTTCCTTTATATTTTACATATTGTATGACTTTTAATTCACGATAATTGAAGGAATATTTTTTATTGTGATCATATTTTATAAAATTTTAAATATGCGTATCTCACTCTCACCGTGTATCACACGGGTGTAATACTAGTTATTATATCTAAAAGTAAGATAGTACAAGGTAAAACAGTAGTCTAATTTTTCCGCCAAAACCACCCTAACTCCCAAAATTTAGAAATTTAATTTAATGTTTATTTTGCTTAAATAATAAGATCAATATCGTGTACTTTAATAATAAAATGAAGCAATAATTAGTAAGAAGGCAAATTAATAATTATTTCATAATAGTCAAATGGTTAGTTTGCATGATGGAAAATATATAATTAATTAATATTATATTATTCTTTAATTTAAATATATTGTCATTAATTATCAATTAATCAATATAGTCAATTCAATTTCGATATAATGTAGTAACCGAAAATTTAATTACGTATGTATTACGACTTTAAATGTAGAAACATATAATTACTTCAAATAAGTTAAATACTATTCTGAAATATCGCCGAAAATTTATATATTGTAAAGTTTGCGTATATTCACTGCCACTATATAATATATGTGCCATAATTTAATTTATTATTTTTTAAAAGAAATCTTATTTTAATTTTGAGGATACACGCACGTATCTTCCTTTGTTAGTTATATAATCGCAATCTATATATACAAATATAAATTTAATAATATTTAATTGGACAATTTCTTCTTTCAATATATAAGAAAGTCAAATTTACTAAATATAATATACTTCTGGATAAGTATGGAAACACATGGTTAAAATCTTTATAAAATCTACCTAATATAATATACTCAATATGGATAAATATATGGCATTATGGCAGCTCTTGTATGCACTAGGTGCACATCAGACGGTCAACGCCCTTTGATTCGATTAATATGTTGATAAAAAAATTCGTTAAAATTAATATTGATTGTAACACTAAAAAGTATCATTCAAAAACATAAAAGTATCACTTGCATCATTAAAATGTACCGGCCATAAAAAATGAATAAAGAAAAAAAACTGTCAAAATCAGTATCAATTGTACCACTACAAAATATCACTCAAAATTTATAAATTATTATTTGTATCTCTAAAAAGTATCACCTGTTTTGACGATTTTCTGGTCAACGCATTGATCAAGTCAACGCACATTAACCCGATCAATACGTTGACCGTCTGCTGTACATATTATATACATGAAAATTTACGATTATATTATATATGCGTGTATGTATTACTCATTGGGGGAGCCTAATTGGCATCCCCAAATCTTGTGATATGGCCTATTTAGCATCCCAAATAAATCATAGTAACGAGTCAATTTATTTCATGATTAAACAAATCAATTCACAACCACATCAAAATGGGACATTTTATATATTGATTGATTCATCACAAAATATTTACTTTTCGCCTACTCTCTCATGATGACAATTCAGTGATCAACTTAAGAACATGTTGCTTATTTCCACTTTTTTTTTTACATTTTTTTATGTTGATATTTGGTTTTTTTATCATTTTAATACTTATTTATATTTTATGTTTTATGTTTAGATGTTTAGCAATTTGCTATATTTTACTGTTTCATGTTTTGATGTTTAGTGTTTATATTTAGTAATGTTTATTATGTAGCATTGTATAAATTGTATGTAGTAATATATATCTCATTATATTTGGAGAGATGATAATGGCTACGTTTATGAAGATTGTTGTGATTCATATTTTTTGAGCAACATGTAATTCCATTTTCACAATTTATAATTAATCTATTGATTCAAACCCTTTAGAGCATGTTAATTCAGTTTATGTTAATCATGTATGATAGTTTTTAATTCATCATCATCATCAATGTATATTTAGGTTTTGCATCCTTGTTCTTATAGTTTTTTATATATTAAATGATAGCTCTTTTTTAATGCTATTGCTAAAAGGTCTTATCATGGAAATCATAATATGATTTTTTTTTACTCACACACTCGACCTGTGGTATTGAGGAGATTCGAACTCGTAACATTTGGTCTCCAAACAAGCTCACCCCACCACTAGGTCATCCCCACCGGGACAATATAAAATTAAAATTAGTATAGCCATTAAAAATAGCATGACTTTCGATTTCAGAATAATAATACAAATATGAATTTAATTTTTTTATAAGGCACCGTCTAACAAATAAAAAAAAAAACAACCTTCAAAATGATGCAGTGAAGTGTGGTGTTGTTCCGTCTATCTCCTATTTTGGTTCCCAATCTACAATTTTCTCGAATCTTGACTCCGACTCAGTTTCTATTGAAGATCATTTATCTTCAAAATGATGCAATGAAGTGTGGTGTTGATGCAATGAAGTGTGGTGTTGTTCCGTGATATAGTGAGGGAGAATGTGAAGTTACACATGGCCATCAGTGTTGAAGTCATGCTGCAAATTGTTGGCTTTTTGAAAAGAGGAGTCAAGAATGGTTCATTTTGAATACTTACTAGTATTACATCCCGTGCGATGCACGACGAGATATATATAAATAATTTATATATAATAAATAATCTGTACAAATAACATAATTAAATTACAGTTAAATAATTAATATGAACAATTATAAAATGTCTAAAGAATATAATGTTATATATATATATATATTCAAGTTTATTCATTATTTTATTCACTGACAATCTGTATTTATGAATAAATTTACATTTTTCATTCATTGTGCTCAATAAAACAAATAATATAAACCCCCTGAAATCCATTACAAATATAATTAAAATCATTTATAATTTTAGTTACAATGAGAAAAATAAAGAAGAAAATGATACAACACCATAAAACACATTTAAGAAAATTATTACATATGCATCTCTGTTATCCTTTCAGACCATGTAAAGTGGGTATATAGGGCATATCGATGGACAATTGCCACGACTTGAACATTGCTTTCACAATTAATGATTCGACATCATCTCTTTTATTGTAGCACATCAAACTCCATTTTGACATCATATCATTTTATGTCTCCTTACACATATATATGAATGTATTAAATTATATTATTGTAAAAAATATTGGTCTATATATACTTAGTGTGAAATTAAACATTGGTCATTTTTTATGTATGATACGTAAAAAATATACATATAATATCTAACTATTAAAGAAAAAACAATAAAGAAATTGAATCATGTTGTATAAATAATTTCTTTGGATCAAATAAGGTAGCATAGAAATATTCAAACACGTGGTCTCGCATATTTGATGCTCATTATAATATAAATTCACTGACTAAAAAAATTGTTCATTTTCGACATAATTCAGCATAATTTAACTGCCCAACAATCAAAATTTTAAAAATTAGGCGCAAAATCTCTCATATAAGTGAAACTCAATTAAGATTTAGGAGCCATAAGCAACTTCATGAAATAATATTAATAAGTGAAATATTTTTTGTCTGAAATGAATCATTGTTATATGATAATATAAAAACAATAAAAATCCATAAAAAAATATTTTCTCGATTATTTCTAAATAAGTGTTATTCTAGCACTTCACTTTTATTCCAAATATATTTATAATTTTTTCAATTATTATAATTAATTGTAACTTTCTCATATTGATTGACTTTAATAAATATACACATTTTTAGTAATATCAATCAATACTGGTTACCCTAATTATTATCGATATTAAATTCACAACTAAGGGAAATTATTTACCATAAATTTAAAATTTCATAATTGATACTTCGGGGTATGATATAATGACAGGCAAAAACAAAACATACATTTTTATGAGAAGAAAAATTACAATTGAAAATTATTTTTTTGCCAGCTAGCTATACATGATTGTGATTTTATTAAACTCCTCAGGTTCGTTGTATTTGAATAAAATGATATGTTTCTTTACTGCATATATACATAAAATTGCCATTAAAGGTACAACAATAATACAAATTAGAAACCACAAATCTCACAATCATGAGAAATGGCATCAAAGAACAAATTGTTCTTTCGATCTATGCGCATTGCTCACAAATAGACAGTTTTAGCACTCATTCATGGCTGCAATGATTGATTGTTCGAAGAAGTTGAAAAGGGGGAGCAATATATATATATATATATATATATATATATATATATATATATATATATATATTCTCTTAATGCTACTTGCAATACATGTTGTAAAACAAAATAGACAAACTTCATCACAACTATAAACATAAATTAAATTGACATGTAGGAAGTGAAAATCACAACAAAAAGCACTAAAATTGAGTATGGTGTAGAAAATATGAATGTTGAATAGTGAATACAGTTGAATATTAAATAAAAATATAAATAAAATACAATAACAACTATAGGCAATAATTATTTGATAAAAGTTTACTTACAAATTTATTTTTTATAAAAGCTGGAAGCTTGGAATACTAAACGAACATATGAAACAATGTTAATTTATAGAGCGTTTGAAAAGTGAAATAGGCACCTTGAATGTGTGAATGTAATTTACATGATTTACTAAATATGCTCCGTTAAATTTTCATAGCATTTAGTGTAATTAAAATATTCATAGGATTGAAGTATGGAATCTTGATTGATTAGAGTTAATCATGTTTTTTTTAATTTCGAATTGCAATAATAATTTGAGGGTGGAATTATAGACGGATGTTTGTTGCTCACAATATCATTATTTTTCTGTACGAATAGATTGGAAGACTATAATTGTGTGGGCAATTACTAATTAGGGGTGTTTAATTGGTAGTTTTCAATACAATTATTAAATAATTAGAATTATATATTTATTCAATTCTCCCTGATAAATGGGTGGAAAAAACTGCTGCACAATTATATATTATATATATAGATTATTATAAAGAAAAACTTTTGCACAATTTTGTAAATTAAAATAAAATAAAAATTATTGCCTATTCTAAATACAAAAATTCATAGACAATCAACTAAAAAAGATACATTTACCTTTTACGAATAATATATTTTACTATATTAAAATCTGATATTTAATTAGTTAATATATAATTAACTAAATATGTAATGTAATATAAATATTAATTAATTATTAAATATTATATTTTCATATTTGGAAAGACGATTTGAATAAATTGTTTTGTCATTCCCTAGTAAGTTGGCATGTTATATATTAATGATTAATGATTATCATTGATTGCCCTTTTTTATTGTTATTCTATTTCTTTTTTTCATTTTCCATTTTTTTTATTATTTTAATAAGTAGGATAGTTTTGGCGGGAAAGAAAAGCCTAGACTATCCTACTTGTAGATATAGTAGGATATTGGTAAGAATTTGATCATACATATAAAGAAGAGGATGCGAGTGCCTGTAACAAATTTGGTGATATACATGACAATAGAGCAAAAGTGTTCGATGTAATGTCTCAATTAAATAATAATCTTATCACATAATGTGGGTGTATGATTGTCTTCATTTGTATACTATTTTAATAACGCAAAAACTCATGTGCATAAGATGTATATGAGACGGTCAATGTGTTGACCAAAAAAATTGTGAAAATTGGTGATACTTTTTAGGGATACAATTGATACTTTTTTTAATTTCGAATGATACTTTTTGTGATACTTTTTAGGGATACAATTGATACTTTTTTTAATTTCGAATGATACTTTTTAGTGTGTCAATTGATACTGATCTTAACAATTTTTTTCTTTATTTTTTTATTCTGCCCAATACTTTTTATTGATACAAATGATACTTTTTAGCCTTTGAAATGATACTTTTCAGTATTATGAATGGTACATATTTTGACGGATTTTTTAGTCAAAACATTGACCGGGTCAACACGCGTTGACCCGGTCAACGCGTTGACTGTCTCATGTACATCTTATGTACAAGAGACTTGCCCTTTTAATAATGGACTGGATTCATCTTCCTCATTATAGTATTTTGTGATCTTTCTTTTGTACTGCCAAGATTGCAATAGTTTACTATTTAGTGGATTGAAGAATTTGATTTGAATTTGAATTGTAAAATAATTTCAAGATGAGTGGGATGGTGGATTTGAAGGATTTGATTTGAGTTTGAAATTGTAAAATAATTTCCTCGAATGATATTTACTTATTTCTCTTTTTTGAAAATATCCAAAATGGTTATAAAAAATTATATATGTTTCATAATGAAAACTAATTAAGCGAACTACAAAGAAGTATCCCTAACTATATGGTGAAATATCACTAATATATTTATTAGTTACTGCGCAATATCAAACTCAATTTTTTAATTGCAACATTTTTTTATATATCATACACTTAAGAAAAAGAACTCGCAACAACATTTTTTTACCGATTGCTCCCTTTCTTTTCTTTTTTTGAAAATGTCAAAATAGTTCTAAAAATTCTATATTCTTTAAAATGAAAACTATCTATGATTAAGAATCAATTATTGTTAAACTAACAACGGAGACGTGTCATTAGCTACAAAGTCAATGATTACTAATTATGAAATGAAGTATCAATCATTAATATATTGAGTTAATGATACTTCATTTCAAAATTAATGATACTTCACATTATAGCTAATGATACTTTAACTCGAGTGAATCATACTATATACCCCATAGTTAATGATACTCTACCCCATAGTAAATGATATTTTATCTCATAACTAATGATGCTTGTATGTTCTTGGTTCAATAATAAATATTTAATCATCGAGAATATCATATGATAATTCATTTTCGAGTTAATAATATTTTGCCCCATAGCTAATGATACTTCACCCTATAGCTAGTGATACTTCGGCTCATACCCGATGATACTACTACACTTCATCATTAATGATATTTCACCTCATATTTAAGAATATTTTAGCTCATAACTACTGGCTATTGTCTGTTATTGATTTGATAATTAATGTTTACGGAAAAATAATATTATATACTACTTTAGCTCATAATTAATTATAGTTCACCTCAGATTTAATAATACTCCACTTTACAGCTAATGATACCCCGCCTCTGATTTAATTATATTTCACCTCAAAATTAATGATACTTGTACCTCATAGTTAATGATACTTTAGCTAGTAATACTCCACCTCATAGTTAATTATATTTCACTTCATAATTAATGATACTCCACTTCATAGTTTATGTCACTTCACTTCATTTTTGAGAATATTTTAGCTCATAACTACTGGTACTTATTTGTTATTGATTTGATAATTAATGTTTAGGGAAGAATAATATTATATACTATTTTACCTCATAATCAATTATACTTTACATCAGATTTAATAATACTTCACTTTATAGCTAATGATACCCCACCTCTGATTTAATGATATTTCACCTCAAAATTAATGGCACTCTACCTCATAGTTAATGATACTTTACTTCATGAGTAATACTTCACCTCATAATTAATTACATTTCACCTCATAATTATGTATATTTCACTTCATAATTAATGATATTCTACTTCATAGTTAATGACACTCCACTTCATAGCTAATGATACTTATATACTTTTTTATCAATAATTAATGTTGTTTAATAATTAATGTTAATTATCGACATTGATTTAATGATATTTCACCTCTTATACTTCCATGTGCTTGGTTTAACAGTTAATATTTAATTAACGATAATATCATAAAATATTTTATCAACAAGTAAATGATATTTAATCTCATAGTTAATGATACTTTACCTTATAACTAATGATACTTCTTTTTAATAATAATAAATTCATATATAATACTAAATGATACTTTTCTTTAAATTAAATAATACTTAATACTAAATGATACTTTGCCATCCTAACCGTAAAACCCCTAAAAAATCTTTTCACAAAACTTGGCTAAATCACAAAAGAAAAAAAAATTAATATTTGACTCCGTCATATAAACCTTGTAACAACACTCACATAATCCACATATCATACAAAAATTGAATTCAAGTAACAAATTCATCTTTGTCCACAAATTATACAAAAGTTGCTCAAATGTTAAAGAACTTTGGCATCTCCATTGTTGCTTGTCTACTTTATTTTTTTAATTTTCTTAATAAATTGAAAGACCTATTTTCTATATTTTTTGCTCCACAAGCTTCTTTAACTCAAAATTTGGTGACTTTCTTGTTGCTACGTCAATCCTCATGCTAAAAATCTGTGTATTAGAAATGCTTGAGTAAATTAATGAGAAATGAATGAAAAGTATAAGTAAACAAACATCGGAAAGTCATCAATACCAATGAATTCAACACCACCAATAACATCTTCCTAAAAGTATCTTGTAACTAAAACCATTAATCAATCTCATCCCTCTACAACTATACAACTAATTGAACCATTCTGGAGAAAATAAGGCATGTAGATATATATCAGGAACTTCATTTTATATCCACACATAGAGCAACCCATGAACCCAATAGATATACAAGTAAAAAAAATACATGATGACTTCTTAATCCAATCACTGGCTCTAAAACTACACAACACTCATCTTCTCTTACACATGTCCAACAGTTGCAATGCCTTAATAATTAAATATTTATGGTATAATTTTCACAAGGGCCATAAGATAACATCCAAAGTTAAAAGAAACTACAAGAATAGAACACAGTACAGAGTCCTATTAATAGGTTAGGTAACCATAGTTGCTCTACCCATCAATTATAGTGTGTTGAACGTGCAGTAACTTTTATAATTACTTTATCTCTAATTTTATCTTTCTACTCAGGCTCCTATTAATTAATTAATACAATAATAAAATAAACACACCAAGGGTTGTGAGAACCTGAAATCCTCTGAAATCAGTAAACAAATTGCAAAATTAGTGTAAAATTGCAAATTAGGAAGAAACATAAGTTGTTTTGTCGGCAGAGGACTACTCTAAAAATTTCATATAAAATATAAAATATAAGAACAAATCAAATTTGAATAATAGTCTAACAAATGAATGTTGGTGAGAACTCCCAAAATTAATAAATTGAGATAGATCGACCACATGAGATATACTAAAACTAACAAAAATCTAAACAAAAAACCAAAGGAAAAAATAATGAACTAGCAATTACACAACTCACCTTATGAAAAATTGAGTTATTTGGTGAGTGGAACCTCGAGCTCAGTCGTACCAGCCCGCATCCAATCAAAGGTGTTATAGATTCCAGAGGTGTGAAATGCCGTCAGAGTCGAGGCTGTTGGATTCGGAAGTGAGAACTCAGATATTTCAGAAATATGGTTTGTGGCGAGCTTCGAATTTGGGGTCTAAGGAATCTGTGAATCCCATGTGTTTTGTGGGTTTTTTTAATTTATATTTCAGATTTGGATCGGGTATGGGTCAGGTTATAGGATCCGTCTAACGGAAGAGACCCGTTAGACAGTCTCATACAAGTTTTTATCCTTTTTTTTATATCCTTTATCTAAGTCTTACTAAGAAATTATTTATATCTCTAGATACAATTTTATGGGTCTCAGAGGGTGGATGTAATAAACTTCAATATATTGTTAATATAAATTAAAATAGTAATATATTTTAATATATATTTTTCCCAATAGCGTATCCCCTACCTTTTGCTTGGCTGAAATGCGTTCTTATTTTAATAAGGAATGTAACGTCCCATATTGATGGGAGAATGAAAGTATGATGAGTATATATGTGGACATAATTGATTCTCTAGTAATTTGGGTTAACCATTTTGGCTACGCAGGGACAGATGTCAAGTAATTGCTAGTGGAGCCCGTTGTGCTATCATTTCATTATCGGGCCCTATCTCTGTGGGCCTAAGGCATCCAAAAACATGTCGTCGCTTCGTAGGCCCTATCTCCAGGGGCATAAGACGTCCAAAAATATTTTATCAGATATTTATATCCGAAAAAAATGATATCTGCCCCGAGCCTAGGCATTTTATCAGATATTTATATGCTGGAAAATGATACCCATATTCGGAAAAATGATAATCATCCCGAGCCTAGGATTTTATCAGATATTTATATCCAAGAAAATGATACTCGTCCCGAGCCTTGTTTTAAAAAAAAAGATACTCATCCTGAGGTTAGCATTTTATTAGATATTTATATCAGGGAAAACAATACCCATCTCGAGCCTTGTTTTTCAAAAAAATGATACTCGTCTCGAAGATATTTATATCCAGAAAAATGATACCCGTCCCGAGCCTTGTTTTGGCGATACTCATCCCAAGCCTTGTTTTTCAGAAAAATGATACTCATCCCGAGCCTAGCAATATTATCAGATATTTATATCTAGAAAAGAATTTTATTAGATATTTATATCCGGGAAAACGATACCCGCCCTGAGCCTTGTTTTCTAATAAACAGGGGGCTCATTCTTCATTTGCAATCACATGGAAAATTAATCGAGCGAAAACAGGGGCCTCATTCTTCATTTGCAAGCAGAAAAGTAGTTAAGGGGGCCCGAGAAGAGGGGGATGTCGTCGGCTGACAGCTGTGTATTTTACATAATTTTTTGATATGAATTAATAATGTTTAAGTTGATAAGTTGTGTGATTTTCATATCTTTTGTGCTAATTATGTTATCATTTGGGTTTTTGATGTATTTGTGAATTTTACAATAACAGTGGTGAATCTGATGATTATTTGGTGCAAAATGATCAAATATGTGATTGGAGAGCTAAAGGGGGGACCAATTGGGCTTTGGATCGCATTTAAATAGCAAAGCCTACTAGAATTGATGAAAATAATTCAATATGATCTAAATGGGTGATTGAAGAGCCTAGAAAGATGGAGAATCGAGTTAGGAGCATTGTGCAAGTTGAATCGACTCAATCAGATGAAAAACGAGTGAGAACGGGCCGTTTTAGTGAAGTCCGCGCGCGCAAGGTCGACCAGACCCACCAATCAACCCATGCCTTCACAAAATACACATGCTCGGGTCGATCCAGCCATTCAACCCGGACGGATCCAGTTCAGGATTTTCAAGGTTTTTCTCCACTTTGGGCTTCATTTTAAACTTAGGGTTCCTCCCATCACTAAAAATACTCCCTTTACTCATTAGAAAATGAGTAACATGAGACATACCAAGGTGAACATAATTATGGAGGCACAACGGAGATTCTGGAAGCTACGGTAAAACTGAAGACTCCGGGTTCATTGTGTTACAATGTTCATGTTTTATTTCTTTTATTTAATTATGTCTAGATAATTATTTTATTGGACTATTTGGTTTGTAAGTACATTGGATCTCATAGTTTGATTTATTGATATATATTTTCCGGTTATCATTGAGTATTTTATTTCCTAGTTTGAATTTCTCATGTGTATATTGACCGCAACAACCTATGTATGCAAGTTAATTAATTAGAAGATTCTAGTCGTGACTGATTAATTAATGGGATAAAATAGGTTAATCATTTTATGTGATGATTGGAAGGACCAACTAAGTGAATAAGTGTTGCATAGGAATTTAAGTCCAAGGTACTTGATTGTGAGTAATGACGTGTGTGAAGAACTGACCGCAGTGAAATACATATTCATTATTTCTATGTTATGATATATGTTCGTGAGAACAGTTTGATAATAGTTAAGTGATTTTCCACCATTGATAAATTAATTAAGGTTAAGTAGTCAATAAATATGTTCTAAAAGCTGTATGAACTCTCATCTAGAATCCATTATTTTCATTAATTATTTTAATTAAGTTAATTATCTTTATGTTCTTGAAGTATTTATTTATTTGTTTTTAATTATATTATTTGAGTATCTGGATATTAATGAGGTGTTTATGTTTTGGTACTTACTAGGCCTGAGCAAACGGTCTGGACCGAACCGGACCGAACTAAAATGCCAAAACCGATAAAAACTGAAATCATTTTTTGGGACCGAGACCGAACCGACTACTTGTTTCGACTGAACTGAGACTGAAACTGATCAAACCGGTTCGGTTCGATCGGTTGCGGCCCAAATCGAAAAAATGTGCATTTTTTTTGCAAATCAATAATTCTACTCAACAAGCATCAAATCAAGTCTTAAAATTAAATTACATGGTAAACAAACAAAAACAATGTTATCAAATGATAAAATAAACAAAGTTCAAACTCCAAATGTTCAAAACAATGTCATCAAATGATAAAAAAAAAAGTCCAAATTCTTAATGGCAAATGTTCAAAACAAAGTCACTCCAAAGTCCAAAGTCCAAATCCTCTTAAGCTTCACTTGTGCCACCAACATTTGTCATTTCTAGAGAGAGAGAGAGAGAGAGAGAGAGTAATAAAGTAAATAATTATTTAAAAAAAAGAGAGAATAATAAAGTAAACAACTATTAGATTACCTTCTTCATATTTTTGAATATTTTCCAAGTCCTCTTCAATTGGCATGTATTTTTTTGACCTCCTTAACCAATCTTGGGCATACACAAGACACTCAACCATTTTAGGAGTTAAAGAACTCCTATATGGATCAAGAACTCTTTTGCTTGTGCTAAAGCCGATTCTGATGCAACGGTAGAAATCGGCACCGACAAGACATCTCGAGCAGGACGAGAAAGAATGGGCAACTGAGGTTGGTTAACCTTCCATCACAACAAGACATTGAAATTTGTCTTTCCTTAATAACATCATTATTATCAAGGTAGATTTCCAATTCACTCTGATTCAAAACTCCACTTTCCTTCTTGCGCTTGTAAAACCTTTCACCCATGCTTTCAACCGTTATCGCGGAAGCAGCACTAGAAGTAGAAGGCTCAACTTGCTCTTGATTTGCTCCACTTTGGCTTTGAGGTTGAGATGGATTTTTATATTCCTCAAACAACTCACTTATGGCATCCCTAACACGCTTAGCAAATTCCAACCCAAAACTTTCTCCATGCTCTTCAATAAGTGCATACTCAACAAACTCAAACTTGTAACGTGGATCCAAGACCAAACCCACATATAGAAGTTTGTTCATCTTTTATATCTCCCTAATATTTGTCAAATTTTGCCTTCATGCTCGTGCCCATTCACTTAACATCTAAAGAGACACTTTTCATCTACGCATTCAACAAACAATTCAAAGTGCTTATTTCTTGATAACAATTGTTAGATGTAACATACAATGAGCCTGGAATCTTAAGAGTGAGAGTTGTAGAGAGTTTTTAAAAGATCATTCATCCTCTTAGCATTCTCTCAATCTAAAACTGTAGGAGGACCATCTTCAAGATCAAGCTTAAAATATGAATTTTCAAGTTCAAATCATCCAAATGCCTTCTCATATTGATGAGAAACACTCAACATCAAATAAGTGGAATCCCATCTAGTAACAATATCAAGACACAACATCTTCTTGTACTCAATAGATTCAGTCACACAACAATCTCTAAATCTTCTCAATCTAGCAGAGGATTGCCTAATATATTTGACCACTTCTCTATTCATATCAACTAAGATATTTATATCTTTCAATCCATCCTTAATAACTAAATCAAGAATATGAGCAATGCACCTCATATGTAGATACTTTCTCTTACAAAAAAAAGAACTGCGAGAAGTAAGTTTTCTTTTCAAATAGAAAAGACACGTGTTATTTGATCCAACATTGTCTACAGTGATAGTAAAAACCTTTGCAATCCCCCACTCACGGATACAACAATCTAGTTGTTTACCCAAATCATCACCCTGATGATTTTCAATTGTACAAAAATTGATAATCTTTTTATGAAGATTCCAATCATTATCATTGAAGTAGGCAGTGACACACATATAATTCAATTGCTGAATAGAAGTCCAGGTATCTGTAATAATACAAACTGTTTGACCTGATGTTTTGAAATACTCAACCAATTTCTTCTTTTCATCAAAAAACAAAGCAACACAATCCCTAGAAATTGTCCAACGTGATGAAATTTTGAATTTGGGTTGCAAGTTAGTCACAAAGTCCCTAAACCCTTCCCCCTCCACAACAGAAAATGGTTATCCATCTATAATGATCATTTGAACTAGTTTCTTTCTACATAACTCTTGATCAAACTTCCAAGTAGTTAGACTACCAACACCTATAGACTCATTTCCATCAGTTTGAGGTTGTAAAGACAATTGAGATTGTTTCAAATGGGAATGGGCTGGATTTTGAAGACATGACTCAATGTGACTATTTATTGAGCTTGTTCCATTTTTCCTTGAATCACTGTTTTGTCCGAATTTGACTCCACACGTGAGACTACTTTGATCCGAACTCCCGTAATAGGACGGGGTCAATTGTAGGGCGGTGAGCTAACTCGGGTCGTGTCTCTCGAGGAAAGCTTCATGTGGGCGATTATCTTTCTATGCTATAATTGTTGTCAAACACAATAAAATGAAATACATCCTAAACATTCTAAACAAGAGGAAGGAAAGTTATGCTAATTGACCTAATTAAAGCAAGTAAAATTAACTAATTGCACCACCAAACACAAAGATAGAGGATAGAATTATGAGAAGAGCATTAGGGTGTAGATTCTCTCAATGGTTTTATCACTATGCTTTATTCAAGTTGATAATGATACTCTCACAAATACGATAGACCCTTCCGATTAGTTTAAATTCAATTACTGTCACCGTCTATCCGTTAAACCTCTCTTAGCTATATCATACAAGCAAGATTAACATGTTAGGCTTAGGAACCTCATCCATCTAACGTCGAAGGAATCAATTTCTGGATTTAGATTCACAATCAAGACTCCTCTAAATCCTATCAATGTTCAAGTAGTGATCAAGTACCTAAACATGAAAAAACACGATTCCAAACAACAACAACCAACAATAACAAGCAAAGATCAAACCAAATCGATTATCCATCCCCTAATGTAGAAATTCGCCCAACACCATGCTCAAAACAACATAAACATCATAAAAGTCATTTATTCAACAACCAAAAGATAAAATCCATACAACTTATATAATATTGTTTGTTGTCTCGAGAGTCTTGGGACAAATCCCCACAAATGGGCTAAAGTTAAAAGGAAAAGAAATACCAAATCGGAGCCTCCTCGTCCAAGCTTAGCTTCCGCGGATGGCTTGAAGTCGGATCCCTCTTCTCGGGCCGTCATCAAAGCGGAGTCCCTCCATCAAGCTTAGCTTCCGCGGATGGCTTGATGTCGGGCTCCTCTTCTCAGGCCTTCCTCCTTGAGCTCTAGGCCTCTTGCTTCTTTTCCTCATCCTTTCTCTTTCTTTTGATCGGTGGTGGTGGTGGTGAAGGTGAAGAGAAGTGAAAAAGAAGAAGTGGTAAAGATGAAGTGAGATAGAGTTGGGTGAATAGATGATAGGTGTGATGTGTAGTGTGAGGAGAGTGAATGGAATAGACCCTCCCAAACTGGTCTGAGGGTGTCACGTCCCTCAAACTAGTTGGGAGGTCCTCCCCTCCGAGAGCCTTTTTCCCTGCTTCTTTCCTCCTTCGGAGCCTTTTTTCCTTTTCTTTTCTCTGCTCTATTTAAGGGGAGACATTCTCTCCTTCTCTCTCCTCGTGAATTGAATGTGGTGGTTGAGAGTTGATGGAGAGCAAGAGAAAAAGGTGGAGTTATTGGTTGATGGTAGATTATTCCCCAAACTCCTCCTACTCCTAGTCTAGAATCACGTCTATTTAATTCCCCAGCTGGCCAAGTGGTTAGAGAGCATTGAAGAGCAAAACTCCGAAAATACAGCTTGAATTGATCGGAAAAAGGCCAAATTGGGCACCCCACGCCGGCGGAGCACGGTCGCCGTGAGCACAGCCGCGCGCCAGCAGGGCCTCCGAGCTGGCAGGGCTGCTTCAGCTGGGATTCCAGCTTTCCATCTTCAATTTTAGAGCTTGAGTTGGGCTTCTTTAGTTTTAGTGCTTCAGCTGGGTTTCATTAGTTTTGGTGCTTCAGTTGACTTCATCAGCTGGGGGACTTAGCTCATCTCATCAGTTGGGTCTCCAGCTCAGCTCCAGAGTCTTGGAGTTCCAGGTTCAGCTTCAGCTACTTGAGCTCCAGCTCCAGCTCCAGAGTTCCAGCTCCAACTTCAGCTACAACTCCACTTGAGCTCCAGCTCCAAAGTTCCACTTGAGCTCAACTGAAACGGATCAGTCAACTGATTCGCTCCAGTTTAGCTCCATGTTCTTGGCTTCAGCTTAAAGTCTAAGCTCTTCAGGTGCAGCTTCAGTTCAGCTCCAATTCCTTAGCTCCAGCTTGAAGTCTTCAGTTTGATGCTTCAACTTGTGCTCAGTTCAGCTCGGCTTGTGATCAGTTCAACTGACATCAGTTTGGTCATCAGTTTGACCATCAGTTTGGCCATCATTTGGGCCATCAGTTGGACATCAGTTTAACCATCAGTTGGGCCATCAGTTGGCTCTTCAGCTAGACTTTCCAGCTGGCTCTTCAGTTCTAGACTCTCCAGCTGGCTCTCCATTTGGCTCTTCAATTGGACTTTTCAGCTGGTTTCTTCAGTTAGGCACCGGTTGGCCACCAGTTTGACATCTTGGCCATCAGTTGGAACCAGTTAGCCATCAGTTTGGCATTCTGGCTACCAGTTCGACACCAGTTGGCCATCAGTTTCGAGCTTTAGTTTGGGTATGTCCTCAGTTGTGGCCTTCGGTTTGCCCCGCCTTCAGCTGGGCTTCCAACTTATTCACCTTTTGTGCCATAAAATACCACAAAATAGAGCCACAAAAGTCCACTTTCATGATTGATCGAGCTGTGAAGAATTAGGAGTGAAATAGAGAAGGATTGCACTTGAAATAGAGGGAGAAATTAGTCCGGAAAGGGAAGAAATAGCACCCCGCGCGGGCGGAGGGGTAGCGCGGGCGGGAAGGGCATGCCAAGAGGCCTGGGGCGCCGCGGGGGCGCTGGGCCATTCCAGCTTTTGGCAGCTTCCACGGTTTTGGCTCGTTCTCGCTCGTTTCTTGGCCGATTGGCCCGATTCAACTTGCCACGCGCTCCTTATTCGATTCTCTATCTTCCCATTATCTTGAATTCCTCAAATATTGCAGTCATTTATCCTCCATTTTCTGAAGATCTTATGCAAATCTACACAACTCACCAAAAGAGCAAAAGTGAAGGAAATACATAAAAAAGGACACAAAAACAAGGGAGAAACACCTACTAGGGATACTAAACTCCTAAGATAAGATAGGACAAATATACACTAAACAATCACAACAATAAATCTTACCACAATAATTGCATTTTCCCTTCCTTGCCCCTTCTTCATCGAAAAATGTAGTGAAGTGGTCCCCCACTCTCACCCTTGGAGTTATAACTTTTTTTCTTTTAGCCTTAGCACTTGTAGTTGTTGTAGAATCTTGTTGGCTCGGTGTCGGTGGTGCTATTTTCAAGTCATTTTCTGTAGAGTTTTCCATCTGCAACTAGATAACCTAAAAATAGCAACAATAAATTTTTTTTATTATAATTCATTAATTCTTACATTGAGTGCACAAACAGATAACAAGTACTTTAATTTATACACAAATTAGAGTGCACAAACAACAATATGGGACAGATTAGAGTGCACAAACAACATTAAAATAGAAAATGAGACAAGTACTTTAATTTATACAGAACGAAAATGTACTATTCCTGAACAGACGAAACAAGTTATTTATAGAGAAAATCTACCCACATTTTTTTAATATACAGACTAGTCAAACATATTCAAGTCAGATAGGCTTAAACCAACACATAATCTGTGACAACAATGATTAGGTAAAAATTAACAAAAATACATAAAGCGCTCAGTTTTGCAATTTTGCTTATAATCATATTCAAGCTTCAGTATTGTATAGAGGCTGAGCAAATTATCAACAGTTTTGTGTAGTTTCACTTTTATGCGACAACAAGGAAAATACGAGCAAGAGGCTTTTGGGTTTGGGTAACTACAAAACTATCCTTTAGGTATAGGCTGACTAAAAATCAAGAAACCCAAGAAAGCTTTTGACTCTTTCTATTTTACAATTTTTTACCACTTAGGGATACATAAAAAACTCAATCGGTTATTGTAGTACCTCCTCGGGATCGATAATTTCTAAACTTAGCTCTGTTTCTCCATAAATAAGCCAAACTCAAGGATAGATTTGTAGTTGACCCCCCCCCCCCCCCCCCCTTTTTTTTCTTCAAATTGTTACTAAAGAGTGTTTATCTTTTGGGTATAATAGATATCACAAATTCAAGAGCACATAAACATGCCAAGGGCTGCCTCTGGTTGATAATTATCGAGGAATGAGGATAACAGGGGAACATAATTTAAAATTGATACCATTACTGCCCACCATCCATCTTATCTTACCTTTTTGAAATGAACGACTGTCGGAGAAGCGGTTGGAAGACATCGGAGGCTCGAAGCTGCAAGCGTCGGAGGACGTTTAAGAGATGCGGCACGATACGACGCTGGAGAGAATCAGAGAAGCTACACAATTTAGGGATTTAGAATTGAAATAGATTTGGACTCTGAGAGCATATTTCAGTATTTGTGTTATGTAAATGAGGATATTTATTTTTAATTAAAATAATCCTATTAATCGGTCGGTTCAGTTTTGTTTAGTTATTTTGGACTCAAAACTGAAACCGAACCGATTAGCAATTGGTCCACTATTTTAAAATCGAAACTGAACCGATAGGTGTATATATTGCACCGAACCGAACCAAACTCAACGGTTCAGTTCCATTTTTCGGTTTTGGATCGGTTTTGCTCACCCCTAGTACTCACATTGTTATTTATATTACAATTCATGTGGATACGATACTCTTTCTCACTACGTATTATAATTGCACCGTACACTTGCGATTGTTTTTACTGCTAATAAAATAGTGGTCACCGACTAAAGAGCCAACGTCGTCATCGCCCACCGTGTTGCCGCTTTCTAGACGACATATTCATAGGTCACATTTTTCTAAGTTGTTTGTGACCTATGAATATGTCGTGTTTATTTTAGAAGTCATAATTTTAATCGTTGATTGTTGGATTCTGTTTAAACTTTGATATGAATGTGCATTTCCTTGGATTATGTTGAATCTTTTAACTCATTAGAAATGTTGGAAAACGTGGTTTCCTTATAGTTACGGAAGTTGTGCTGTCTAAATTTTTGGAACACTGACCTAGTTAAGTTATTGATTCACTCTTGTTCTTTTGCCGTTTACCTCTTGTTCCTTTCCTTTTTCCTAGTAATGTCCAAAATTCTAATTATTTTATTGGGATTGGGGCATTACAATTTATATTGAGAGGTTTTAATAAGGTCCAACTCGACGTATTTTCGACCTTTTGTGTTGCCATGATCGATAGTTTTTTCATGTTAATTACTTTCACTCTTTTTTTTTTGTTTTGAATTTTTACATATAATATATCATCTCATTTTAAGATATATATGACTATCCATACACTTCAAATCTTATGTACGCAAATTTCTTTCTTTTTATTTAATTATCTATGTTTTATCAATGACTAATCCCTTTTTTATTTTAAAAAAAAAAGTCCATTTCTTTCATTTAAGATCTCTCAATTCTTAATTCTCAGAGCCCATTCTCAAAGAACCATTCTGTGTTTCCCAGGTCCCCCCCCCCGTGATGGCTAAACATTAGAAAGAGAGTAAAAGACACGCGACAGGTTTTGTGAGAGATTATCTTGTCAGTCAAAATTCATAAGATGAATTAAAATTCAGATTTATATATAATTAAACACCAATAAATTTATAAATATACTATTGAGTATTGAGTCAAATTATTAATCTTCCATATTTTGGTCGTAAAACTATCTTAAACAAATTTTTATATGAGACAAAAACAAATAGCGACTAGCAATGAAATTGAATTTGAGCGCAATTTGCACATGAAAATTGCCAAAATGGCAGCAAATGTGATATGGATGAGTTTTGTCAACAGAATGGTCCAGTACGCATCCCTAGAGAGCCCATATTTTTTATTGTATTCTTTAAATAAATTATTTTGTCTTAATCCATTCAGCTCAGCGATAGGTTTGGACTTTGAACGCATTCTCGAGTTTGAAATTCTCCCTTCTCTCGTATACAAAATACAAAATACAAAATTACATTAAAAAAATGTAATATCTATATTTGGATTTTTTTAAAATAATTTATTTTTCCAAAATTAATAATACGGTACCATTCATTTTTCAATTTTTTTGTAAATTTAATATTTAATCAATTAATCAACTGTTGGATTTGTAAAATTTTGAAAAATATATATTATTTTGTTAATTTTAAAAATGAACTATTTCTGAAAAAGAATTGAAAATATGACACAATATGAACACAGCCACATATTTATACAACACGTGTAAAAAAAATATTATACGTACATCTCCTTTTTGCCGCTTTGGCGAGACTACACTACACACACAGCCATTTATTGGTCCGAAGATAGAGAGTAGAGATATAATTTGCAAGCAAATTCATTGTATAAGTAACTGTAAATTCATTAAAAATAAAAGTCCTCCCAACTTCTTCAAATTCCCGCATTTCAATCTCGAGCAGCAAAACCATGGAGAAAGCGAATTTCAGAACCCAAATTTTAACGAGGCACCTCCAAAATCACGCCCTCGCCTCCGCCACCACATCCGGCGCCGCCGTGTCACGCTCGCCATGCCTCAGCTACACTCCGCCGGAGGCCTCCGAGCGATCCTCTTCGTTCGACGTGAGCTCAATGCGGAAATTGATGGACGGCCACAATTTGGTGGAGAGGGATTGGCTGTTCAACCTAATGCTGCAAAGCAAGCTCTTCAACCCCAAATTGAAGGGCGGGAAAGTGTTCGTGGCGCCCGATTACAATCAGTCGATGGAACAGCAGCGGGAGATGACGATGAAGAGGATCCAGTATTTGTTGGATCGTGGCGTGTTTGAGGGATGGCTGACGGGAAAAGGGTTTGAAGCTGAGATGAGAAAGCTCGCTCTTTTGGAGGTTATTGAGATTTTCGATCACTCTCTTGCGATCAAGATTGGTGTCCACTTCTTTCTGTGGTATGTCTTCTGCTTTCGTTTTGGTGTTTTTTGTTGACGGGGATTTTGTTTTGCAAGATATCGTCTGTTACAATTTACAAATCCCTTTACATGTCTCGTGAATTTATGATAAATGAATATACAACTGTCAGGGTTGGTTTTGCTTTGATCTATATTAAAAAAAAGGTTGAATTCTGACAGCCTAAGTTGGCTGCTTGTTGGAGTTGTATTGGGTGACTTCAAAGTAAGTATTGTTAGTGTATTCATCAAAAATGGAAAAAGGCTATGATAATCTGTTTTTGAGATTTTCTAGATTTGATTGTTCTTGACACAGGGTAGTGCCTAGTAAGAGGGGAATTTTCGGCATTCGGATTGGCTTGGTTGTGAAACTACTGTCGCATGTCTGGAGATGTATTCTTGGAATGATTTTGTGTTTTCTTTTATTTATTTAATAGATTGATATGATTGATCTGCTGCATATGATGTCTTCATTCGCTTGAAAAATGTTTTTGAGCTTTTTTCACTGTTGATGGTTCAGGGGTGGTGCTATCCAGTTTTTTGGTACAAAACGACATCATGATAAGTGGCTGCGCTCCACAGAGAATTACTTGATTAAGGGCTGCTTTGCAATGACAGAGCTGGGACATGGAAGCAATGTATGTAGATAGTTGTTTAATTGCTTGGTCGACGGTGTACAGCCTATTGATGATAATTGTTTTGTTTTCCTGAAATCTTGATGCATTTGGATTCTATGTTTTCAGGTTCGAGGCATTGAAACAATAACCACATATGATCCTAGTACTGAAGAGTTCATTATCAGCACTCCATGTGAATCAGCTCAAAAATACTGGATCGGTGGAGCAGCTAATGTACTAATTCTGTAACAAACTTTTTGAATTACTGATTGCTTGTGGGGTCTTGCTCTTCATGTTATTACTCTTCAGGCTTCTTATGTACCACTGGTTATACCTAACAAGAATTTTTGTTGAATGATATTATAGCATGCCACACACACAGTAGTCTTCTCACAGCTCAATATTGAGGGCAAGAATGAAGGTGTCCATGCTTTTATTACCCAGATCAGAGATGCAGAGGGTAATATCTGTCCCAATGTTAGGATCACTGATTGTGGTCATAAGATTGGTTTGAATGGTGTTGACAATGGTCGAATATGGTAAAAGAAGTTCCTTCAGATTTTGTTGGATATGTTAAGCTTTCTTTCCTTCAGATTTTGTTGGATTTGTTAAGCTTTCTTTCATCTGAGTTATATTGGTCTCAGACCTTTGCACTCTGTATCTTCAGGTTCGACAATGTTCGCATACCCAGGGAAAATATATTGAACTCAGTTGCTGATGTTTCTCGTGATGGAAAATATCTTAGTGCAATAAAGGACCCAGACCAGGTTAGGGTCTTTGCATACTAATCTTTGCAGAAAAGCTGATGCTAGAATAGCGAGAAATCAGGTCAATAAGTGTGCTTTATATCAGTTGTTCAGTCTGCTAATGTTTTCTGCTGGTTTTTTTATTTTTTTTTATTTCGAAAACTCTCTCTTGATCTTTCTTTAAAAGGTTCGTTAATGCCCTTTATGATCCTCTGTTTTGTAGTTGTTCAATTTCTGTCAGATTGATAGTGTTGAATCCCTCACTGACTTCACTTGGCTTTAAATAGTGTGCTGTGCTGATCTAGATAATTTTTGAGTAACATGTGAAAGCCAATGTGTTGTGGCAGTTACGAAATGGTCTTCCATTCATTATTTTGTAAACCCAATTTCATGATTGCATTTACAAGTTATATTGACATGCATCAATATATTGCAGAGGTTTGGTGCATTCATGGCCCCCTTGACATCTGGACGTGTTACAATAGCAGTCAGTGCCATTTACATGGCAAAGGTGACTTCTAGAAATAGTTCATTGGTTTGCCTATTTAGTTTTAGTTTCTACCATTGGTCTCTTTATAGCTGTTTGCACCTATTTCCTTATTAATTTGATGACTTAGATTTCTTTCAACAGATGAGTTTAGCTATTGCCATAAGATATTCATTGACAAGGAGAGCTTTTTCTATTACACCGAATGGTACTGAGGTTCTTTTGCTCGACTACCCTAGTCATCAGCGGCGCCTTCTGCCTCTTCTAGCAAAAACGTCAGTTCTTACATTTACTGACCTGATTCCATGCATGATAACTCTTCTTATCTTGAGAATATCTCAGTGCTTGGCAATCCTCGACGCTCATATATATCTCACTGAAGTCAGTAGGCTTCATCACCAACTGAAGCACTCTTGGTCTACTTCAGAACCTACATATGCTTTAAATAACAATATGCTTGTTTCTGGTTCTACAGGTACGCAATGAGCTTTGCTGGAAACTACTTGAAACTGCTATATGTTCGGAGGACTCCTCAGTTGATCAAAACACTTCATGTTGTTTCTAGTGGATTCAAGGCTGTTCTAACGTGGCATAACATGCGAACTCTTCAGGTGGTCATTGCAAATACAAATCGAGTTTCTATTTATTCATAAATGTCCACTCTTACACCTGTGGATTATATATTTTAGGAATGTCGTGAGGCATGTGGAGGACAAGGATTAAAGACAGAAAATCGTATTGGCCAGCTGAAAGGTGAATATGATGTGCAATCTACGTTCGAGGGCGACAACAATGTCCTTATGCAACAGGTATAATTAATTGATTCGTTCTTCCTGATAATATCTCCCCACCAGACTCCTTTTAACTTCGTACAGGTGAACATGAAACAGATGTGAGAGAGGCCAAATCGTGTAATGATCGTATCAAATACTATTGAATAATAAAATCTTAAAAACTTCGTCATTAGGTGTCTGAATCTGAGGGAATTTATATGGTGCAGGTTAGCAAGGCACTGTTAGCAGAGTACGTGGCAGCTAAGAGGAAAAACAAGCCATTCAAAGAATTAGGTCTCGAACACATGAATAAATCATGCCCCACTATTCCTTCGAAACTTTCAGTTTCCACAGTGCAGAGCTCCCAGTTTCAGGTACAGATAATGCTTCTCTTTGTATTTACCATCTGAAAAGGTTAATTTTGAAGCATTTAGGAGGTTTAACAGTTGTTCTGTAACAGAATGATATCTTCTGCCTGAGAGAAAGAGATCTATTAAACCACTTTGCTGCTGAAGTCTCTAGATACCAAGCTCAGGGAGAAAGCAAAGAATCTGCTTTTATTACGGTAAATGATGAATTAGCAAAACACCAACTGCATATCAAATGTCAGCACCATTCTGTTTCTAGTTTCTAGTCTATGTTCCTATCTGTTTCTAAACCATATATTTTTCTTCTGCAGAGTTACCAGCTTGCTGAAGATTTAGGCAGAGCCTTCACCGACCGTGCAATTTTGCAGACTTTCATAGAAGCTGAGAACAGCATAACAGACGCATCCTTAAAGGTACATGCATTGTTTTCCTTCCTCACCTGGGATTTTCAATTGATCTGTTATTTAAATTTTAAATACAACTATAGAACTTCATCGAAAGTCATGCTCATCACCTATACAAGCCTTGAAACATAAAATGTTCATACATAATGCAGAGTGTACTGAGCCTTGTGAGGTCGATGTATGTTCTTGTCACGCTGGACGAAGATCCTGCATTTCTCCGGTATGGTTACTTAACGACAGATAATGCTGCGACAGTGCGGATGGAACTTGCGAATCTTTGCAGTGAAATCCGACCACACGCGCTCTCCTTGGTTAGTTCTTTCGGAATACCTGATGCTTTTCTAAGTCCTATTGCTTTCAACTGGATTGCAGCAAATTCTTGGTCTGCATCTCAAAACTAGGTTGTACCATTCGTTTCCTTCACACAGTTTCCTATTTAAATCCAGCAAAGATCCCAGACTATTTTCAGGCCATCTTGTTGTTACTCTGTTAATAAATAAAGGAAAGAGAATTTTCATTTTTCTTTGAATGGAATGTCGTAATTTTCAGGCCATCTTGCTGTAATCTTGTTCCTTGTAATGTAATCTCTCTACTTTTTTCCCCTTTGTAATAATAATATATATATATTTTTACTTTTGTCCCTTGTTTTCTGTATTTGTCTCTCTAAAATACTTTTATTTATATTAATTTTTGCCCCTTTGTATGTAAACTTTTTTTTTTCTATATTGTGGCACGATTTTTATTTTCGAGCCTTTGTACCTTTTTTTTAAATGACTTTTGCCTTTACTTTTTGTTTGGAGAGGATAAAAATTTAAAATAAAAACAAAGGGCAAAATAGTAGATTTTTAAGTACAAGAGGTGAAAGTTAAAAAAAAATTGTACACGAGACCAAATTACTAAATTAGCAAATTTTATTGGCTTTATCATTCACTTTCTATACGCCTATCCAATTAATTTTTTTCTTATGTTTTTTTTTTTGTTAAAACTCAAAAGTAATGACTGCAACGTGGCTCTATTTTTTATTTTAAAAGAGAAGTATTTTCTCTAGTCCTTAAAATTGCAACAGTTGGGTTCAAATTTGGGTGATTACACATACAATTTTTCATATTAGAGCATCCACAATGGGGGTGCTTTTACACCAGATTCCATCACAGTGGAACACAAATCAAGGTAGCAAAATAAGAAATGAGTCTCTTGTGCAAGGAGCTGGTTCTTGAATTAAATAGTGAACCCAAAAATTTTCTCTCTCCTCCCCTTTTGTATTTTTGGTGCTTTCTCTCTCCTCCCCTTTTGTATTTTTAATTTTTGAATTAAATAGTGAGATCCATGAATAGTTAAAAATGTATTTTTGGTGCTTTCTCTCTCCTCCCCTTTTGTATTTTTGGTTCTTGAATTAAATAGTGGGATCCATGAATAGTTAAAAATGAGGTAGCACCATAATGGAGAAAATATTGAGTAATTAAAAAAAGAAGTGGTTGATGATGTGGCACACATGTGACATCACTATGGGTAGCACCACAGTGGATGCCCTTAGATTCAAAATTGACAGTTCTCCGGAAATTTCTACGCTACCCTCCCGGTAGTGCCCAATTGTCCTCAGAAATACTCAATGCTTGACACGTGTCCCTTCAAGTTGATTTTTACACTTTCTTCTTGCTTTGGTCACTCTTAATATCTTTTTCCTCCACTCCTCTCTCTCTCTCTAAAACTCATGACCTTCATTACTGTCGGTAAATTTTAAGGAAAAGAGTTTCCCTATCTTCTTTAACTCCGCCTCCTCCACCGGCATCGTCTATGTCAACATTTATAAATGGCCGGAATCCGATGTCGTCGAGCTCAAGGAGGTGATGATGGCCACGAAACCAAGATCTTCATCGTCATGGAGTTCGCCGGCGGCGGTGAGCTCTTCTCCAAGGTGGTGCAGAGAGCTCGCCGGGAGGCCGTAGCGCGTCGCTAGTTTCAGCAACTAACAACGCCATCGACTTCTGCCACAGGGGCGTCTTCCACTGGCGACATTAAGCCGGAGAATCTCCTCCTCGACGGCGACAGTGAGCTCAACTAATTTGTTCCCAAGCCCAGATGCTTAAGAGAGAGAAAAGCATGACATTTATGGGAAAGTGGCTGACGAAAGTAGATGATTTTTTAATTTTTTTTAATTGCAAACCCATTTAAACTGAAATTAAACAAACCTATTTGTATTTGTATTTTTTTTCTTATTTTTTCGATTTTTTTTAAATTACAAACACTTTTAAATTTAATTTAGTTAGCTCTATTAAATTATGCATATGAATTTGGGTGTAAGGATGAGAGCGAATAAAAAAGAAGAAAAGAAAAATGAGTACTTTAATGGAGAAAAAAAATGACACAGTTTTCCACATGTAAGGATGAGAGTGGGAATAAGAAAAAGAGGAATAAATAAGAACGAAATAATATAAAAGTGTGACCGAGAAAATAAGAGGATAGCTACATAGATGATAACTTGTTTTCCAAAATAACTCATTTCGCCTTTTCCGCAAAATTTACACAACTTGTTGGCTGTTGCAATAATAGGCGCAAATCTAAAGGCAACAACTACACTACATGTAATGCCCCCGGGCCCACAAGGGTGCGGGTCGTCTCCATTAACAATTATTTGACATCCATCATCATACTGAGCTCATATATAAACTCAGCATGCTTGAATTCTCCCATAAATGTGGAACATTACACTATAGATAGATATACATCAATGACTCAATGGAATTTCTCCAATTCAGCAAGTACCTTGCTTATACAGTTCAGCCATTTCTTCTTCTTCTTGTGTTGTTACAATCCTACATAATTCCTCACACTATGCTTCCAACTGGTTAGCTTTTAGATGCATAATTTTGCTGTTTCCAGACTATCTGCCAAATCGCAAACGATATAATTAGACGTAAAAAGGCGAAACACAACCATAACTTGGCTAATAAAGTTGACGACTGCATTCCAGACTTTCTTTGTGTTAACAAGATCTCAAGATGATTGAGCATCTTTTGTTTTGTTATCAATTACTTTCGAGTGCCTAAAGTGGAAAACGCTACTTAGGCCCCGTTCTTTTGCAAGCTGCTCGACTTCTGACATTCTGTGCTTAAGCTGTTCGACTTCTCTGGCTAGTTCTTCATCTCTTTGCCTCATCGCCTGACATGTTAGATGAAAATCTCCAATTAGACTGAATTCAACCCATGGTGCTATGATATTGTAATGGGAGGTTGGATAAATTTACACTTGATGAAGGGTGTCTCACAAAAAAAATCCAATTTTCTATTTCATCCTGACTCAAGACAAGCATTGGATAGTTTACTCGTAAGAATTTGTAAGTTTTTGAGAGAGCTAACACATCTATTGTGGGGCAAGCGAGAGAGCACACGGAAAAATGAAGAAGATTATGGAGACAAACCTCTAATTCTTGCTTGCGCATTTCCTCTTTTCTGGCTTCTGATCTGGAACTTCGTTGCACCTCAAAAACTAGAGCAACGCCTGCAACCTAATAAGAACAGATAGAAGACTTCATTGCCTGTCCAGATATATGAAAATGTGCAAGATAAATGCACAAGCACAGCTCCTGTAATTTTGCATATCCCACTTGAAGAATCTTTTGAGATACCGTGAATACGAAAAACTCGCCCAGAAGGTCTGCAGCAGCCTGAACAGCTTTTTCTTCATTTAGAGGACGAATTGCAACATCCGTTGCATGCCCATATATACGTCTTTGCACAGTTGTGGTGAAACGATGGTTAGCCTGTTAAAGAATTAGACATAGTGAGTTTATGAAGTCACGCTCCAAACTCTCCACAAGATGCCTTCCATTAATTACAGATACCATTACTTTTATTTCATGCACGAAATAACCATTTCGTGACAAATCAAATCCATCCTTCAGAATGAATAGAAAATCAGAATAGAAATGATAATAAGAAATAAGAGTGCATTAAAGCATTTAGGCTTTAGAAACTGTATGAAAGAAAGTTTCTTACTTTTTCAACATTATTATTCACCATGAACAAGGAATAACCATGAAGTGAAAGTGAGGCACACTAACAATGGCTAGTCCGACTACAGCAGTTCTGATTGATATAGGAAGGTCTAATACCGGGGATGGAAAATTAAAAAATAAAACCATAGGCACTTCCATAATAAAGTGGTGTACATTAACAATATTGAAAATTTGAACGGGTGCATATCTCAGATACATGTGTTGCATTTTCTACCCGTGCATTGTAATCGCATTCTAATATCATAGCTTAAGGATAACTTTAAAAATCTCTGACTCGAAACTTTAGATGTTACTTAACTTCAAAAAAGTTGTATCAACTGTAATACATGGCAGTTTCATCTTAAATTTTTGCATGTACAGTCAAAGGGGTGTACGTGTTTACTTGTTTTCAGATGCCATGGAGCATTATACAGTCTCATACAGTAATACAGATTGCAGTCTATCAGGCTCACCTTTAAACTCAAAATGTCAGGGTTATTTTCAGCCCCCTCTTTCCTGCTTACTGACTGATTTAACCTTTCATTTAATTTGAGGCCAATGACATTACATCTCAAGAAAGGAGTAATTTTTGCATGTATGGTAAAAAAGCTCATGATCCGTAAAGGTTTCTTAACTCCCTCTTTAGTTGGGACCTAATCCCAACAAACAAACATCTAATTTGCAATTTGCACTACGGATCCAAATTCCGAAATCAACCCTTCTGGTACATGAAAACAGCAACACTCGTTCGGAAATGCCATAAGCAACTTGACTATGCTACCTCACCAAAATTAGGTTCATCTGTAACAACTAATAGCCTCATTACTGTAATGGAATTTCACTAGGTAATGGACTAGAGTATGACAGAGAAAAACAGAAACTCAGCCGTCGAAGAAAAACAAGCATATGCTTTATTATGCTGATTAAACTTATGGTTAAGATTAGTCAAACAATTAGTCCAGCTATGACAAAATCGATGCAGAACGGTAGAATTCCAGATCATCCAAAACTAATTCTATCAATGTGGTGAGCAGCCATGCCTATAACACAATCTAACTCTGTTCATCACTCAAGAATCAAGATCAACAACCCAGATAGGCTAGGAATCGGACCAACGTTATCAAACAGATAAAAAATCCTAAACACTAAAGATGCCCTCTAACTTATTCTTCATTCATTTTCTTGAATTTAATTAATTCGGCACGAACAAGAAAATGACACAAACCAAAATTTGGATAACAAACAGAACAGACCACTCCGCCCTTCTGCTCAAGCAATCAGCTTTTTTCTTCTAAACAAAAGTGACCACGAATCTTGTGCAAGAAATCTAAAAACCAACGCAAAGATAGCAACATAATTCACAAGTACTAAACAAAATCATGTCTCTCGTTGAAGAAATAAACCTGGGCAATGTTGATGATGGATTGCCGGAATCTGGGGTGCTTGCCAGCCTCTTTCTTTATGCGATTTCCGATGGGTTTGCAGAGTGTTTTCAGCGCAAGCGTCCCGAGCTTGAAAACCGGCAATATCATTCCCACACCTCCACCCAAGTTGCGTCGAACACCAGGTGTTTGATGTTTTGTCTGAAATATCTTGTTAATTTGAGTTCTAGATATTCACCTATATATTAATTAATAAAAGAAAACGAAAATCAACAACAAAATAAAAATCTTAAGACTCAAAGTTCTATGCTAATTCACGGTAAAACCTTCTAAAAAAAGATATTCGAGTTATATGTATGATATGATTGGCATTATCCTTTTTCGAAAAAGTTTCATTCAATGCCTAATGTTCTAGAAAGTCCACAAGGCAAATCTCATTATAGAAAAGTATTCCTAAAAGCATCTCTTTTTTTCCTTTCCTGAAGAAGGGAGATGCATCACTATTAAAAATTGATTGGTAAGGTGTAACATAATTATATATGAATGGAATGAATTTAAGAATGTAATAAGAGTAAATCTACCGAAAAAAATAACGGAATGAAATATTAATTTTTTATCTTATATAATGAATATTTTATATAATTTTAAATATTTTTATAATTGAATAAAGTGTACGTAGTAGTTAATAGATATCAACACATGCCTTAATTTATTTTTTTATATTTCTAAACGCCATTTTTCTTTTTTAGTATATGATTTTTTCTAATTTTTTAGCAAATTAGAATTTATTTATTTTATTGAAAAATTTTATTCTAAAATATTTATTAATCAATATACAATAATTTGTATAAGTTAATAGAAATATTTTTTCTTTATAGAAAAATACTTTAACATTTCAATTTTTCATTTGAATATATTAAATTATATCAAATACATAAATATTTTATATTGTATTATAACATATTTTTATGTTATATTTATTTCGGCATCACTTTCATTTTTCTTCAACAAAATTGTAAAAGCTATATATCAAAATTTGATTTTAACACATATTTTTAAATTATATTTTGAAAATAAATAAATAATATAAAAATATTTAAGAAATAATAATAATAATAATAATAATAATAAATTATTTAATTTGATTTTTGATTTATTTTTATAAATATGATAAAATAATATTATAAGACATGATTATGTATAAATATATCATATATTAATTTTTTTGGTCATTGGGAATCGCTAAACTTATGGGGGTGGGTGGAATGGATATTCTCATTCCTTTAGGAGTATGGATTCTATCGGGAATGATGATTCTCGATTTTGAACGATACCAATCACCGAAATGATAATGGACATGAGAATGATCATTATATTCCATTTCATTACACCGTACCAATCACGTTCTTAAAGGACATTAGAAGTCTAGAAGATCCAGATATTATTATATACTAATTTATCTCCCGCGTGGTGTTCGATACTATTTTATTTTAGGAGAAATATCAATTCAAGACCCGAAAGATGAGTTATTTATCGATATAGAGCCTAAAATATAGAATCTATCGATTCAAGGCTTGAAAGATCTAAAATTATTGATTTTAGGCTTGGAGATTTAACGGTGTCAAAATTCCATCCAACAAAAGGTGATGTGGCCGTTAAATATCCGCATCATTTTGACACATTATTTTATCGTAAATTAAATTAAATTAAAAAAAACCTAAATTTACATCAATTAAATTGAATCGAGAGTTTTATTATATTATGTAAATTCAATCTTAGCTTAATTCAATCAGAGATTCTTAGAAATTTAAAATAAATTCAACGTTTTACTAGATTTAGTACGTAATTGTAATACTTTTTTTTTTGTTTCGATCACAATAATAAATTGATATAGTTAAAAAGAGATCCGTAGAAAGAATAAAATTCACATTAATTAATTTATTAAATATTTCAATAACATTTAATAATTTGTGATGTAATTAAAATCATAATAACTAATATAAATATAATAAAATTTAAGGATAAGGGCCAAATTGGCCATTGAACTTATTTTGGGGGCTCAATTGACCCACTGCAACTTTTTTGGGCTCAATTGGGCCACCACGTTGTTAAAATCGGCCCAATTGGGCCACCGCGTGATGGAGCCCGTTAGGGCTCCGTTAAGTGCACCTAAAATGACGTCGTTTTGCTTTTTTTTTTTTACCTGACCCACCCCTAACCCCTAACCCCTAACCCTACCCATTCGTCCAAACTACACAGTCTGCCGGGCTAGCTGCCCAGATTCCGGCCTCCCCTTTCAAAATATCTGCTAAAAATTGGCAAAAATGGCACAATCATCTGCGCCCAAATCTGCAAAAAAAAGCATCCAAAAAAATCAGCATCCCATGCTAAATCTCAGCCTGACATTGCAGAAAATCAAACACAAAATCTCAGCACCAAAACAGAGCTGTTATCAAGCTCCAATTCTGACAAAAATCTCCTCCCAAACTCAATTCCTTTTCCCAACTCTAATGCAACAGATCACATCCCAAAAAATCCATCTCTTCACAGTCATCTCCCCTTTGTTCCAGATTCCTCAAATCTCCACTTCCATGCCCCTGACCTTTCCAATCAACCTCTCAAGCCTTTTGGGATCACTACGAGGTCTCAAAAATTCAAAACAAACGAACCCTCAACACCCAAATACACTTCCCCCACTCCTCCCGATCCCGTCACCTCACCGGGGTAGTCGCCGGACTCAGAGCAATCATCATCGTCCGACTCGAATCCCCTCTCTTGCCTCTACACCCCTAAAATTTCTCCTCACAAACTTTCGTCCCCAGAATCACACATACGGCCTCCAACCAAAACCAAAAATAAAAAATCCAACAAATCCCAAGAAATTTCAGATTCTGAGCAAGAAGTAGAAGCTCTAGAAGCAAAAGAGTTGGGAGAGGAGCATTTAATTGAAAATCAGATGAAGAGAGCCCTGATGATGAAAGCTTACCTTCGATTGCTCCTGCGGATCTACTCTCGTCTGGTTCGGCTTTGTTAGGGGATGAATCGGAGGAAGATCTTCTCCCTTTAAACCAAACGATGGCCCAAAAGTTCCCCGAGATTGTTTCGTCAAGCCCTTGACTGGATTCCCTATCTCCCTGGCCTGAGTTTGGACGAGTGGGTAGGGTTAGGGGTTAGGGGTGGGTCGGGTAAAAAAATAAGCAAAACGACGTCGTAAAATCCATATCTTTACCTTACCGTAAAATTAAGGTTAATAAACTTCCGTGTTTATGTTAGAGATTTAATTTAGGTTACCGTGTTTATGTGATTAAATCCAACAGTACGGGTAATTGTCATTATTTGTGGGTGTGTCATGGATGAATCTTGCTCTTACGTACACTATTGCTGCTACTACTACTACTGTTGTTGCTGCTACTGCTACTCCTCCTCCTACTGCTGCTGCCGCCGCCGCCACGACCACCACGGCCACCACCACCACTACTACTACGACTACGATTACTACTACTACACGACCACTACCACGACCACCACTGCTACTGCTACTCCTACTCCTACTCCTACTACACTGCTATTGCTACTGCTACTACTACACTACTACTACTACTGCTGCTACTCCTACTACTACTACTACTACTGCTGCACTACTACTGCTACTGCTACTCCTACTCCTACTACACTGCTACTGCTACTGCTACTACTACACTACTACTGCTACTACTACGACTGCGACTGCTACTACTGCTACTCCTACTACTCCTGCTGCTGCTGCTCCTCCTCCTACTACTACTATTACTTCTGCTGCTGCTGCTACTCCTATTGCTACTGCTACTACTCCACGACCACTACTACTACTCCTCCACGACCACTACTACTACTACTACTACTACTACAATTTTTTTTTATGGTGCGGGACTACTACTACTACTACTATTTTTTTTGTGGTGCGGGACTACTACTACTACTACTATTTTTTTTTTGTGGTGTCGGACCACCACCACCACCACCACCACCACTATTATTATTATTATTATTATTATTATTATTATTATTATTATTATTATTTGTGGTGCGGGACATAATTTGATTTACCTCGCCTAAATAATTTCATTGTAAATGGCCAGAATTCTTCTATAAAAAAACCAAGAGGTAAATTAATTAAAAAATCGTGAAAAAGAAAGGAACAATTAAGGAATCTTTAGCAGATGAAATGGCATTTTTGGAGCTACTACTAGTCTTCTTTAATGGTAGTTATTATTATTAATTTTTTTGAGAAATTCTAGTTGATTATAATTAATCCATGCTACTACTACTACTAGTCTTCTTTAATGGTAGTTTTTTTTTTTTTTGAGAAATTCTAGTTGATTATAATTAATCCATGCTACTATTACTACTACTACGACTAGTCTTCTTTAATGGTAGTTATTATTATTATTAATTTTTTTGAGAAATTCTAGTTGTGATTATACTGCTACTACTACTACTAGTCTTCTTTAATGGTAGTTATTAATATTATTTTTTTTTGAGAAATTCTAGTTAATTATAATTAATCCATGCTACTACTACTACTAGTCTCCTACTCTTCTTTAATGGTAGTTATTATTATTAATTTTTTTGAGAAATTCTAGTTGATTATAATTAATTCATGCCGCCGCCGCCATTATTATTAGGGTTAATTACTATTAAATACACAAATTTTGACAAGATTTGCAAATTAGACATAAACTTTAAAATTTTGCAATTAAAACACAAACTTACATTTTTTTGCAAAATACACAAACTCAAATTTTTCGGACTAACGGAAAAATGAGAATTTGCAACATATAATTCATTTTCACTTATTAAAACCAATGCAATGCCATCTAAATCAAAAGGTGAACAATTTTTAGGGCTTTGCGGTTTTCAAATTCAATTGATTTTAAAATTTTGCTTTGAGTTTGTCTATTTTGCAAAAAAATGTAAGTTTGTGTTTTAATTGCAAAATTTTAAAGTTTGTGTCTAATTTGCAAATCTTGTCAAAGTTTGTGTATTTTATAGTAATTAACCCTTATTATTATTGTTGTTGTTGTTGTTTATTTTTTTTATTATTGTTTATTTTTTTATTTTTTTCTTCTATAAAAAAACCAAGAGGTAAATTAATTAAAAAAATCGTGAAAAGAAAGGAACAATTAAGGAATCTTTAGCAGATGAAATGGCATTTTTGGCTGTGATATGGGAAGTTTTCTTTAATGGTAGTTATTATTATTAATTTTTTTGAGAAACTCTAGCTGATTATAATTAATCCATGCATTAGGTAATTAGTTAAATTCCAGCCAATCATTGGTATCTTCATACAAAATGACAACATTAATTAACCTGATATATAGAAAATTGTTGGCTAATTTCAAAAATTAGCCTTGTGAAGGCCTTAAACTCGAAATGGAATCACCTGTTGCAGATCCTGTTGCAGCTCTTCAATATTTTTTCAAAAAAAATATTTTTTTTATTTTTTAATTTATTATGATTTATTTTAATTAAAATTTTTTATTTAGGGTTCATCCATCTCAATTAGGGTATATTGAAAAAATAAAAAAATAAAAATAAAAACTTAATTATGCAACACCAAATATAACACAAAATGCAACAGAGGATCTGCTCTGCCTAAACTCCGGAGTAGTAGGAGATTATTCACATATATATGTATTCTAGTGTATAGATTATTTATTGCATGCCGATTATAGTGGTTATCGAGTTGTCCACATGCGTAGTGATCTCGACATGTGGATATTGTGATTTTTTTTAATTATAAAATAAGTGAATACATAATTAACATGATAGACACTATATTTATGTATTGGGATCCTTATAATTGTAAGTAAATACCCCATGAAATAGCAAAGAATTTCCCGTCGAGTACGTCTACGTATAAATTCATTAAATTGTGACTGTGATATTTGATGAGTTTACTTAATTGAGAGGTAACAAGTAACAAGACATCCAAGTGCGAAGTCACGTCAAAATATGTGAAAGTGTGCAAGTGAATTGGATAGGATTTTCTCCAGCTAATGACCAGATATCTTAGAATCGTCTAATATATATTTAGGCCGACAACAAATAAGTTCAAATAAATTTAACTCAGACCATTCTCATTTATATATAATAAAGCATGAAAGCGAAGCTAAACTACTTAACCCCACACCTTTATTTATATTAACACACATACTAATCTGAATACTCTTTGTGATTTGTCTTCCCAAGAAAACCTAACTAGACGATAATGTAATTAATTTGTGCGAGTCATGCTCATGTATATACAATCAATTAATTAACCACATCTAATTAATTATTTACTCTTTTCGATCTCGTCAGCCTTTGTTGACTCGAGAAAGCATAGTGTCTCTTCTACCTATCGCACATAATGCATATCTAATTAACCCGTCTCACATTGAACGAGCAGGGGAAATTCTATAATGTATGTAGGAGTATTATGCCTCTCACCGTAAAGATCATGAAATATCGACAGAGTATTTCTTTATTTAAAAAAGATTACTAATGTGTCGTGATTATTACGGTGAAAGTTAGTACCTCGTAATATATAGAATTTCTTCTTGAACAAGCCAATCACTAAGTTCAATGACATATGTATGTGTGTTTATATATATATATATATATATATGTTATGTACACGTCCTGATGTCGCACTTTGTTCGTTTTTCCATAAGAAAACAAACGAGACGGCTGATAATAGCCATGGTGCGAACAATAAGATTCGTGAACTACATGTTCACTCGAGACAAAAACGTTGAAAGCAAAGACAAAAGGCATCAATTCATCTTTCACGTTTTACATAATGAAATGGCGGTTGACTTGTTGGGGCATCAATATCAATATGTATATATATAATGGGAGGTACCACTACAGTTTACAAACACATCAAATATTGCATATCACCATATTGATGTAATTAATTAATCAATCACTATATATTTCGAAGCTATGGATTGGATATGGGCATTTCTTCTCGTGTTGGTACCGGCGGCAGTTCTTTTCTATCGGCAGCGGCGGTCCGCGCCATCGAGCACGACCCGGCTACCTCCGGGCCCACGGGGGTGGCCGGTGTTCGGCAACATGTTCGAGCTAGGCTCAATGCCGCACAAAACCATAGCCAATTTAGGGAGAGAGTACGGGCCTATCGTGTGGCTGAGGATAGGCTCAATCAACACGATGGTGCTCCTCACAGCCAAGGCTGCGACGGAGCTATTCAAGAACCACGACGCCAACTTCTCGGAGCGCACGATTATCGAGGTTATGCGGGCCCACGGGTTCAACAAGGCGGCGATCTCGCTGTCCCCCTACGGCACGTATTGGCGCGTGATGAAGCGGATAATGACGGTGGAGATGCTAGTCCAAAAGCGGATAAAGGAGACGGAGGCGATCAGGCGGCGGTGCGTGGGCGACATGGTGGAATGGATAGGGAGAGAAGCAAATGCAAATGCAAATATTCACGTGTCGAGATTCGTGTTCCTAGCATCGTTCAACATGTTAGGTAACTTGATGTTGTCACAGGACCTAATTAGCCCCGACTCCGAGGAGGGCTCGGAGTTTTTCGGGGCCATGGTCGAGTTTATGGACTGCTCCGGCCACCCGAACATCGCCGATTTATTCCCCTGCCTCAAGTGGCTCGACCCACAAGGATTGAGGCGGAAAATCGATCGTGGAATGGCCAAAACGTTGAAGATCGTCGACGGATTCGTCCAGAGAAGACTCAAAGAGAAGAAATTGAAGGCTGCCGTCAACAAGGATTTCTTGGAAGTGCTATTGGAATATCGAGAAAATCAAATGGAGGAATCCGAGAAAATGTCAGACCATGAACTCAACATCATCATCATGGTACGTACTCTACTCTTATGTATAAATTAAATTAGTCTATCCAACCTTTGTTTCACGAGTATGTATGAAGTCAGGCTCGTGTAACAAAGAGTTATATTAGTTTATCGAATATTAATTTATATATATATATTCGGCCTCGGCGCAGGAGGTTTTTCTGGCCGGGTCGGATACCACGAGCAGCTCCATCGAGTGGGCGATGGTGGAGCTACTCAGACACCCGGAGGTAATGAACGAGGCGAAAAGCGAGCTAGCGCGGGTGGTCGGAGACGCAAACAAATTCGTGGAAACACACATAGACAAAATGCCGTACCTGCAGGCAGTGATCAAGGAGACGCTCCGGCTGCACCCGCCGATTCCGTTCCTCGTTCCGCGGCGGGCGATTCAAGAGACCGAGTTCATGGGGTATCGGATTCCGGCAAACACGCAGCTTTTCGTGAACGCGTGGGCGATCGGGAGGGATAGCGAATGCTGGGACGATCCGTTTTCCTTCAAACCGGAGAGATTTCTGGGGTCGACGACGGACTACAGAGGTCAGAATTTCGAGCTGATTCCGTTCGGCGCAGGCCGGAGAATTTGCGCCGGAATTCCGCTGGCGCATCGGATGCTGCACCTGGTTTTGGGATCTCTGCTGCATGAATTTGAGTGGAGAGTTGATGAGATCGGGAGGGATTCGATCATGGATGCTAGGGAGAGGATGGGAGTGACGGTCAGGAAATTGGTGCCGCTCAAGGCAATGGCGCGGAGGAGGTGTTCGACGTAATGCCTCAACGAAATCATGTAATATTTTAATTTAATGTGGATTAATCGTCTTTGGAATTTGATCAGATCTTGAGTATTTGGAGCGGAACTATAAATTTCATATTATGATGCGGGTTGGATATCATTTGTATATATTTATTTTTACGTAAGCCCATCTATCATAAAACCCCCCCAGGTATTTTGTCTTGTTGAATTGTCCCATGTCTCAACTTCATACGCCAGCAATCAATTTTAGTTCATTAAATTTCACGTAACTACAAGCACAAACTGAATTCAACATACAACCGAGCGCTATAAAAATAACTTTTTCTTTTTTTTGTTTTTTTGGGGGGAGGGGGGGGGGGGGAGGGGGGTGGGGGGTAGGTATTAGTTTTTTTCTTAGATTTTAATTATGAATTAAATACATAAGTAATCCAATTACTAGTTAGAGTTTAATTTTATTCGTTCTTCATGTTACAATTTTCGAGATAAATTATCACAATCTATAGTTATAAATTAGTTTGATTATATTACTTGATGTATTATATATAGTTATTGAGTTGTTTTGAAATTCAATAATGTAAGATAATAGTTCAATATACACGAATTGTCTTCAACCCTCACTTGAACCTTGTCCTAACAACATGTAATCATGTTTCCTTTTTTTTTTTAATTTAAAATAAATAAAAAATTTGAGGATATACATATTTATATATCTATATATAGTCAGTTACATTGTTTTTTTCAATTTGTTTTATACATTGTTTTTTTCTATGTTTTAATTATGAATTAGAAACACTACAGATCATATAGTCAGTTAGAGTTTAGTTTATTGGTACTTCATGTTACAATTTTCGAGATAAGAAATCTCAATTTGTAATTATGAATTACTTAAATTATTAATCATGTAAGTTGAGATATTATACGTATTTAGTGAATTGTTTGAATTCTAATAATGCGATAAATAGTTTGACAATACATCAACTGCTCACACCTCACTTCCACCTTGTTCTATCAACACTTAATAATTCTTCAAATATTATAAATAATAAATTTTGGATATGTATTAAATTTTTTTCTTGATGTATTATACGTAGTTAGTGAATTGCTTTGAAGTCCAATAATGCAAATTAATAATTCGATATACACGAATTGCCCTCAACCCTCACTTGAACCTTGTCCTAACAACGCTTAACCATGTTTTCAATATTTTTTTATTTTAATATAAAATAAACAAAAATTGAGGATATATATATATATAGGTGTGGTTATAATAAAAATAATTGTTGGTGTGAAAATTAGGGACAAATCTGATCCCTACAATTGTACAAGATGGATGGATCAGATTAAAACGATTTTAAATGGTAATTTATAATTTTTTATTTATTATTAAATTGTGGAGGGGTATTATTGAGAAATCGCATCTTAATTTCATAAGGTATCATTGCGCTAGATTCGGAACTTGATATGTGCTATATATGTGATACCCAAATCCCTTATAATCTAGAAGCACGAAATCGATAGATAATTAGCAGTTGCATCTAGAAATCGAAATTATGTCTCTAAACTCAGAAAACCTAGACAACCGCAAGAACAGACGGCGACATCCTTGAGGATCGATGAGGATTCCGACATAGTTTGGATGTTTTGTCGTGCGCGACGGCTTGAATAATAAACAAGGCGGCGGATTTTTCCTCTCCGGCAACGGTGCGTTCGAACGAGAGGCCAAAAATAAACATGGGTCGGAAGAAATCGGGTAAGTTTCAGTGCTTTGAATATAATTTAACGAGATTTGTGCAAAAAAATTTGACCTACTTAACATCTGATGGAAGATTGCGATGATTAGAAAAATAGATTAAGAAAATTGGTTTTATTATTGGGCGAATCGCATAACAATAGATCAGTTGTTTCTTCTAATTATGTAGTGTGGATTTACAAAATTGAACAAACTTTGGCAATCAATAATTGTGGGATTACAAATTTTGTTATTTTGTGAATTAATGGGTTTTATTAGAAAAAGGACGAATTATACTTATTTTACCAGTTATTCATGGTTTTTAATCTTTATGATTTAATATAAATTATCTTTGTGTGACTTGGTGCTTTTTATTGTTATTGTTGATGCTACTTATGCAAATCTGGTTTGCGTTAGTATAATTATAATTGTGAGGCTATGTATGTATATTTTTGATGCTGTTAAAGGTTTGGTTTGAAGCTACTAATAAATATAGGTGCTACTTATTGTTTAAGTTAGTAATGTAACTTGTGTTTTTTTGGTGCTTGTAATTAGTATTGTTTATGCTTCATATGTATATCTTTAGTGGTTTGTGTGAACTATACTATGATCATCTGAATTTGCAGTGTTACTAATTATCTAATTCAATGCTTTGTATGTTGTGTTATAGGTAGTTCTAAGGCCCCTGCCAATGAATCTGAATTTGAGGCTGAAATGGAATCGCGCGATCAAAGTGATGATACGACTAGGCGCGATGCCGAATTAAGGTCAAAAAATAAACACGACAAGAGAATAGGTATTTGGGTTATTTCACTTATTCGAAGTAATTATACATAGAACTGGACTTTATTATAATGATCAACAATTCTAAATATGTAATGTTTGTTGTAAATTAATACAGCTGAAGATGAGGACAAATTTGCGTCTAAGAAGAAGAGAAAAGGTATTTTTTTAATGTTATGCCTTATTTCATGGTTTTTACCTTTGCAGTTGACGGTTTTTAAACAAAGTACTAATGCTTTTCATTATTTAATATTGATATCTATATTGTTACAGTTTCAAAAGAGATCGTCCAAGTAAATTCTGATGAAAATGACATAATAGCCGAGGATGCCGAGGAATCGGGCATTACCGATTATCCAAAACTAATAAGCCGAGCATGTCCTACATTGCTATTTCAAGCAATCGAAAACTTCTCATCAGGCCAATGAGAAGCAGTTATAGAGATGGGATTCAAGCATATACTCCATATTGCTATTTTCTCGTCGGTTTAAACGAACATGCTGCCTTAGTTGAAAGAAGCGCGAAGTCGGCTTTTGCATCCATCTCTAAGAAAAAATATCCCACTGTGAATGATGTTCTGAGTGGAGACGTGTGAATATTCCACATCAAAAACTGTTTCAATGGTTTTTGTTAAACATTGGTTTTTGAACTACTTATACATAGTTGGTTTGTTTATTGCTTATGTGTTGATTGATCAGATTGGTTGAGTTCTCATGTTTTATCTACTTGGAACCTTGTTGGGACTACGGATTTATACTTAATTCTCTCGTTTATTTCATATTGTTCTTATTTCACATGACTCGTACGTTTTATGATAATAATTAGGATTAATAACATTTAAGTTGAATTAACTTCTAACTGGGATCATTTCGTTTTATGCTACATATTGGTCTTTTACCATAAAAGAAGAAAAAATAATACGAATATATAAAACATCGAATAACATGTTAAATTATGTAACTGTGTGATGTTTAACAAATCGATGCTACTAACACTCCAAAATAATGCTACATACTCTGCAATGTAATACTTCACACTAAATATCTCAAAAATGTTTAAATTTTGCTACTATACTATATATGGAATACCGATGCTACTAACACTTCCAAATAATGCTTCATACGCTTCAATATAATGCTTCACACTAAATACATTCATACATGTTTAAATTACGTTACTGTGAGATATATGAAACGCCGATGCTACTAACAATTCACAATAATGCTTCATACACTTCAATATAATGAAATATTCATGCGCACAAAATTATATAAATGCTACCGTTGATGCTATGTATGCATTAACTAAATGCTTCGTAATATTGATATACAAAATAAAATAATTATAATGAACCATTAATATTGTACAAAAACAAAAAATAAATACCCAAACCGTGACATCCATAACAACACAATTTTTAAATAAAAAAAACTCTAAACTAAAAATGAAACATGTGTAACAAAAGTAAACCTAAATCATTTTTTCCCTGGACAATTCCTCGAATCATGATGGCCTTTTTCGCCACAAGCCCTGCATTTCCTCATTGGCTTACTCATCTTTTCCACATTCACGAAAAATATGCTTGACAAATGGCTTCATTGAAATATCACACTGTGGAATATATACCTTTGACGTTCCACCAGGCGACATTTCGACAACATCTTGACTGGGGTGAATCAAGCCTGAGAAAACAACCGTACAACTATTTAATGCTACTACTCGTATTTTTCAATGCTTTCAATGACATAAAAACATGCTACAATAACACTAATATGAATTAACAAAACCACTAAAAAACACAAGGGAACACGAACTAGTTATAATCCTGCAATATAAAATGATGTAAACACAAAATATACCATGCTTCATACCAAATTCATAAATGCTACATCCCACCACTAAAAAATAAATACAATCTACACGTAGAAGATACTACTATTGAACAATCTATCAATCAATTTGAAGCATATGGAATAAAAAATTGATATGAAATCAGGAATTCACTAAATCGGCATTCACGATTACCCTTTTCGTTTCATTTGTCTACGAAAACTAGAGAATTTATCGATTACGAATTAGCAGCATCAACCCCTGATGTCTAAGCACAATCCCCCAATTATCAAATCTCTATAAAATCTCTGTATTAAATTGATTTATTGAAGATGTCGCAAGCATTCAAAATTTCTATCCTATTTGAATTTTTTCCAGCAAATTCATCATAAACGTGGATTTACCCTAAAAAACGTACCCGATTTTTTCCTTCCCATCTCTTTTTTCCTCATCGAACGCTCCCACCGATGACGAAGATTAAAAATTCCGCCCCTTCTTGCGATTTCAATCCACAGTCATCACCGTCGCCGGAATCGTCCCCGTCGTTCACGATATCGCAGTCGGTTCTTTCATAATCGCATCGTCATCATCATCGATCTATGAGTTGGAAGAAGAAGGAGGAGGAGAAGAAGAAACCGTCTGTACAAATCGTGTGAGTGCCGCTTTGTCGTCATCGTCAATCTATGAGTTGGAAGAAGAAGATGAAGAAGAAAGAAGAAGAAGAAGAAACTGACGGGAAAAAAAATCGATTGAATAAGATAGAAGAAGATTTTTTTTGATATGGAAGAAACGTGATTTGTGGGATTTAATTTACAAAATGTCTAGTATACCCTTATTAATATAATTAAATGCCGCATGGATTAAATCTAAACTGTAGGATTTGATAGATCTAATTGCTAAAAATAGTCCCTATTTTTCACACAAACACTTATCCCTATTTGAACCATATCCTATATATATATATATATATATTTGGTTTTCCAATTAATTTCATATATTAGTTTTTTTTTTCTAAGAAAGTTATTAATCATGACTTGTATTACAAGTATTTAGTGAAATGTTTTGAAGCCCAATAATGCAAAAAAATAGTTCTGTAGTACACTAACTGCACCCATCCATCCCTCACTTGTACCTTGCTCCATCAACACTTAATAATCTTCCAATGTTGTAAACAAGAAATTGAGAAGATCATGTTACTAGATATATTATACGTAGTTAATTAATTATTTTGAATCTTAATATATAATGCAAAATAATAGTTCGATATTACACGAATTGCACTCATTCCTCACTTTAACCTTGCTCTACCAACACTTATATTAACCATTCTTCCAATACTTTTATTTTGAATTAAAACAAAAAAAAAAAAAATTGATGATATAAACATTTATAATTAAGAATTACTTATGTGATTAATCTTTGACTTCATGTATTATACATAATTATTAAATTATTTTGAAGCCCCAATAATGCAGGTAATAGTTTAATATACACGAATATATATATATATATATATATAGGTTTTTCCAATTTGTTTCATATATTAGTTGTTTTCTAATATTTTAATTATGAATCAGATACTCTTCCAATCATATAACTAATTAGAGTTTTGTTTATTCATACTTCATGTTACAATTTTCGAGATAAAAAATTTTACTTTATAATTATAAAATAGTTAAATTATAATGCAAAAAACTTGTTTTGTCCTACACTAACTGTACTCATCCATGACTTCCACCTTACTCTACCAACACTTAATAATTCTTCCAATATTATAAACATGAAATTTAGGATATGTATTAATCATTTGTCTTGATGTATTATACGTAATTAGTTAATTATTTTGAATCCTAATAATCCAAGAAAAAAAAAAGTTTGGTATTATACTAACTGCACTAACCCTTCACTTTCACTTTGCTCTACCAACACTTAACAATTCTTCCAATATTATATTTCAATTCAAAATAAACCAGAAATTGAGAATATATATTAATCATGTGACTTGATCTATTATACGTAGTTAGTGAATTATTTTAACTTTCAATAATGCAAAATATATAATAATTCGATATTATACAAATTGTTCATTCCTCACTTTAACCTTGATCTACCATCACTTAACCATTATTCCAATATTTTTATTTTGATTTAAAATAAACAAAAAAATTGAGGATATAAATATTTATAATTAAGAATCAGTTAGGTAATTGATCATATAACTTGATGTTTTAGATGTAGTTAGTGAATTCTTTTGAAGTTCAATAATGCATAATTGGTAGAGCAATGTTAAAAAGTGAGGGATGAGTTCATGTAATATCAAACTATTATTTTGCATTAGTATCTAATTCATAATTAAGAGATTAAAATGAGATTAAAAAAACAGATTAGAATTATACACACACACACACTTAATTTATTGTTGGCAAGTAAGATTTGAGTAGGGGTGGAGTGTTATTCTTCTATTATGAAACTATGTTACTTTTACTTTACTTTATATTAAGTTGTATTTAGTATTTTACACTAAAAATCAAAAAGTACAATAGGAAAAGGTCAAAAATAAATAAATATGGCTGGTTAAATTTGCTTTTGTGTAAAATTATTTTTTAAAGAAAATGACATTGTCGTGATCTTGAGGCACTAGGTTAGTGCCCTATATTCTCTCATTTGAGAAAATTCTACAATGCAACCATGTATCAGAACTACATCTAATGTCAAAAATCACATCTCTGCGGTAGAATGTATTACAAATCCCTACACCCATTATAGACTTTTCTCTTATTTGAGATAACATGCATAGTGATCGATCTTCCACGTTGTAGCTTAGAGGTGCCCATCCGGAACTGGATTGGCGGTTTGTAACCCCCGGTTTGCCGGTTTCTGGTGATTTGTCAACCGTACGGACGGTTACGGTTTGTAAACCGTAATCATCAACCGAAAATACACGGGACGGTTCCGATTCGGAGGTGGTTTGTGTATTATTATTATTATTATTATTATTATTATTATTATTACTATTATTACTATTATTATTTTAATGGTCGAGATCACGATCCGCGAGATCTCGATCAACGGCTGGAAGCCTCCCGTACCGGATTGCTGACGTGGAACTAGTGATTTGGAAGCACAAACTGGCAGTGGTTTGCGCTCCAAACCGGCGGTTCAAACCGGTTTTTTTTTTCAAATTTTCAAATTCAAATTTAAAATTCCCCTCCCCCATCTCCCCTATTTTCACCTATAAAACCACATCTCCTCCACCATTTTCACTTACACCATACTCTCCATCTCTTTCTCTATTCTCCATTTCTCTTATTCTCTATCAATATTCAATATCATTCTTAATTTCTTATTCCTTACTCTCTCATTCTCAAGTCTCAATTCTCAAGCTCTCTCTCAATTCTCAATCTTTCTTACGACTTACATTTATCTCTTAAGTTTCTCAATCTTTTCTTACTCTTATCATCTACCAATCATCATGTCTAGCCGAGGTAGCTGAGCCGATAAGGGCAAAGGCAAAGCTATTGTTGATAGTTCCGAAGGTCCACGTCGTCGTCGTCATACTTATTCTCGAGTACATATTTCTGATAGTCCTGATACGACATCGGCTTGGCAACAACAACCGCATCAAGACTATGTTTATGCAGGCAGTTTTTACAGTGATCCAAGATCACATGTCAAAATTGATGAAGAAGTTTCCAGATGGATTCAATTTGAAGAACTACAATCTCAAGAATCTCGTATTGTCGGTGCTGACGATTTCCAGAATGAGGATCCGGAGGCGGAGAAGGAGGTTCCTTCTGAATCGAGAGGCTCAACGCTAAAATCCGCTCTCTTCACTGTTCATTTCAGAAAGGTGCCAATGAGGGATGAATAAGGAGATTTTAATTTGTATTACAACTATTATCCTAAGCAATATAAATTTCGCACCGGAGGAGGCTACGAGACGTACTGGGCGCACATCACCAACCACCATCAAGTCAAACTTGGTCATGCTCAGGCTCAATCGTAACTCAACTTCCAACCGGTAAGCAGTGTTAACGTTGAAAGCCAAGGTGGAGGTACGCAATACTCATCTCAACTCTTTAGATTTGATCTTCTTGTTGCTAGGGAACAAATGTGTTATTTTAGACTCGCCAAGAAAAAAAATTAAAATGAACTACGAGGGCTTTGATTCCAAGGTAAGGGATACATAGGCAGTTTCATTTGAAGTGCAAGCCTAAATTTCAATTATTTCTTTTCCCCCCCTAATTTATAAATTATAATTTAATGTTAAATACTTAAATTGTATTATTGTAACTTGTAAAATTGTAATTGTTTGTAAGTTTGATTTACAATTTGTAATTTTATAATGTCATTTTATTTATCAAATAAACTTGTATTCTCAATATTCTTGTAAGTTGTAAATTGTAGGATATAAATTATAAAGTCAATTTTATTTATCAAAATAATTTTGTCATACTTTATAGTTTTTAACTCATAAATTTGTAATTTAGTTGATTTATACAAATTATAACGTGATAATGGTTCATAGTTCGTCCGATTGATTTAAAAAAACTCGAAAATTGACGGTAAACCGGGAAAAACCGGTGGTTGCCCAAACCGGCGATTACGATTCCAAATAGGATTGTAAATGAACCAAACTGTTCATAAGCTACTCGAGTATCGACTTGAAAAAAGTTCAATCGAAACTCGATCGTTTATAAATGAGCTGAATTCGAGCTTTTTTTCGATCTCAACAATTTTCTCGAGTCGAACTGAGTAGCTCGAGTTCGACCGTAAATAAGCTTTTATCGAGTAGCTCGCGAGCTTTTAATCGAATAGTTCGCGATCTTGTAATCGAGCTTTTAAATGAATAGCTTGCGAGCTTATAATCGAGCTTATAAATGAATAGATCGCAAGCTTGTAATCGAACTTTTAATCGAGCTTTGATATATAAGCCAAAAATAAATAAATTCTGCCACCGAACAAGATTCAAATTTTAGCCAAATGTATTTTCATTTGTTACCTTAACCACTTTGCCAAATTAACAATTATATTAATATTGAATCAAATAATATTTTCATAACAATTCTCTAAAACTTAAATATATGTAAATCTTCATATATTATATATTGATATTATATTTATATAAACATAATATCATATTATCAATTTATCATCAGATATGTTTACTGTATATTCAACTAATAATAAATTAATGATAGGCTACATGAGCTATACGAAAATTAAGAATTAATATTGTCATTAATAAATAAAATTAAAAAGGGGACAAATTAATGATATTTACAAACATTAAATTAAGCTCATGATATTCAATAAAAAACTAGGAATAAATGTAAATAGAGTTATATGATAAATATTAATGTAATCAAAAATTGATTGTCCAACTTTAAGATATACATTTAGTTATAATATTAATATATAATAGTATATTTGAATTTTAAGGCAGTCTAACAAAAAACTATCTAATTATGAGGTGAATAAAATTATATTTTATAGATGAGGGTGATTTGATACAACCAACAATTACGCGGAAGCTTAGAATCGAACTCACGACAGCTACAATAATGATTCAACCCAAATACCCATTGAAATAAGAGCGTATTAATGTGTAAACAATCTGTCCAAATCAATAAATAATTCTAACACAACAATTAATCCAAAAACAACCCAAAACGACTCTAGAACCCTAAATAAAGACTCGATCAGAAAACTATGCAATTCAACTCGAAATAACCCCAAATTTTAACACAAGGTACAATCCAATATCATGAATAACATATCCAAAATACAGAAAATTTGCACGTATGGTTTGTGAATTGACTCGGTGGTGAATTTAGGACTAATTTAGGGCTCGATTGGATTGTGTATATGAAATCTGGACTTGTATGGCTAAAAGGACGATGGGGGTGATATTATATGAAGAAGGGAACGTGTATGAGGGCTTTGGGGAAGGTAGGGATGGTTGTGGTGATAAAAACGAAAGATAGATTATGAATCTTATCCGAAACGAACCTCAAATTGAACCTACAAGGATTCAACTTGAAACGCGCCTATAGAGTAATCTTCGTGGCTTGAATCACCCGGATACTACAAGATATCACGAACGAGATAAAATATTTCAAGTTTGGATTCGCCAACTTCAAACTCTACCAAGAACGATCGATTTGTATTGTAAGACAAGTTGAAGCGTAAAAGCTATTTCATTCAAAACCAGTCTGAGTGAAAATTACGTTCATACAATGCTTAAGTAAAACCTAGGGAATGAAAATCACAAGTTATTGGGTTTGGGATTTTCGAATTAAACTTGAAATAAAATAAATAAAACTATTGGCCCAATACACCTAACAAGTTGTGATAATTGGGCTCTAATTAAAGTTAAAATACTGGGTCCAATTAAAATAAAATAAGCTAATAAAATAATTAAAGACACACTGCCAAACTAAAATAAATAAATTCATCCATGGCCGCGGCTTCTTCACTTCTCGATGCTCGTCAAATTCACCAACTTGTACTGTCGGGATTCAGCTCCATCGTTTTCCAACTTCTTCTGAACATAGCACTGAAAATAGTCTTGCAGCTTCTTGGCTCTTAATCTCATCACTGGAGCTCTTAGCTGCAACTCCGAATTTAAATCCTCAGTGCTTGTCTCGATCTCATCATGATTAAATGGTGTGCTACTTGTATTGAAGTTGATGGGGTTGTGCTTGTGACCACAGTTCATGAAGCAATGCATAATTTGTACAATGAGTACGTTGTTGATCTCAAAAGTACAGATGCTGAAAATTTGAGTGAAGTTCAGGTAGAAGAATGCTCTAGTAGTGTCCTAAAAGAAAACCAATAGAAGTCTAGATCATTGATTGAGAACTACATGTCAGATGATGATTGTGTTATTGAAAACTCCGAGTTAGATTTGTATTTGAATGAACCAGTTGTAAATGGAAAAAGCTGATTAAATTTGATGCAATTGTATGGTGGAAGATGAATAGTTCAAAATTTGGGATCCTATTGAAGATGGCGTGTGATGTGCTCTTAATTCCAATAACCACCGTCGCTTCAGAATCAGCTTTTAGTGCTGAAGGTAGAGTCATCGATCCACATCGAGCTTCTTTAGGGAGTGGATACTGTGCAAATGTTGCTTTGCACAGGGGATTGGTTGCGAGCACGTTATGAGATCAAGAGAAAAGCTAGAGTAAGTAATATTTTTGTACAGATATCTTTTTTGCATTAACTTGTTTATTATTATACTTAAATTTTGTGTTTATTTATTTTTATTTTAAAGGATAAAGAGATCAGTGTCAAGGAGATTAATTGGGCTTGAGAGTTTCATTAAAAGGAATGGTAAAGCTTTATTTATAATACGTATATTTTGTTTTAAACCTCATTTCGCTTATCTAGATATTTTATTGGATTTGTAAGATGCTTACCACTTGGAAAATGGAAATCAAGATTCAAGAACAATGACGTTTTTGGCATAATGAAAACATTAGTTTGGACTTTTTTGTTAACTATTAGCTACTTAGATGTATTTTCAGTACTGAAATGATTTCTATACTCATATTTTGAACATTTGGCATTTTGCTTTTTATCGAGCTTTTAACGAACTTTTATCGAGCTTTTGTAATCGAACTTGGAGCTGTCCTTATCTAGTCGAGCTCGAGTCGAGCTCGATCATGAATTTTATTAATCGAGCCGAACTCGAACTCGAGCTTGAGCTCGAACCGAATGTCTTAAACGAGCCGAATTCGAGCTTGAAGGTATTCGGCTCATTTACAGCCCTAGTCCCAACCCTAACTGGCGGCCACCTTCGAACGGTGCAGTTCTAATTTGTGCCGTCTAGAACCACCTAACCGGTAGTTTGTGACCGGAACCGGCACAAACCGGAACCGTGGGCACCCCTATTGTAGGTAGCTTGGAAGGGAAAGAGAAATTGACCCAAGTCGAGGGTGGTATGTTTGAGCCCACCTCCCTTGCTCAAGGTATGCCATTGATTTCATCATAAAAGGTAGAGCATTGAACATTGTGATGCAACGCCTAACCTATTACATGAATAATCCGATGTTCGATACAAACAAAAACTCGTCGATACTGCACGACTGGGACTGCATAGATAGCGTGAAAACACTGAAGACACACAAAGAAGCAATAGACGGCAACAAGGAGAGGGGCATTAAGGTGAATGGAGACAAGGCAATGGAAGATCAACCCCTCCACAACATGGCTATGATGACTTGTCTGGACGGGGAAGAACGAGCCGAGAAAGAATGAACAACGATCTTCACTAGTGCTGGATTCTGAGGCTACAAGATTATGGACTTTAACATAGGTTTATCCTTGAATAGTGAAGAATTTCCATCATTCATGCACTTTCATCTCGTTAATTATTCACAGGAATTTTTTAAATAAAATGATATGAGCATGAGGGGGAACTATGATGTCATTAAGACCGAAATCGACAGTGTTAATTTAGATGACAACCAACAGAAACACTGAGACTGAGGCAATTATAAGTCCAAAACATAGGCCACAACATGACATGAATACAGTATGATAGTCTTTAAAACACAAGGCCCTCAACTTCCTATCCATCATCAAACGTAGTTTTTTAAATTTGATCACCGCGCAGTTTTGCCAAACTTGATGGGATGATCAGTCGCGCTCACTGATTGCGGTCAGGTGCTCATCGATTTCTTCAGTAGACAAAACTTTGAAAACTGTATCCTCTTTCCTCACAACGCCGACCTGGAAGAGGTAGAAAGTTAGAATGCCGAGTGTAACACTTTTCAATAAAATAATAGCCGGTAAAAGGAAAAGAAAAACCATTTCATATTAAAACTATAAAATACAAAAGGATTACCTCAATTTCACTGGCCTTGAAATCCTCCTGTAGAACAGATTGTAGAGCTGAGATTGCAGTCTGCAAAGCCAAAAGTTGCCATAGGTTAGAGAGAGAGAGAGAAACCAAAATCAAACTATTCTCGAACATAAAAAAGATTTAAAGAAGATAAAATGAAACTATGCCATATGAATAATGTAATTACCATCTCCCTAAGTAGGTCAGCTGTCAAAAATTATTGTATGAAATATCAAGCCGAACAGATTCTCAAGTTTATAATCGACACTTTCCATCTAGTGTCCAGACTCCTCAAATTTCCGTTAAATATGTGTTTCAATTAAAATCTAGTTAAACGACTTGACTTGAGAAGAATGTGTCTTGTGCAAATTCGGGAGGCAACATATAATCTTGATCAACCAGGCTTTATTCCATCAAGTTGTTAAACAACCCAAAACATCTATAATAACAGAAAAGATGTGCTTGAAATACATTTATCTTTCCATTTTGCAATACTAGACAGGGGGCACAGGGCTAATGAAGGTTACATGAATCCATTCATAACTTCTATGCTAAAACCAAAAGGAAATCAGAACAATGAATGATGAAGAAGTAACACTTCTTCTGCCGGGTCTGAAATGTTTGGTTCAATTGCAAGGAGTTTTAGCTTGAGTTAAAATGTGACTGAAAAAAGTAGTTTTGCCATCAGAAGTATAAAGATGAAAATTAGTACTGATCACATCATCCTTGTAATGATGACTATACAAGAAAAGGAATTTACAAAAGGAGGCATCTTTTAGTATAAAGGGTGTGTCCCTAGCAATTACAATCTCAATAAGCAATCTCTCAATTACAACACTCATCACACACCAAAGACAGAAAGAAAACGAGTTATACCAACACCAAAGCCGTGCTTGTCTTCATGTTAGTGAATCTTCATTCCCCCAAAACAAAATCAAATACTAATGCAGATTCTTCAATATGTAACACCCAAAACAATATCCTCCCCGGATGTTCAAGTATGTGAACTCCAAAACACAATCACGAAATAAAATAAGCATCAACACATTCCCCAAAACACCAAAATAAAACTAAACATGTCATAACCCAAATAGATTGAGAAAAATAATGCTGGCCCATTATGTGAGCCCGACACAGTCCCTGAAGATTCTCATTGCAGGCAGAAAGAATGTAAGAAACAAGGGATCACTGTGAAGTGGTGGAGACATGGAAATGATAAGATAACCAGGGCAGTCGCTCAAGGGGAATAAATACAAACATATGCATGATCCGCTAATAGAAATCAAGTAAAGGTAAAGCATGAGTCCATATTTTCCAGGTATACCATGAGCAGTAAATAGAAAAACTCATTACATCTAGCAACAATTGGGTGTTATGTAATGTAAAGAAAAGGAATATATTCTTCAATAGCAAATTAGAGCAATAGGATCAGTAAACAAGTAATCCACCAGTACATAACAGTCAGGCCAAGATGCTATTTTTTTTACCTGTACTGTTTCCTCATAGGTGAATTCAGGGTCATTTTTCATCTTCTTCTCTAAAAAGTTAATGGCTTCTTGCTCTTTCCCTCCAGCACTTGTTGCCTATCAGAAAACAAAATGGAATTTGTTTAATTACCCAAAACAAGCCAGAAAAAAAAAATACTATGTTGGGCATGCAAATTTTATTCCAACTTTCATCTAATTTATTAAAAAAAACATTTTGATCCCAATGCTAAGATAATTACACTTCTTCCAAGAAGGGAAATAGAAACAAGAAAGCTCCTGGAGAATATAATTAAGCACTATACTAGCCATCAGATAATTGAATACTAGCTATTGAAGGTGTAAGAAAAGAAGAAAAGATTGAATAAAAAAATCTCATTAGAAAGTGCATGAATTTCAGACAAAAAATCGTAGAAATCGGATTATAACATTAGAACTAGATTGTGAATAATTGGAAATGTGAGAACAAAGCCAGAGGCAAGAACTTCCCAACTACCTTATGACCAAAAAAGTGACCAGCAGGATCACACTTGAAGAGCTGAGGACCTTTCTCTTCGTCAATACCCAATATCATAGCAACTTTATACATAAAAGGAAGCAAATTAATAAAGAGAAATTATATAATATGAAGAAAATGCTGAAAAGACTCATTTCTTAAGAGTGTGACGAGCAACAGACCTACACCAAGTGGTCTCATGTACGCATGCTGGGTGTATACCTGAGACTTGTCAGCAATCCTGCATTGCATCAGGACACTGAAGTTAAAACTGAACACACATATATTGCAGCATTCAACACTCAACACTTGCAAGTTACCAAACAATTTTGTCAGCAAAAAAGATGATATAAGCATAGCTAGATACTATCGCTCAATACAGTTTTAAATTAGCTAGCTGCATAACTCTATGTTCAGGAATTTATATCCAAAAAAAATGGGTAAAAACTAAAAAATAGCAATCCCTTAGAGTTGAAGCACGTATTTGGTTGCAGAAGTAATGGTCAATATATTTATAAACTAACATACCATCGTGCCAATACATCAACAGGCATTTCATAACCATATCTAAATCGAAACTCAGCAGCCTCATTCCTTGCTTGTTGCACCAAAGTCCTTGCATCAGCTGAACAGAAGATGAACGAATTCAAATCAACTATTAATACATGTATGTCAAGGAGGAAAGTCAAGATTGTAGTACTTCACATATTAAATATCATTTTCAGCATAAGCTTATCTATATATGCTAAATAAAAGACCACACTAACAGAGTATCCAACCACTTAGAAATGCCTATAATGCCATCTTACTAGCCAATCAAAATCTCAGTTAACTAAAATAGCTTGTACGTTTCTCTTAACTATCACCCAGAGCCTGATGAAGACGACACTCAAATTCTTCTAATTGCTTTAAAATGAAAATTTCTTAACCAGAAGATTACTGATAACCACGCAACTTATACAGCCAATCTCAATTCTTAGTGCATTCTAATAAACGCATGCAACATCCTACCTAATGAAATAATTACACACAAAAAAGTAGTGGATGCAAACAAGTACCTGTCATTCCAGTAGCCAACAAACCAAGGTACTTAGTAATGGGAAACAAGAGCGTGACGCTTGTCTGATCCAAAAGCTTGTCCTGGTAACAATCTCAATATCATTAACCCAACCCATAGAATAAACTAAATTTAAAATAATTAAAAAAAAAACAAATAGTCACAGCTCAAAATACCCACCGGTACTTTCTTCTGAGTTACGACACAGACGGAATCCTTGCCGCGGACGCCAATCGAGGTGACTCCGGCCGCCTTAACAGCCTTGAAAGCATACTCTGCATAAATTAGGGCAACAAAAACTCATAAACCCTAAATTGTAATAATCGAGAAAAGGCGATGAACAACCGACAGCTGAGCCCAAAATTAGGGCATTCGATTGGGGGAAAATTACACCAAAAAATAAAGGATTTCGTGTAAGTAGAATGCTTACCGACTTGGTAAAGTCGGCCTTCCGGAGAGAAGATCGTAATGTGTCGATCGTATCCGCCTCCACTTCCGCGGCTCATTCTTCGAAAAAATTATGCTAATAAAATTTGGTGGTTTTTTGCCTAAATCGGAAGATTTGTTTAAATTTTTTTTCGCTTTCCGAATGAATTTAATTTTGAATTGCGATTTAGGAGAAATGAATCAGAGAGCGATTGGGGTTTATACACGAAGAAGAAAGCTTTGTGCCCAAGACAGGAAGAAGGAAGTGTTTGGTCAAAGACGAAAATACCCCCAGCTGTGTGGGGGAATTTAATTTCAATTTTGGTTGATTTCAAATTTATTGCAATTTCTTTCACTAAAGAAGGGGTTAATCGTCATTTAAATTATGAACTTTCAGTAAATTTGTAGTTTTGGTACAAAATTTGGAATGTTGGTTATAATGATCCAAAACTTTAATTTTTATCAAATAGACACATACAAATCATTTGAGCGTTTGAATTTAACAAAATCACTATTTTTTAATACAATTTTGATTCAACAGTAACAATTTTTTAATATTATCTTAAAATGGAGTAATTTTGTGTTGAATTAGGATGCTATGAAAATTTGAGCGTGTTTATTTTGCTACAATTAAAACTTTAGATAATTATTAAAATGTTTCAAAATTTGTGTTAAAATTGCAAATTTATTAAAACTTTGTGATTTAAATGGCAATTAGCACAGATAATTATATTACAAATTTTATGGGGTTAGAGAATCATAGGCTCAAATTATGGGCTAGATTAGGCCCTAGGAGATGGATCTTGTGTGCCACGTTGTAAAAGGCCGACTTATTTAATGGGACAAGTTATGGGCTAGTAAACTGATGCTTCTAAATAAATTCCAAAAATCTGCCTTCACTCCTTGTATGAGTTTGGACAAACATGTATCCATAAATTACAATGTTAATTAATATCTCCCAAGAAGATTCAAGAAAATTTGTTGTGAGGGATTGAAATAATGGAGATTGGGGGATGTTTACTTTAATTTATGTGAAGAGTAGATATTATGGATATATAAGAACAATAAGAGAGCCTTGTGTGAGATCGTTTTACAGGTCAAAATTCATCAGACGGGTCAAGATCTGAATCCAAATACAATAAAACATTAATAAAATTATAAATGTGTCACTGAATATGAGTTTTGATCCTGATTTCCACCGTCCTACTAATTTTTATCCTTAAGACAGCCTCACACAAGTTTTTGACTTTTTTGTCAAAAATAATTTAGCATGCTCAACCACACATGCACTTTGATGGATTGAACAACCTTAAACTTCTTAGATCTTATCATCTTTCAAATACTTAATATTATATAATATAAATCCAAATTATTTAATATATCACCAAAAGAAATACTGAGACTCAAATAATATGAGGAATGTAAGTATTTTTTTTCCACTTTCCCACACATACAATACATACCAAAATTAAACTAGCAATGATCGACTAACAAATCTCTCGTTGTACTATAATAATGGGGAAGATGATCACAATCGTAGATTAATAACGAAAGAGAAATTGATTGATGCGAACATTCCACTAACAAATCAATGAGATCGTAAGGTCAAATTAATAGGTAGATGGAATGTTACTATCGGTGTTTAGACATACATATACAATCATAAAATAATTTCACATTTCATTCTTAATAATTAGTTGGGGATAACAACTTTATTTCATCAAAATCAAAGAGCTTAGAGCTAGCCGGCCACATCACCAACAGCTATATATTACACTAGTTGTATGAAGATAACATGGGGTAGGGTATGCCAAAATGCCATGTTATGCATGCCAGCTTGTGAATGTGCTAATTGTTCCACTTCTCAATTATATCATTTATAATTTGATAAATATATACATATATATATATATACACACGATGAATTGTTTGTGTATATACATATATTTATATATTGTACATTTGTACGTAGTAGGTAAGGTAAGCAACTTGGCTTTGTTTATTGGGTTTATTTCAACTTTCGCCAGCCAATTTATAATTTTCTTTAATGCTCCCAAATTAAGGCCAAACCCCTTTTCTTTCTTTCTTTTAAAATTTTGGTAAATATTTGAATAAATAATACCATTGTGCATCATATATATATATATATTTGTATAGAACTAAATAGATTAATCACTGCTAATTAATATGCATAAAAACAACTATAATCACTCGAGAATCAGTATGAAATCATAATCTGTGAAGGTTATAAGTTCAAATCTTAAGTTTATGGGTGTATTTTAATTTTGTCTTTTATTTCATTAGTAAACATTAACATACAATAGAACGTGTAATTCACAATACATACTACTCTAATATAATGTATAAATATAATACTCCCAAATAGAAAACATATGTTAATTTAACTATATTTGGCCGCCGAAATTAAATTAGTTTATGTGTGAGTTAATTAATAAGACGTCTAACTAACAATTTCACCTAATTAAACTTGGTCGACAAAATATATACATATATATACATAGAAATATGCCGGATTTAAATATATTTATGACAACGATAGAGGTCACGCACTAAAATGATTTGGTTCTCATCAAGCCAAAACCTTGTTTAATCATACACATAATTAACACCAAACTAAGTGTTAATTAGAACATTAAAATAGCCCCATCTCAATAATAAAATATTTGTCTTGATTCAAATCTTATTGAGCCAGCTCATTCCAACAAAGTATAATCCAACCTCCACATCTTATCCCCATAAAACCCCACCTCATCCCACATTACCCCAACATTCACACAATATCATAGTCCTCACTCACTAGCTCGCTCTCCACCACCACCACCACCACCACAATGGCGGCGCCGCCGTGCTCCTCTCTCATCCTCCTCTCACTCCTATGCACCTTCCTCACGTCCGCCACAGCCCAATCCGCCCCGGGCCCTGCCCCCTCGGGCCCGATCAACATCACCGGAATCCTCGAAAAGGCCGGCCAATATACCAAATTCATCCACTTCCTCAACCTCACTCACTCCGCCGAACAGATCAACAGCCAAGTCAACAACTCCCACGATGGCATGACGGTGTTCGCCCCCACCGACAATGCCTTCGACAACCTCCCCGCTGGAACCCTAAACAACCTCTCCACCCAGCAGCAAGTCCAGCTCGTGCTCTACCACATCTGCCCTAAATTCTATTCTCTCACAGACCTCGCCTCGGTCAGCAACCCGGTCAGGACTCAGGCCACTGGGCAGGACGGCGGCGAATTCGGCCTCTACTTCGCCGGCCAAAACAATCAGGTCAATGTCTCCACCGGCGTCGTCGACGTCCCGATTTACAATGCGGTGAGGAAAGATTTCCCCTTGGCGGTTTACCAAGTGGATAAGGTGTTGTTGCCTAAGGAATTTTACGAGGCCAAGCCTCCGGCAGCGGCTCCACCGGCTGACGGCAAGAAGAGCGGTGGCTCGAGCAGCTCCGACGGTGGTGATGCGACGGCGCCGTCGACGCACAACCCCGGGAATGGCTCTGGGAAGATGAGTGTGGGGCTGGGATTTGTGTCTGCTGTTTGGTTGTTGTGCATGGGATTGTTGTCTTGATCGGGAAAACATACAAATTTTTTTGTGTTTTTTCTAAAAATTTGTTTTCTTTAAATTTATCGTTTGATGTTCACGAATATTGTTTAATTTGATTCTTGTTTAATTTGTGGCTGGTTTCATTGATTCATTATAAAGAGCTTCCGCTTTTTGCGTGAATTTTTCAATTGAGTTTATGATAAAATATTTTAACTTATGGTATTAGTTAGATCTAGTTACAGAAAATTCACATGCAGGATGGTCATGCATTATATAATTTGACTTTGACTTGTGCAACCTAGCCACGCGTGTCTATTTGGGTTGGAGTTAGAGTAGGGGTGAATTTTGAACTCCAAATGTTTTCTTTTTGTATTGGGTCACACTTATATATTTTTTTTATTAAAAAAAAAAACTAATTAGTGTCTGACTAATGTACTCTATTTGTTTTCTCAAAAAAAAAAGAAAAAAAAAACTATCTATTTGTCCATGATCACTCCTCCTCCTCCTCCTCCTCCTCCTCCTCCTCCTCCTCCCTCCCACTTATTAATTATCTAATTTTACTTGTTTAATCTTTTTGGGATAATAATCAAAGTTTAAAATGCATGGATAATTAACAAACCTATTGTTTTAGTTACTTTTATAGTAATAGACATTTTAAAACCGATTTTAATTTTAAAGTCTTATATGTTTTACTAATTCACAAGGCATTACTTGATTAATGTATGAGCATTAATGACGTTTGCGTACCGTGTCAATTAGTGATGTGTATATTTACTTCTCTATTATACAATATTCAATCAGTTTCACACGGCGGTATATAAAAGACCTTTTTTTTAAGCAAAAATATTTAGCATCTGAAATCTTATTTGAGGGATTATGGAATGATCATATGCGAGTTATTTAAGTTTTTTAATTAAATTGCATGAAAATAATAACTTATGTTTTGCCCAAGTTAGTATTTTAATCAATCGAAAATTGTAACTATCTTTTGTTTTATGATTTGATAGTTTTGGATAAGAAAACTTATTCTCGAAAATTGTGCACTGTTCTATTTCTATACATAGTATGGATACGTTCACAAATACTAAATATAACTAATTTCATGCATTGTCTCGAATAGTTACCAAAATGCCTTAATTGTAATCTCCTAATGTATTTTTTATAGATAAAGTCAATTAAATTATAGTAGTAGAATTAAAGACTAAAAGATTTATTAGTTTCGTCGCCCCCAACATGTTAATAATATTCGCATCACTAAGGTCAAATAAATGCAATTTGTAATTATAGTCACGCCCTTTTTTTTTTTCTTTTTTTCTCATCCCATTTTCTTTCTCTCTTTCAAAACATTGACCTTTTAAGTTGATTAAAATATTTTATACTGACAGCTAGCTAATTAAGGTGAGATTAATTAAGATCCAACTTTTACCTAATTGCATACTTTGTCTAACCCACTTGAACCAATGCACGTGGTATACGTCATTTTTTGACTGAGTCAGGGGTTACAATTAAATTACAAGTTCAAGTTCAAGAACTCAATGAGCAATTTGATGAGTCTAATACGAAATTACTTATGTGCATGATTTGCTTAAGTCCTAAAGATGTTTATCGTCTTTTGACAAGGAAAAAGTACTTACTACGTATTATCCTTTTGAGTTTTCGAGAATTGATTTAATGACTCTAGAGTGTCAGCTTGATATATTCTTGATATATTCATTCAAGATATGCAAAGAGATGACAAGTTTCATAAGTTACATGATTTTGGTGCACTTTTGATGATGCTTGTTGAAACAAGGAAGCATTGCCTTATCCGAAAATTTATTTGCTTATCAAGTTGATGTTAATTCTCCTTGTTGCCACTGCAAGTGTTGAAATTAAAGAGTATTCTCCGGAATAACTCATGTCAAAAATAAGTTGCGAAATAGCATGAACGATCAATTATTAAAAAATTATTTGGTCACTTTCATTGAGAATGATGTTTTTATACAAGTTCACGATGATGATGTTATAGTCCACTTCCAAATAATGAAAACATGTCGGACTCAATTGAAGTTATAGTTTTTATTTGAATATTGTGTGTTTTGTTGGACCTAATTGAAGTTGTAATTTTTATTTGATTGGTGTTTATTTTCTTTGTTAATTCTGTATTTTTGATTGTTGAATTTTAAATATTGGAGAATATTTATTTATGCATTTTTATAATTATGTATCCTACCTTCAATTTTGAGATCATGGATTCGCCAACTTTTCACAAGGGTACTTACTTTTCTTACTTGGGAATTTTCTTGGAGGAATTTTAATATCGGAGATTTTAATGAAGCCACACTCACTAAGGTCTCGATTTATGAGATCCCTTTGAGTTTTAGGTTTGAAAATATATATATTTTCTTTTTATTTATAAATTATTCAACAAAAGTAAGTTAAAAACATTGAATATTAAAATTGAGGATATATTTCATGCATCGATCAAGATCTGATTAAGTTTCATCGAAAAGATTCAAATAGTGGAAATATCCATGTTAAAAGAATGTCTTGACCGATATATATATATATATATGTATGTATTTGCATTAATAGAACCTGCTATATGTGTGTGCGCGTCATTAAAAAAATTACGTTTGAATTTCATCAATCCAAGCATAAAAGTTGATACACGAATTTAGATTTATTGAAATTATATAGTTGTTCAAATTTTAGTGCTTCCCATAGTGTATGTACGACTCAACTCCTAATCATCACATTTTAATGCCACACCTAATTATAATGAGAGAGTCTTATGTAAGACTGTATAGTTAAATTTTATCAAACGAGTTAAAATTTGAATTAAAATACAATTAAATACCAATGTAATTATAAATATGCTATTGAATGTGTGAGTAATAATGTTGATCCGTATTGAATTTTGACATGTGAAAAGTTTCACTTAAGTTCTTGTCAACTACTGTATATTTCTTTTCTTGAAAAATAGGAAAAAGTAATCCACACTTTTTTTTTTGTTACAAACAAATAGAATTTGGGCTAGAAAGCCCAATCCACACTAAAATGGGATTTTCAGCCCAAATCTCGTGTAATTAAAAAAAAGGACTAGAAGGAAAAAAAGAAAAAGAAAAAGAAAAAGAAAAAGAAAAAGAACGGGAAACAGAGAAAAACCCTAAGCCCTACCACACTAACCCCTTCTCCAAGCTCTCTCTAAAACCCTTCCTTTCTCTCATCTACTTCGTCCTTTCTCGCTCTTCTACACACATTGCCTTTCCTCCTTTCCTTTTTCGATCAAGGTATGTAGATCTACTCCTCCTCTTTTTTCACTCTCCATTTTACTGCTTTTTTGTGATGTTTATGCACAAATTCTTGATTTTGTTCGATGTGGTTTGCATATGAATTGAATGTTTGAATGACCCTGAAATTGAGAAGGTAACTTCTGCTGTCACGTTTTGCATTTCAAAACCTGTGGCGGAGAGGAGGTTTTTTTTTTTTTTGCAATTGCATATCTAAAATAGTTGGATGTGTGCGTGTGGTTACAGTAATGATTTCAGTAATTCTCTTTGTCGTTTCAGTATTTTATCGCCATGTGCTGAACCAGCCTCTAAGCATAGTTTATTTTTCTTTTTTCAAAATGGGCTTGTACCGGGCTATATAAATTCATTAACCTTGATTTAGATCTCTGTTCCACAGTCCAAGAGCACCTTTTCAGTGTTTTTCTTGTAGTAGAGGGTGAGAGTTTGCCTTAAATTTTTTCTTGCTACGTTTACGTTTCCCTTTCATTGTTTACTTTGTATTCCCTGTAGCTTTGGGTTACTGGCTACTGGCTAGTGTCTTTAATTCTTGAAAATTGAGTTGCAGTCTTAACTTGCTGAACAACAATTGAAGTTGTCCTCATCATCAGATGCATCGAATCAATGGGGCCCTCAGTTGTGTTACACATAAAGTTGCTCAAACTATTCTAAGAATCTTAGATTTCATCATCCTCTTACTTGAAAGTTAATTGATGACATCTCTCTCTCTCTCTCTCATATGCAGTGGTTTAAAAGATGAATTTCAAAAATGTCAATGTTCCCAAGATGCCTAGTGGGGGTGGGGCCTCCAAGCTGATAACGTTTGGGGCTTTTGCTGGGCTTACTATATACGGACTTAGTAATAGTCTCTACAATGTCGAGGGAGGGCACCGAGCCATTGTTTTCAACCGTATCGGAGGAATCAAAGATAAGGTTTTGTTTCTTGGGCTCAACATTGTGTGCTATTTTCCTCTATAAGATTATGGTTTGGGTCTTTTTTTCTAATACCAGGCAATGTCACCTCTGTGTGCTTGCTGTTTCATTACTTTTTATCATGGAAGAAAATACACCATGCACTTGTTATACTGTCTGTATTTGGTTCACAATGGACCCTTTAGTCATGAATGGACATGGTTTGGTTAGTTTTTACCTCATTGTTCCTTTACCATGGTACATGATGACTAATTGGTGATTTCTACTCAACTTATAGATTAACGTTCTTAATTAAAGTGCAATCCATGTGAAGTATTGAAATTGTGGAAGATCAACCACTTGTGCTCTTCACCATGTCTGTATAAGATACGAAGCTGAAATAAATATGTTCTCTGATATAATGTCAACAATAATTACTTTGTTCTCGATTAACTATATCTCCCCCGATCAAATAATAATAATGAGTTCTATTGATTTAGGTTTCGAAAGATAGATTATCTATCAATCCGAGACATGAATGATTAAAACTATCAACTTAATACTAAAACAATCGTGTACTTTTTTTAGAATTATCTATATAAATTTTTTAATGAAATTATAACACGAATGATCTACTAAAATTTAATAATGTACATTTGGAAAACAATAAAAAGTTAAAATAATTGAAATACATGATATTTTTGAGTCTTAGATTGATAGTTTTAATCATTTATGTACTAAGTTGATAGCTTTCATCATTGAGGTCATTGATTGATAGCACATCATTGGTGTCCTAAATCAATGAACTCCCGCTAATAATATCAACAACCACCACCATATATTTATGTTATTTTTTTGGATAAATTACATACAGGTATATCCTGAAGGGACACACATACTGGCCCCGTGGTTTGAAAGGCCGATAATCTATGATGTCAGGGCACGACCTCATCTTGTGGAGAGCACATCAGGCAGTCGTGACCTTCAGATGGTAATTCTTTTTTTCTGTGTGCGTGTGTGAGCGTGAGTGTGAGTGAGTGCATGGCTGCATGTATTCACATGGTTATTTGTGGCTCTCTCTGTTATCACTTTTATGAAGCCTGCAAAAGTTTGTTTTTTCTCCGTCTATCTTGGCGTCTACCATTTTTTAAATGGTAGTAAATTTCTAAGTACTAGATAGGCACTGGTTCCTTTCAGATAATGCAATAGATTAAATATTTAGGTTATAAGCCATAATCACCTATATCCCTGTGCACAAAAAGTTCATCCACATGCTTTTATTAGGAAGAGGGTTGCAATTGTCTCGTTGATTTTGTAGCATGTTATGCCCCACAGCTCGATGGTTTCCAAAATTTTTAGTTGCTCTCTATACTTTCACCCTCTTGCACCCTCTGAAGATGTTTGATCTTACTTTATAGTGCTCAGATAGTCGATAACAATGCACTTTCATTCTTTGCCATTAGGTCAAAAATCACTGGCTAATGTGAATCTGACCATCCACTTGGCTTACTACATGATTGTTACAGGTGAAAATTGGTCTTCGAGTTCTTACCCGTCCGGTGCCTGATCAGTTGCCTACTATTTACCGAACCCTTGGTGAAAATTACAATGAGAGGGTCCTGCCTTCAATTATTCATGAGACTCTGAAAGCTGTGGTTGCCCAATACAATGCTAGCCAGCTTATCACCCAGAGAGAGGTAGAGTAAGGCGATCTTAAATCCCTTTTGCAAGGAATGGTCCTTTATTTGTATATGATGTGTACTTTCTATGTTATATCACCCTCTGATCATTGTGCTTGCTCACTTAAGAAATTATACAGCTGTAGCGGAATTCAGATTAGATTGTGAGAATAAATGTCGTTCGATGCACCTGTAAATTATTGAGTCTCATAATGATTGATCTAGCATTTGATCAGTTTCATAAGTTTGTAAATTCTCAGATGGCATGGAGTGCTGTACTGTACTGACAGTAATTTGCTTAATGTAGAATGTCAGTAGGGAAATACGGAAAATATTAACAGAGAGAGCTGCCTACTTTAACATTGCACTGGATGACGTGTCAATTACCGGCCTGACCTTTGGAAGGGAATTCACTGCTGCCATAGAAGCTAAACAGGTTGCTGCACAAGAAGCTGAGAGAGCCAAGTTTGTAGTTGAAAAGGCTGAGCAAGACAAACAAAGTGCTATTATTAGAGCACAGGTATAATATCTACTACTAACTGTTTTCTTTTCAGAGCAATTATATTGTTCCGTTACTGTTGGTGAGGGACAATGCTATCAGAAAGATACAATGTTTGATTTTATCTTTTTCGAATGAGGTTTGTTATGCTACATGCTCTACCCAGTCATGCAGGATGGGGCTTTTAGTTGATCGTATTGTATCAAATATATACTTCTTTTAACTTTTCATCTAATTCTTGTTCTGACTGAAGTTTGCCCTTGCTTTGGCTGCCAGGGAGAAGCTACGAGTGCTCAATTGATTGGTCAAGCTATTGCCAACAATCCGGCATTTATAACGTTGAGGAGAATTGAAGCATCCAAGGAAATCTCACACACTGTTGCTGTGTCTACCAACAAGGTGTACTTGAACTCTGACGAGCTCTTGCTAAACCTTCACGAGCTCAACTCAGCTAAAAACGCAAAGAAGTAAATAACCCTTGAGATTGCTGAGCCCTTCGTCCCACCAGGTCAGGTTGTGGGAGCCTCATTAGGTATGGTAGTTGACAGCTGGATCTTATTTTCTTGTACTATGCAAATAGTGGATTTTTATATATGCTTTTGAGACAGCATCTTCATTTGGCATCTGAAAAACTATCCTGAGATTGCATGTTTCTTGCGAGTTCTGTAATGTTCCGGACACAATAATTGCTGCAAGGTTGAACTGAGCTTTCAGGGCCGAGTTTTTTTCAACATTTCTGCGTACGTCTGATGGTAAATTTGGTGTTTTGATGTCTAAACCATGTGAATGTGCAAGTAGCTTTGGTTGGGTAGCAACTGAGTAACTGACAATTTGTTCAACTTAGTTTAAGAGGTGAGATCTCTTGTATGGTGAGCCTTTTTTCCTAGAAAATTGTTGTTGTTGCTTTTTTTTTGAAATTTCCCCTCTTTGGAATGATGCTGTTAATATCCCGTGTCATTTCTATTACTGATTTATTGTATTAAAATCTGGACACAGAAATTTGTGAAAATTGCACTTTTGCTATGAAGTCTCTTTCATTTTGCCTCCAACATTAATCATTAAAATTAGGGTTAAGGCCCAATTAGCCTCCACTATTGCTCAAGGCTCAATTTGTTCCCCTCGACTTAAAAATGACCCGTATTGCCTTCTTTTTGGATGGAAAATTTAATAATGCTAGCAAATATATACTAATATATTTCTCACACTTTTTTTACATACTTTTACACGAGTTATAAGCGTAAATTCTCAATATTTACTTGGTTTCTGCTTTAATTATTTTGTCTTTCCATTAGATTTTTTACGTCAGAGTTAATTTTCTTTACTGGGGTGAATTACGAAATTTGAAACTACACTTATTTTCTAGCTATCTATTTCTATTAAAGTGTGCCGTGTGCGCAAGTGAGCTTGAAAGTAAGACGAGGGATCCATATAATTAGCTAAAATTTCAGTTAGGAGTGCTCAATTATCGCTATGAAATTGCACTCCTCCCCCCCTGTTCTTTTGTATTTATGTTCGGTGTAAATTTTGGATGTAAAATTAGATTTGAACACGTAATTTTCACAAATTTCACTATGCAAACTCTTAAAGAAGAAGGTTTAGGTTTCAAAATTTGAAGGAATATAATTCCAGTGACAAAGTACTACCAAAATATTACACACACACCCACACAATATCAATAAATTTAATTATTTTAAGGGTTAATTGGTCTAAATATCATGAACTTTACACAAATTCTGATTTTCAACACGAACTTTAAAAACTTACCTCAACAACACCAACTTTTTTTTTTTTTTTTTTGTAATTATAACATCAGTTTGAAATTAGATATAATCGAATTTGATGTGGTTGCCGGGCAGCCCGGGCTAATACATGCATACACAACCCAAAACGACATGTTTTCATGTCCTGTGAAACTTGAAAAAAAAAAGGTTCCTTAAAAAATCTTAAATAAGAAATTTTGAATTTGGATTGGCACTTCTTTTCTACCTTGTCTTCGCCTTCTTTTCTTGTTCCTCTGCTGGAATCTTCTTGGGGGGCTTATTTTCTGTGTTTGCTTTCACCGTGCATCTTCTTCTTCTTGTCAACTCTTCTTCCTTTCGGCCTTCAGCTTCTTCTCCGTTGTGCCATTCTCGAGTTAGGAATTTGTGGGTTCAGTTTCTTACCTCCATGACGAATTTATGAGTTTATTTTAATTTAATTTTTTTGTAGAGATTGAAGTTAACACTACAAGACCAAAAAGAAATGTCGGCTCATTCGGAAACTTTTTCGTCGGTGTTTAACACTAGCTCAACTCTGTTAAATTTTTATTGAAATAGAATGCAAGCAAAGGAATTGACATCAATTATGAATACCCATGCAGGCGATTTTTCCGTTGTCCAAAGAGAAATGAACTTGAGAATTTTTGAAAATTAGCATTTGGTTATTCAGATTTTTTTTAAGATAATAGCTTTATGATTCATTGGAAATAAAATGGAATTTACTGGGGTGTAAAATAAATTTGGAAATATGCCAATAATAATAATAACAATAATTACACATGGTGTACACGCAGACATCATAGTTACACACATGGTGCCATGTCAGTTTTAATTGATCAAAATTCTAACTCATGTTATAGTCGCAACAAAATATAAGTTGGTGTTGTACAAATAACTTTTTAAAGTCCATGTCGAAAATTAGAATTCGTGTAAGGTTCGTGATATTTAAACCAATTAACCCTTATTGTAAAAAATTACCATAATTTTTTCATGATAACTATGATATTACTACATAAAGGAAAAACTATAAAAAAATTAATTACAATAATAGATAGGATTTATTCATAATTTACACACTAGATATAGAATCATTGATTTCTGAGCATGTAGAATTGTACAAATTTAAGTAACTAAACTTAATACGAGAACATGTTATCTGATAGAAGTAGGTGGCACATTCATTTACATGTTTATACCTCACATTGCGGCTGGCGTCCCGCTCTTAAAAGCATTAGGTCATATTAGGGGCAAGAAAAAAAGAAAAAAAACTTTAATGTTTGATTTGAATTTCATTACAATATTTATCAAATTTAATTTATATATTCCGTATAACATTGTTATTGACATGAATTTTAAAAGTTCATGATTCTTATCTTCAGATTCCGTATAACATTGTTATTGACATTTTAATATCCAACAGTTGAATGTTTTTATACTTTTCTAGAGACAAATGTAATATAGAATAACTAAAATAAAATGATCTAAAAATTCAAACTAAAATTCAACGATACATTACCAACGACAAAATATAAATACAAATTTAATAAGACTCTTTTTTTTTTTAAATCCCTTAGCCTCAACACCCAAAATTCTACCATAACCCATACCCTATAGCCTATCTTTTTCTATAACTAAAGAAAGAGAAGCAATGAAGACATAAATCATAGCCCCTTCCATTCTAATCCATTTTTATAACTAATAAAAAAACAAGAAACTAGAAATCATAGCCCCAAAGTTCTAAAATTGCAGCAAATGCGACAATCAAAATTGTGACGAGCCTTCTTTGCGCCATGTCCGGAAACTTCATTGTCTCAATAGCCCGACACCAATACCAGATTAAATGTGAGGATGAATATGAGAATTCGAAACCCATAATCATCTCTCTTCCTCAACTTGGGAAAAAAATTGAAAAACAACATTAATTTTTCCAATCCCATCCATCCTGCAGCAATCCGAATGGATTTTGTTTGGCTCTCTATAGAGGAGATTTAGTAGATATGAAGGACCTAAGCCAATCCATTTTTTTTTAATGAAGCTACAACAAACATCCATTAGCTCATTCATATCAATTTCTTCTTCTTTTTTTCACATAATTGATCATTGTTAGTTTCTTCTTCAAAAACATTGCATAATCCTTTTATTTTTATTTTTACAGAATTAAATTTTGATAGAAAACAATTCAATCAAGTCAAATATTAGTTTCGATTAATACTAAGATTAGTAGTTACTTGGCTGTGTTTTATTTATCCATTTATGTTGTGTAAAAAAGGGGATGAAGGTTATAGTGGAGCAGGGGCTATGATAGGATTTTAAGTGTCGGTGAGCTATAGGATAATTTTTTTTATCATATTTATATTTATATCTAATAAAATAATGGAGTTATAAAACATAGAATGGGAGTTGTGTTTAGAATTTCTCTATATATAAATATAAAGTTATGTTGGGCTCCCTCATACGTACATAAATATTGATGAGCCGAATACCCCCCCCACTCTAGGTATTTTTTTTTCAATTTCTTATATTTGTATTATCATTCAATGTCATTGTTTTGATCTTTTTTAAAATTTAAAATATGGAGAGGTTTTTCAAAAATTAGTAAAGATATCTATTTCTCAAACAAATACAACTACAACCACACCAAGTGTCAAATTTAGATTATTTTTAATGTGTCAAATATTTATACATTTCTATCTAATTTATGATTTTCATACAATATTATCTAATTATATTGATTTTTTTATGCACAATAAAATAACGCCCTCTTATTTTTTTGGGCAAATTTCATATTACTTTCTTATGTTTTTTCGAAATATAAAAAAACCCCCTGAGTTTAATAAATAGTCTAAGAACCTCTATTACGTATAATCCATCAAAAAGGTAGGAGAGAGTGAAGTATACTTGATAAAAAAAAAGTGTATGATTCATTTTTTTACAATTTCTGTATTATTTTTTAAATATAATCAATATTTTAAAATAGTGGATTCTATAATTTTTAAATAATATAACATATATTATATATAAAAAATAATGCAAAAATTAAGAAATTATCAAAATAGCAAAAAAGTAGTAGTATAACTAAATGCTATAAAATTTTCAAATGATATAAAATATATTATCTATGACAAAAATTGTAAAAAAAAATAAAAAAAATCATAGTATCTCTCTTAACAACTGTAATTCACTCTCTCCAAAAATGATCTTTTTGATGGATTATACAAAACAGAGAGGAGTTTTTAGACTGTATTTATTAAACACGAGGAGTTTTTTTTATTTTTCAAAAAAATACAAAGGACTAATATGAAATAGACCAATTTTTTTTTTCTTCTGGATCTGGCACTGCACTTTTCTCCCACTTTCTCCCACAATTTCAAAACATTACGTATTGATACACAATGTTTGCACAAGTTAACAATCATAACATTAGAATAATTTTATGGCGTCGCAATTGTTGATGTGGACTGTTGAAAATCTTTCAGACTCGATTCAATTTGCAAATATTGGATACATATGTTACTCTTCACAATTTCTGACAGTCCATATTAACATTTGCGAAGCCGAAAAATTACTTTAATGCTATAAATGTTAATTTGTGCAAACGATGAGTATCAAATGTAATTTTTAAAATTTTGGGACAAAAATGTAAAAAATCCAAATATTGGGTACTGAAATGTAACTAACCCTTTATAATACTAATTTGATAAACTATAACTACATTTGATGATGATAAATAAATGTAAAAAATACTAATTTGATAAACTATAACCACATTTGATGATGATAAATAAATGTAAAAAATGTAAGGGAACCTTGAATTCTTGTCTGAATCAATTTGGCACTCAAGCTTTCAAAAATGGCTCAAATAGAACCCTCCACTACCTTTTGTACTTAACAGAAGTTGATGAAATTGTGTGTGAAAGTTCTCAGATTGAACTCTGACAATGATACTGATACGTCATTAAATTAGATATTAGATTTATTTAGTTATTATTTATTTATGGATTTTATTATTTAATTTAGGTAGTTTATATTTTGAGGATTATTTTCCTTGTTTAGATTATTAGGTTTTCTAACTTATATATTGTTCTAGGTTTTACGTATTTTGATATTCAAGTATTAATATTGTTCTTTTCATTGGAGTTCTTCACGCTCGAAAGTGAATTTGGAGCCTCGCTTGCTCGAAAGGCGAAAACGGAGTCTGTACTCGCTCGAAGAGTACCCTATCCGATACGATCTCAAATCAAGGTCGTATCAATTGGTGCTTTCATTGAGAGAAGCTCTCTTTGAACGTTCCGTCCATCTTCGGGTGATTCATCTTGAAGCAAGACGTTCATTCAGAAGAAAAAAAAAAAGAAGAAGCAGACCGTGTTCGGTAACGACGTGATTAAGACAACAAGAAAGAAGAAAAAAAAGGGTTCAAGGGCCAAGATGAGAGGTGTTGGTGTTGCCAAAAGTTGATTGCTATATCTGATTCCCAGTTTGCACGAGCGACGTGAAGTTGACCAACAACGGCAAAGAGGTTTTCTTGTGTGTCTAAGGCACTTATCAATTGTGAAGGTTAACTTTCCTTTCCATTGGTGGTTTGACTTGTTTTAACAATTGTGATTATTTTGGGATCAAACCTTTTGAATTGGAAATTTTTTGTGCCACGAAGAATTGAATATGCAAACAATTGTTGATTATCACAAAATTGAAAGCATACTCAATAAATTGGATGAGCTTTTGCCCAAATTCAATGTGAAGAAGATAGAGTTGCCTTGCTTTGATGGTATTAATCCTCATGATTGGATTGTTCGAGCAGAAGAATATTTTGATTTCCATGGTATATGTGATCAACAACGAGTACGATTAGTAGCTTTCAATATGTCGGGAGAGGGGCCTGAGTGGTATCAATGGATGAAAAGTAATCGAATGCTAACTACTTGGGCAAATTTCACTGAAAAGATGATATCTCGTTTTGGATCTTCTCAAATTGAAGATAATATTGAAAATCAATCACCGAAAGAGCCCATTATTTCCAGTGGTACAATTGAAAAGATAGATGACTTGATTTATGAGAACGAGATTGATTTGAAGACCGAGTTTGAAATTCTTACTGAAGAGTTCGAGATAAATTTGGCAGACGTTGTTCGTGTTCCTGAGCGAAAGATTGGGATTGTACATACTCCCAAGCAAATAAATATTGCTTCTAAGATAATTTGGAGTGGTGCAACAGATGAGTCTTATCTTGTGTCAAGTATGTTGATTAGAATGGTGGCACCAAGTTCAAGTAAGGAGCATAAAGAAGATGAATGTCCAACTTCCAAAAGCACAAGTGGCAAATGTGTTTTGGATCAATATAACTTGGGAAGAAGGAGGATGAGTTTAAAATTCTATGCACTCAAGGAAGTTTTTTGGGAGTCCATTCTTGTGTTTCACCATCTCCACCTTGAGGACAAGGTGGTTTTAAAGGGGGTTGGAATGATACGTCATTAAATTAGATATTAGATTTATTTAGTTATTATTTATTTATGGATTTTATTATTTAATTTAGGTAGTTTATATTTTGAGGATTATTTTCCTTGTTTAGATTATTAGGTTTTCTAGCTTATATATTGTTCTAGGTTTTACGTATTTTGATATTCAAGTAATAATATTGTTCTTTTCATTGGAGTTCTTCACGCTCGAAAGTGAATTTGGAGCCTCGCTTGCTCGAAAGGCGAAAACGGAGTCTGTAAATTTTGTAAATGAGAATATATATTTATAGCTTAGATATTGAAATTGGACATCAATTTGACATCATATATTGAAATTGTAGAAGGGTTTTGAATCTTCATAATTCGACATCAAATATTGAAATTGAAGAAGGGTTCTGAAACTTCGGAAGTTGGGTTATCTAACCATGATGCCTTGTTCGATTGAGGGTCGGAAGTAGCATAATTGATCTTGGAATTTCAATGTCAAATTTCACAGACAATTCTATCAATTTTTGTTAAGTCCAAGAGTAACCATTTTAAAAAGTTAGACGCTCTATTTGGATTCGACGAGAGTTTGTGTGCCCGCCCGCTAGGGCCCTTGTCAAATAGTTCAAGCGGCTTGGATGACCCTTTTTTCCGATGCCTTAAAGAAATTGGTTTATCTAACTAGACCCTTTTCATTAACACGTAACACACACACACACACACACACAGATATTATAATTCCTTTAGATGATAGAGATTAGAGAAATATAATTATGTGTGTTTTCTTTTCATTAGAGAAATAAAATAACCAATGTCAGATACATACGTATTCTATCAACGTGATGAATATTATTTGAATCGTGATGGATATTATTTGAATATAACCTTTCTCGATAAGTATAAAATAAATCCTACATTGTGTCCCATACAACAATAAGTTTGATCCTTCCATCCACATATATATATATATATATATAAACTCAATAAATTAAATTGATTTGGTCCTTCAATTTATAATAGCTGTAACTAATGTTATGAAAATGGTCCATATTTTAGCAGTACACATTTATTTCTCAAACAACCTCATCACAAGAATTAATGATTTAAGCGTGGTCCATTAGGTAGATTAATTATTTAGCATTGATATATTGTTAATATATATATATATATATGTGTGTGTGTGTGTGTAAGGTCAGCCATGATATTTGAAATGCCCTGTTTGAACTTAAAAATGGTGCCCTTATTTGTTGAAATATAAAATTAATGCATAATAAATAGCACACTCATTTTGGCTATAAAGTTCTAATACATATGATAGATAAAAAAAGGCTTGAAATATGTTTAATATGCTCAATTTTTGAGAACTTCAAAATGATCCTGAGTTACTATTATCTTCGAACAACCCTAAAACAAAGTAAACAAAGTTATTTAAACAAAATCATTTAAAGATACTTCTTCTATTAATTTTTTGAAGCAAACTCACTTATAAATTTTTTATAATAATCAATATTTTCTAGCAATTATATTCGTGCTCAATGGATATTAAAGCAAGTCCATCCAATGTTTCTTGTGACATGGTGGACTGTAAATAAGATTTCAATATTTTCAATTTTGAAAAGCTTCTTTCAGCAGATGCAACTATAACAGCTATGGTTAATAAAATTTTATAAGCAATATATGCATTAGGACAACAATTTAACCTCTTCAAATAAGTTAATATATCTAGAGCTATATATATTTTTTTTTGGTAAAAGATATCGCAATGCGTTTAGCTCTTGAAACAACTCTTGACCATTATGATCACTATACTCTCCGTACTTTAAAATATTATCAAGGTTTTCAAAACTTTCTTTTAAAGTAGCATCATCCATTGAATTCAATTTATCAGAAAAAAAAATAAAAAATAAAAATTCTTTTATATGAAGTGAATTGATCAATTTTTTTTTAGTGATCCTATTGTTTGATCTACTATATAGAGGAAATAATTAATTTTAAAAGAATCTTCAAGTGTTTGCTTATCCTCCATCGTTTCATTTCATCAAAAATGTTTCTTCCTACGACACGCTTTATTTGAAATATATGATCAATTTTCATTTCATCAGCAATTTCTTTAGCTATATTTATCACATTAAGAAATCCAATTTCTCTATAGTTTTCAAAAAATGCAATTAACCCTTCCACTTCCTTAATAGTAATATCAATAAGCATATCATCAGATTGTAATTAGTTCTTACTAACTAAATTAACAGCAAATTAAACAATATCTCATATCATATCATAGCAACTAAAAACTCAAAATTTCCAACATAAAGAATTGCTAAAGAGTTAGCACGACACCTCACATCATTATCATTTTCATTTTCAACAAGTTCAAGTAAAGCTTCTCTTAATTCAATAGCTTGGAATCTAATTGCTTTCACATCATCAATATGACTTTCCCAACGCGTAGCAGAAAATGGCTTAACATTTATTTTAACATTTTCTTTTAAAATTTTCCATCTCTTTGTAGAATTAGAAAATAAATTATAAATACCCCGAAAAAATCTTTCTTTTAAACAAGAGTTTGCTATTTCACAAAGAGTCAAATTAAGACGGTGACTTCCACATGGTGTATAACTGTATAAGATGTTCTATTATTTATGTTGTATTTTTTTTTTTTGGAGACCTTGGTGTTTACCCTTCATGTTAGACCCATTATAGTATCCCCGACCTCTTACATTATTAATATCAAGATCAAAATCTATTAAAGCATTTGTAATTCATCTAAGAGTCATTGTCCTGTTGTATCATCAACTTGCAAAATTTTTACAAAGTATTCTTGTATTCTAATTGGATTATCAAAAACATCAACACATCTTATTGTCAAAGACATTTATTCTTGATGAGTTATATCAGAAGTACAGTCAAGTCTCACATTAAAATATTTTACCCCTTTGAGTTTCTTAATAATTGTACCTTTAATTTCATCATCCAAAATAATCATCATCCAAAGTAATAATCAACTCCATTTTGAATACCCTAAAAGTACTAAATAATCGACTTATCATTAATGGACTGACTTTTTTTTTTTTACAAAACAATACATTAAAGTTTAAATTTATACTAGACTTAATATAAATAATTTTTTATTAAAAATTAAAACTATATTAATAATATTATATATATGTACATGTACATAAATTTTTTGGTGTCCCTATATTTCGTGAGGCCTTAATTTTTTTATTAAAAATTAAAACTATATTAATAATACTATATATACATGTATATAAAATTTTTGGTGTCCCTATATTTCGTGAGGTTTGTGCAGCGCACCTCAAGCATCGACATATTTCTTATGACGTCACTAAAAGAAGGTAAAAAAGAAAAAAATGATTAGTAAAAGTACGTACGTGAACTAATTGATCAGCTGCAACACTTGCATGTGCAGACTGCAGTTAACTTCGTGTCCCCACCCATAATAATAACGTTAACGTTAACGGATTAATATGCACGGAGCCTTTTGATGCTCAAACGATATTTTTTATTTCCAAACCTATTTATCTTTTATTTTTGCATCATTTATAACATTGGACCATGTGTACCTATTTATAATTATTATAATGTAATCAGAAATGATAATAAATTAATCAAATAAATTAAATCGATATATAACATTGTGATGTTCGAAGCCAAAGTATGGAGTGATCGCCGATGCAAGACACGGAAAAAGAGCGGTTCATGTCAGACTTTTAAGCAAAGGGGCACATGAATGAACGGAATCCACCTGAAAAAGAGGGATTCCGAGACTATACAAGAATTGAATTGTATAGTCGAGGAGAACTTAAATGATTTGATTGATGCTACTCATACTATAAGGTGCATCTTCTTTTCAGACGCTCGTTCCATCAGAACTTCAAAGTTAAGCGTGTTAGACCTAGACTAATGATGGTCGGGTGACTCCCCGGGAAGATGGGATATGTGACCCCTGAGAAATTTATCAGGGAGCGTAAAAAAGTTGAAGACAACTTTTCCTATTTCATTTGGTGTCCAATTTGAATTTATTATTTTTCTTATATTTTTTTCTTCAATTTCAATTTTTTATAATTTAGTTTCATTTTACAATTATTAATTAAGGTTCTTTCCACTCAATTAATGTGTATACTTATATTTTTACTATTTAATTTTTATTTTTTAATTAATAATTAATTATCATGGTTGATTATTCTATAATTTGGGTATATAATTTTTTAAAATTTTAATATTTATCTATAAATATCAATTATGATTGATTATATTATAATAATTTTTAATTTGATAATAAAAAAACGAAAGTGAAACCGAAAATTTACATTGAAGGATTTCCTCTCGTTAACTTGGGTACCTATCACATTCAATAAAAAGGTTAATGAAAACTAATATGTTATTGCCGAAATTTGCTTAAGTACCTTTGATAATGACATCATAAAAACGAATTGAAATCGTGTCACGTACTCTTAGAACAAATGCATTCCATGTTGCATACCATATCATATCACTTCATATTGTTGCATTTTCTGTTCTAAACTTTTCATTAAAAAAGAAATAATTTTTCAAAATTTTAATTTATTATAATTTTATTTTATTTAATTTTTTTTTTATTTAGGGTTCATCCATCCCCAATTAGGATATACTAATCTTTAAAAAAAAAATTAAAATAAAATATAGTTATGGAACATCAAGTGCAACAGGAATGCCGCGCAACAAAGGATCTGATCCGATTGCGCAACATATATTGCACTTTAATTTCTATATTTTGCACACCAGATCACCTATTATATTTTATCTGCATTTTCTGTGCTAAGCCTTTGCTTTTAAAGAAAAATTATATTTTTTTATTTTTTAATTTATTGTAATTTTATTTAATTTTAATTGTTTATTTAGGGTTCATTCATCTACGATTAGGGTATATATTTTTTTAAAAAAAATTAAAAATAAAATCTAATAATGACACGTAAAGTGGAATATGAATGGGTACATGAGATGTGATCAGTATATTTTGGCCACTTTAAAAATATCCAAATCAAAACTATAGGCAAAGCAATATCTAATTTTTTGAACTTGCAAATCTATCATGCAACTGATTTTCCGGCACCTAAAAACCAATGTGGTAGGCGGGCCGGGATGCATGCGTAGATTTTTCAAATCTATTAAACAAAATTAGATGGAAATAAATAATAACATGTCAGACTAAAACGTTGTTTTGATTCAAAAAATAAAATAAAAGCCACGTTATTTAATTTGGTCTGATGTATGATTATTTTTTTCAACATAATTTCATTTACTAGACTGAAAATTCCATTCGTGCATCTGGCATGCCATGCACTGATGCACATTGGATTTTTGGTGTTGAAAAATCACCCGCTAAAGCCATCTACAACAGTTTTCACCAGAATACAGTTAACTCTACACTACACTACAGTTAAAGTTACATATTTTCAATTTTCATCTCCAACATTATCACTCTACATTTCACCCTACAATGGAATATTCCCTTTTTATACTCTTTACTATTGAATTAATTTTTTTAACGAATTATTTAATTGAATATGATTATACATATATAAAATATATATATTAATATTCTTGCTCATTATTTTTTATTTTTAATTAATTTATAATTAAATTTTATTTTTATTTTACAAAAAATAAAAGGTTCATGTAAAAGCAATCAATTTATTCAAAATAAAATTCAACATTTCATAATAGAACATTCAATAAAACACATAAATTATATCTCATAACAATTACATCTCTGAATTTTAAAACCCATCCCACAAATGACCAATCAAAACATTACGAAATGCCAAGTGAGCATCTTTGTCTTTGATTTTTTTAAATCGGCCCAAAAACGCTTGAAATTCATATATTCCTTCGTTCGACATTTCATCCTTGCTGCTGTATCCAAATTGCAAGGATGCATACAACAAGTCGAACTTTTAAACCCAAGTGGTGAATCGGAATATGATATTGTAAGTTGTCATTATTATATTTGTATTATGATTCTTATTAAAAACTAAAATGTTTGATTCATTATGCAGATGATTCGTGCAAAAGATATGCTGAAACTAGACCCAAAATATACAAAGGGTTTCAAGTTCGATCACGTGTGGAACATGATGAAAGATCTGGTGAACTTTGATTGCCAGAAATCATGAGTAAAAAGACATCCATCTCAACCAGGTACGCTAGTGTCTGATTCTCCAATATCACCTGATGGATTACCTACATTTAATCTCAATTTAAGTAGCGATGCCAGTGGTAGTGGACCTTCATCAAAACGTCCAATGGGTGTTAAAAAATCTAAGATGAAAAAAAAGAGTGGAGACTTGTCTGTTGCTGTTGAAGAAATTAGAGAAAATAGTCAAAAACTTCAACAATTATTTGAGACTTCACAGGCAAAAAAAGACCGCGATATGGATATACAATTGAGAATGATCGAAGCTCAACAGCAAGCTACTGTAGTAAAAAAATGGGAAGCAGAAAACCAAATTTTAATGCTTGATACAGATACGATTTCTAATCCTGCTAAACGTGTGTACTTTGAACAAGAAAAAGCAAAAATCCTGGCGAAAAGGTAGGAACAATCCAGCCAGTCTTCCTTACCAAATAATGCTTTCGACTACGGAAGTTATTTTTCAAATATTCCCGGTGCAGGATCTGGATTCGGAAGTGGTTTAGGGGATTATTAGATAAAAATATAATGTTGTATTTTTAATATTTTACTCTTATTGTATTATGTTTGTATTTTTATTAATTATGTATTTGTATTGTTTATTGCAATATATTTGTGGTTTTGTATTGTTAAATATGTATGTAATTCTATTTTTTTAATTATGTATTTTATGTTTTAAAACATAAAATAAGAAATTTAATACAAAATATAAAAAATTAACCAAATATATACAACAATTATATAATGAAAGAAAGAAAGAAAAAAAAAAGAAAATCAGCTGCCAATTTTAACCGAGACACTCTGTTCATTCTCCACCAAACTACCGAGGAGAGACATTGGCTGTTGGAGGAAGCCAATTTGCATTTTTGCACCAACTTCTACCGTTTGCCAAGCCATGTAGAAGCTCTTGGAGAAGCTCTAAGTAGATTTAGGGATATGTATTGGATTGAGATTTTGATGGATTTTGTTGGACTTAAAAATGTTCATGGATTTCTGTGGATTTTATAAATCCATAGACTCCACATGGAGTCTCCAACTCCACGCAGAGTCTGGCGGATTTTGTGTATGGATTTCGGATCGATTTTGGACGATTTCAACGGATTTGAAATCATTTTTTCAGCGCTCGATGAAACACAGCGATCGGTGGGCCCGGGAAAAAAAGGAACCCAGCGACCGCTGGCACCCAGCGGCCGCTGGAGTGCCATCATCGGCAAAGCCAGCGGCCGCTGGGGTCGGGTGACGGCTGGGGTGCCCGATTTCAACTCCTCACCGGTCGCTGGGACACAGCGCTCGCCGGGTTTTCCAAATCCATCGAAATCTCGTGTCTAGAGGTCAGATTTCATCCTTTATCATTTTCACGTCATTTCCTGATGAAATCCAATGAAGTCAATGACTTTTTAAAGTCCATGGATTTTTGAATACATCCGAATTTTAAAAGACTTTTAAAAATCTGGATTGAATACACCAGGATTTTAAAGGACTTTTAAAAGTCTGGATTGAATACAACAGGATTTTAAATGATTTTTAAAAGTCTGAATTGATTACACCCGGATTTTAAAAGTCCTTTAAAATCCAATAAAATCACAATCCAATACACCCCCTTAATTTGTAACAGCTTTGAAAAACCGAATAATAATTTTTATTTTGGTTATTTGTTAAAAGGCGGCAAAATTTATATATATATATATATATATATATATATATATATATATATATATATTCGAACAATTTTTTTAAAGCATGATCTGGCATGCATACGTCGAATATTTTTCTCCCATTCTAACACAAACATTAATTAACTGATCAACCACCAAATCAATCCTTTTAATTACATCACTCACATATCACAATTATCCAAAATTCAAACCAACACCTTAATTTGATTTCGGAACTCACTGATCTTATTTTTTCTTCCAATTAATTTTTTTATAGGAATAAAATCCATTATCTTGTATAATTCAATAAACCTGGCCAAATTAATATTTCTTTAAATATTTGACACCGACAGTTTAATTACAGTACTCCTAGCTTTACAAGTTTGAAAACTTGTAGTCTTGTATGCTTTGCTGTTTTTTTTGAGTAAATTTCTTATTACTTCCATGTATTTTTCTGGAAAAAAAAAATCTTGTGTTTAAAAAATAGTTTAAAAATCTCTATGTTACGGTAAAATTCATCACTCTCCCCAAATACTATAATAATTTAACAACAATTTTTAGTTATACTCTTTTCATATTTAAAAAATAATATAAAACTTAGGAAACTATCACAATAGCAAAAATATAGTAGTTTGACCTGATATAATAATTTTTTTAATAATATAAAATATATTTATATTTAATGAAGATGTTTAAATTAATTGTCATTTTGTATAACAATAATTAAAAAAACTTACTCTTTTTCTTGGCAAATGTGATCAACTCTCCCTGAAAGAGATTTTTTAGATGATTTTTTCCATAAAGTACGGTGTGTTTTATGCCATTTACTAAACACTATAAGGTTAATTATATGAATTTTCTCCCTTTAGTAATAATATCTTTTATAGTTTATATACTTAAATTACTTGGTAGGGTAATGATATATATCATGAGAGTGATATTACAAGTTTATTTTCCATTGCCATTTCTGTCGCTATTTTTCGCAACCTTTTTTAGCGACTAGAATTGGGTGACGGACGTTTTCCGTCACCATTCCGTCGCCCATTAAGTTGGCGACGGAAATCAGGCACCGGGCGATGAAAAATAGCATTTTTTTGTAGTGGAAATTGCACTTCAAAAAAATTTGTAATAAGGAAATAAAGGCTTTTATGAAACATCTGAAAATTAAGGAATTATATATCACTAGTGATAAGTAATTGAGCCAAAATTGAGTTAATACACTTCATAAAACTTGTTTTTCAATTCAGAGATTTAACGAGCTTCAATATTGTATATTTATTCTAGCTATATAATTTGGATCTCAGTTTTTTCTAACTGAGATATATTTGGAATATAACTTTTCCATCTACATGCATGTTAGAAATTATTTTTAAACTTCCACATCTACAATAATAATAATAATAATAATAATAATAATAATAATAATAATAATAATAATAATAATAATAATAATAATAATAATAATAATAATAATAATAATAATGAATAAAATTAAACATTATTCCTAAGATACAACACATGGATATATAGTACAAAAACAATAATTGAAATTTAATTAGGAGTCATGACAAATGACAATTCAGCAATGACGGACTACAACGTTTGCAAGTAGCTAGCTAGCTATGTTATTGATATCTATAACTATAGCAAATTAAACTCTTACATCATCTCTCTCCTTCATTTCAAGAATTCGTTCGAATTAATGCAACAAGGGCTTTGTCACACGTGCCAATCGCCGGCGTCCACGGCTGGCTGCGGCGGCAGAGCAAAGAGCTTGGTGGAGGAGAACGCTGTGGTGGTGTTTGCGCAGAGGGGCTGCTGCATGAGCTATGTGGTGAGGCGTCTACTCCATGCTGCCGGAGCCAACCCCGCCGTGTATGAGGTGGAGGAGAGAGACGTAGACGGCCTTGCTGGTGAGCTGGCGACGGAGGCCACGACTGGGGCGGCGCCAAGGATGCAGTTCCCGGTGGTGTTCATCGGAGGGCGGTGGTTTGGGGGGCCCGAGCGGGTTATCGCCACCCATATCACGGAGGAGCTCAGCCCTTTGCTCAAGCAAGCTGGAGCCTTGTGGTTGTGATCACTCATCGATCGCCTCAAATATATATATGTATGTGTCTGTGTGTTCTTATATTATATATATATGTATTGAATTATGAGATATGAAATAAAAGATTAGTATATATATGGAATTAGTATATGTGATCGATCACCTAACAATTTCTAGAACTTTTGGTGAAATTTTAAAAATATTAAAATTTAATCCGAACTTTTAGTGAAATCTTAAAAATATCCCGATTTTTAAGTAATTATATATAGTCTAGCTAATATATATAATATATCATTATATCTTAACTTTAAAAATTATAACAAATTTAGGATGTGAGTCAAAATTCAGAAAATCAAAAGTAATTTCGTTCCAAATTTGTGCTGAATTTCGAAGAGCAATATGGGTGAGAGATACGTCATTTTTTGGTCGTTGGAGTTCATTTGCTTCCTAGATTTATTACAATTTTTAAAAGTCATGTATTAGAATGTAATTGCTCAGAGAGTTCATGACATTGTCAAAAAAATTCTAAAAATTCAGGTTAGGAAGTGTAATGAACCATATATATATATATATATATAATTAGTATATATATTCAATCTGCATGTATATAGATAGTGTTTTCAATTAAATAAGTATTGCCAACAACGAATCAGAGAAAATGAAAATGGAGCTAATGCTTTTCTCAATACACAAAATAATAATTGGCCAATATTTTACTCAACTTGTAACTCAACTAACAAAGTTAATTGTTACGACGTTGTTAAATTGACAATTTTGAAAAAAAAAAACAGAGAGACTAAAATCCAAAATCCATTTTAATAATTTAGAGCCTATGTGGGTGCAAGCTCTTGGAGATGACGCTGAAATAAAAATCACTACAATTTATTATTTTTATTTTTAATCTTAGCAAGTTGTAACTTATAATGGGTGTAATTGAGTATATTTAGTTCGAGTAGTCACAAGCTCGAGCATCAAAAAAATTCGAAGCTGGACCTCAGTTGAGCTTTGATATTTCAAGCTCAATTTGATCCGGTCATGTATTAATATTAAATAAAAGTTCATTTTATTTAATATAAAATTAAAATAATTAAATTAATAAGGGTATATATGTGAATAAGGCTCACAAACCTATTAAACCATGTATTGTTGTTAATTCAAAATGAAAAAAACAGGAAAAGAGTCTTGTCATGCATTCAACATTTTAACCACTTTAGATTTCATATCACGTCTTTTGTGTTTCAATATAAAATTATGATTTTTTTTCCATTTTTTTTCTTAAATTTCAAATTCTTCAGCTTTACTTTATAAGTTTTTATAATGATTAATTAGTATTAGCTATACTCAATTATGGTATTTTTTTGTATTTAGTAATTAATAGAAATAATTTGTTAATTACTATTTGTAATTCTATTCAGTTCTGAATTAATAATTCTATTTTTTTTTTGTTGATTAATTCATAATTTGAATTTTTCAATTTTTTGTTAACTGTCGACAAAGGTTAATTATGCAATAATTATTTTTTATAATAACAATTAAATTAATAGTGAAACACAAAGTGTAACACGAAATTTGAATCAATATTTAATGGTTTTGATAACCACAAATTTAGTGGTTTGAATTTCAGTTTGTACTCCTTCATGTTTCACTATCATTTATGATTTTAATAATATTTATTATTAAATAAAAATTAACTATAATATAAATAATCACAGTCAACATTTATCAATAAAAAATGAATTTTAAAAAATGTAACGCCCCGGTCCCGAAACAAATAATAAATGGAGGACGGGGATATCACTAAAAAAGGAATAGGATTTGGAATAAATTTTAATTAAACAAAATAACATTGAAAACAAGAATAGATTATATTCTCCAGAAATTTGGGCAGCATAATCTCTATAACTAGAATATGTCCCCATTTGATAACAACTTATAAGAGTGCAATTGGAGTGACACAGAATTCAACAAGTCCGTATATGTGCAAATAAAACAATAAACAGATACCAATAATTAATGATCCATTTCTCGGAGTCAAACGAAAATGTCCCATTCCTGGGAAAGAATCAAATAGCATATTAGACCTATTCACAGGTCAACTGAAAGAGAATAGATTCCAACATGTACTAAAGTATGACCTTTTAATAAGTTGGGACCAATAAAGGAATAGTTGGCATAGCAAAGAATGGGTATTCTCTTCTCAAGGATTTTTATTAATACATAGGCATCATGTGTTAATAGTATATTAAACATGCTATCATTAATTATTATATATCAAATATCAAGACTAAATACTAGATGTCAGAGTATTCAGTAGAAACATAGCGGAAGAAAATCATATAATCAGATAGAGCAACAATTAAGAAACTCGAACAACCCACCAACAACACATTATCGGCCTCAACATCTTAATTTGCAAAATATTTTGAAAAGATTTGGGTGTGAGTACTAATGCACTCAGTGGGTAAGTTCGAACTCTCTTTACAATATGAAATATCCAAATTTAATACACAACATATAGGAAGTAAAATGCGAAAGCCCTTCCCATATCTACAAACCTTTGTCTTCTTCTTTGTGATCCATTTTGCTCAATCTGTCCACTACAAAATTAACGACGGAAAAAAGTTAACGACGGAAAAATACGTTGCTAGTTTATTGTCAAATTCTGTCATGAGAAATTTAAAATAAATAAATTTAATGCCGAATTCGCGATGAAATTTTTCCGTAGTTAAAAAAAAAACTGTTCAAGCCGAGCAAGGGTCACAAGCCGCGACTGAAGCCGGGCCGCCGAGCCTGAGCCGATACTGTGGACGCTGAATCATTTCTGCGAAATTCATCCTCTAAGAGATTCGAATCCGGACCTGTTATCTCATGCCTAGAAGCTCTAACCACGTGGGCTAGAAGATATTTTCATTAAAGTATAGAACTAGCATATATATATATATATATATATATATACACACACACACACACAAAATCTATTTTCATTGAATATTTATTTTCAAATTAAATAATTATAATGTAATGTCATAAAAAATTATTAAAACAAAAAATTATAAAAAGTCATTATTTAGTAATTTAAAAATAAAACGAAAGATATAAAATATTAAAAAATAATAAAAAAATAAATTTGAAAAAGTAAAATAAATAAAAATATTAAAAAAACTCAGATTCGTAATTAATTTGTAATTGAAAAATAAAAAAATATTAAAAAATAGTATAAAATATCAAAAATTAAAAATAAAATAAATTTTAAAATATAAAATAAGTACAACATTTTTAATATTAAAAAATATTCGTATAATTGAAAAAATAAAAATATTAAAAAATATAAATATTAAATAAATTTAAAAAATAAAATAAATCTGAAAATTAAAATAAATAAAAAATCAAAATTTAAAAAAAAATAATTTCAAATTCGTAAATTAAGTATTAATTGGAAAATTAAAAAAAAAATAAAAAAAAAATTAAAAAAAAAGTTACCTATGGAATAATTACGTAGCTAATCCATTGCTAAGATTAAAAAAATTAAAAAAAATTAAAAAATCAAATTTTAACGACGGATTTTTTCCGTTTTTAACGTAGCGACGGAAAAATCCATTGTTAGTCCGTCGTTAATGTAATAAAATAAAATGAAAAATATTAAATTAAATGTTTAACGATGGATTTTTCCGTCACTACGTTAAAGATGGAAAATTCCGTCGTTAAAAGTCTCATCCACAATCCGTCGTTAATATAGCGACATATTTTATTCCGTCGTTAAATCGCGTTTTTCTTGTAGTGGTTGTTTTCTGCACTATATAGCATGTCGCTGATAGGAAAATGGAGGGATTACCTCACTAATTCAAGGAGAGTATACCGGGGGTTACCTAGCATTGACCCTGAGTATACTAGGGATCGCCTAGCAGTGACTCCTTATACTGACATCCGGTCACAGTGTGCGTGCGGGGTTACCTCACAGTGACACCTTTAGTGATAATCATCACAGTTGCAAGGGTGTACGACCCTGTCTATATTCAACAATTACTTGCACTACAAAATTCAAGATTCTAGCACAAGACTATCTTAGCTAAGTTCAACATCATCTCAATATATCTCGTAAAACTTAGCAAACCAAATCATATCTTAATCATGCTTATACAACTATTCCACAATTATGCTCATATTCTAGTCACAATATTCCAACGATATTCTAACAATATTTCAGCAGTATTTCAATATTATTATATCCCATAGAGTAACAATATTCTATAATTTCTCCTATAACAGTGACGTTAAACAGATAGAGCATAAAATATTTATATGAATATTTATAAGTTATCTATCATGCTTCTAAAGAGTTATTACTCTTAAACTTTATTTATTCTATGAAAATAAACACACATTGCTGATGAGTTGTTGGCGGCGTAACAACTTTTGAGATAGTTTCTTTCCTTCTGGCACGTTCCACGGGCCCTACAATGTTGGTGTGTGCCTTAGAACAAATACTATTATTTTTGGAGAACAAGTCTATATCCCAGGCTTATTTATAGAAGAACAATACAACCTTAATAAGGGAACAGAAGTCCTAATCCTAATCAGAACGAATAAGGAAACTTTTCTTATTAGAGCCGACACCTAGGACTATCCATGTTAGGATATCTTCCAACTTTAGAACTCTGCCTTGATCTTCAATCACGTGCTCTTCAAGCTGGATATCGCATCTTCTAGAATGATCTTTGAATCTCCTCTTAGTTGGAAACCTCGAACAACTTCATTGATCTTGGAAGAACAATATGGACAAAGGATGTTCATACAAACATTCACGAACGTTGCAATAAACATTGTTGATCTTGAACATTCTCTTCAGGTAGCAATTTTGGAATGAAGCTTATGAGAATGCAGTGTTATACAAAGAACGAGTCCAGAAATTCCATGATCTTTTTATCAAGAAACGTGAGCTGAAAGCGGGGGATGAAGTTCTCTTCTTCAATTCCTGTTTTCAATTACTCCCTGGAAAATTGAAATCAAGATAGATGGGGCCAAATTTTATAAGCCGCGTGAATTGGAATGGTTCTTTTGAATTATTTGATAAAAATTGTGGCACATTCACAGTAAAAGGACAGAGAGTGAAGAAATATTTCTCAACTGATCAAGTGGGAAGTATCTCTATCCTTGCATTCCATGATCCTTGAAGAGAGGAGCATGTCTGGTTTGCGATGTTAAATCAAGCATTGGTTGGGAGGTAACCCAAAATTTTCATTTTTTTTTTTGTTTTTCTTTTGTGTTGTTTTTTTTTTATTTTATGGAGCTAATCATGTTCTTGAGAGTCCGGGAAGTCGAGAAAATATACCCAAAGAAGAAAATAGCATGTCAATATGAACATGCCCGGGTCGACCCAAGTACGTAGAAAATAAAAAGGGCCGGGTCGACCCAGCCATGAAGAAATAACACAGCGCAGGGTTGAGTAGGCGGTCGACCCACCGACGGCCTTGCTAGACGGGTTTTTAAACCCCTGCTTTCACTTTTTCTTCTTCATTCCATTCTTCTTCTTCTTCTCTAAATCCTTCTCCTCTATCTCTCCTTCCAAGCTAAAATCAAGATCGAAGGTATGATTTCTTCATTTAATTCCTTGGGGGAATAAGATTTTAGCCTATATCATTGCATATATCTACCTCTTACCCTTTATTTCTTATAGTTTGCAAACTTGGGTTTGGTACTTGGGATCTATAAGATTTTGCTATGATTATGCTTATGTTGCTTGCCTTTGCTTGCTTTCTTGTTCCTTGATAGTTGAACTTTGGTTTTTAGCTTGAATCTTGTTGAATAGTGATTAAATGTTAGAGCTTTTTGGATAATTTTTATGGTTGATTTTGCTTCATGGTGCAATAGAGGGAGTCCTCATCGTTCTTCCTCTTATCACGTCTATGGTTTCTCATTTGTGATCAAAATCAGTTCTTTACTTGTTGATCTACTTCCTAATGGTTTTGCATGGAACTTTTTGCAACTCCTTCCTAGCTAGGATTTGACTTGATTTGATGGTGGGGTTTTCATATCCCCATTTTGTCACTAATGAATATTGGGTGGTTGAGTTGTAGTTTTAGGCACCATAACTCTGCCAGGTGTAGGACTTTCTAGACTTGAGGGTGAGTCCTATGAATCACGTAGACGGGCCGTCGCGCACGAGGAGATTCGTGATGCTCGACTGACAGATCTGCGCAGTCTGGAGCACGAGTTGGAGATTCTGACCATTTTTCGGCAGTATGGGCAGGTTCTACATGTGGTGGAGCATGAAATGTGGCAGATCACGGCTGCTTCGAGGAGGACTTCCGAGGCCATGATGGATATTTCAGTCGATATAGCTGTTGCGGGCAGCCATCAGACTACCTAGATGACTAAGCTAGCTGGTCACGTTACTGCCATATAGCGCGACATTTCAGCGATGAGAGCCGACCTTCATCAGATTCGAGAGGATATCGGGATGATGCATGATGATCAGATAGAGGTTATGCGGCTATTCCGCCAATTCAGTCTAAGGTTGGATGTGATGCTCCCCCGTGGCCCCCCTCCAGCTTGATAGGCGATGTTTGGGTTCTCCACCACTCTTTTTTTGTAAACTTATTCTAAATCTCTAGTTTAGAATAAGTTTGGGGGGATGCGTGTGTGGTGTAGAAAGCCAATATATTTTTGTCTACCATCTGGATGGTTTGGTTTGTTTTCTGTAGCTTATGGAACTCTTTTACTATGATTGCTCCTGTTTAGTTATTTTTGTTTGTCAGAACTTGTGGATTTTCTTTGATATGCTGATGGATTTAGTTTCTCTATTTATGAGATGTTTTATTTCAGTTTACTCTTGAATTGTTGGTAAGACTGAACAATGATTGGTTGAAGATGAGAATGACAGTGTGGATGAATTCAGTTGTCAATGAGGATATAAACCTCTCGATGTTTTCCATTGTGAGGTAAACACGCAGCAATTCCTACTTTATATGTTGTTGATTGATTTTGGAGATGATTGTTGATGGTGGGAATTAACAGCATATGTTGAGGATTTATGGAATTTTGGAACATTGAGCCAGTGAGGTAATTGAGCTTTGATTGATATTTATTTTTCTTAGCATGGTTTATTTCTTTGAGTGAATTAGTTATGCAGTTAATTCCGTTTACTTGCTTTGGTATCTGTTTTGAAGCCACATAATATGCTTGTACTGGAAAAATGATTAAAGGCCATTTTTGTTACCCTTGTTCTTTCTTGCTTTATCGTCTACCTCTAAAAGATTCCATAGTTAGCCCACTTGAGCTTTTTAGCCTATTTCTTTGATATACGGGGATTAGAGAATTTCATGTTTGGATGAGTAGAGATTTGTTAATAAGGGGATGAGAATAATTATGTCATGCTGAAATAAATTTGAGTGCTGTGAAAAAGAGGCTGATGTCTTATAAGCTCACAATTAATAAAAAAAAATTAATTTTCAAAAAAAGAGCATAAAAGACTCATTCAGCACATTGTTGTGTATCTATGAAAACTTCAAATTGATTGGTTGTTGGTAATTCGCGTAGTACTTGTGGAGGGAGATCAGAGATTTTTAGCGTTGGTTTATTCTGGAATTGTGAATATTTGGGTATAAGCTACTCAACCATATCTTGCGCACCTATCCAAAGAGCCAACACTACAACCCTTTAAGTCTTTTTTTATTTCCAGTTTATCTGTATACTTATGTGGTATTAGGATAGACGATTAGAAAGTTTATTGGGATTGCTATATTTTCTAATTATGAGGGACACCTTATTCACTTAAGAGTTGAGCGTACACTGTTGAAATTTGTTGCCACAAACACTGAAATTAGACACAGATTCGTAATGTCAAACTCAATGTTAAAGACAATTAACACAACTTATCTTAACATAAATATGCTGGAAATAAAATGCACAAGAATACACGATATAAATTTTAAATCATACACAACATGTGTATGATTGCCACAGGGCAAAATTATACTATTAAGAGTACAAAATTTTCAAGTCATTAATGTTGGATGTGAAGGCTCTCAACACCACAACAACATTACAAGTTCTAATCTAGACCATCACTAAAAAGAACTACAACATATAAATTGACATCCCGTCAATTCATATACAAACTAGATCATACAAGTTGACATCCCGTCGACTTGTATACAAACTAAAACATATAAATTGACATCCTGTCAACTTGTATACAAACTAGTAAAAGGTTTCACAACCTTGCTATCTATCCTAACCTGTACAATCTATTCCTTGAAAGGATTGAACAACAATGAACATTAAGATAGAAGAAGGAACGAAGAACGAAACCTATACTAAGTTTGTGACTCAAGCTTTCTTCAATCTTCACGCAGCGGAAAATAGATTGGGCTTGAATAAGTCTTCAAGTGTCGAACACATCCCTTATATGCTTCTTCACTTGAATCCAACACGGTCCACGATTTCTCTTTCTTGAACATGGGTTGACGATAACCGCTCCACTCCATGACTTCACCGTAGATAGAAGAAACCGCCTCCAAGGCGTGGTTGATAGCTTCCCCACGTTCATGCTCTTTTTCTAAATATCCAGCAAATATAATTTTCTGAAAAAGAAAAAGAATTAAATAGAGAAACCGCTAGACCTAAAAAATAGGATATAAAGTTTTGACTTTGTCAAACTCTATTTTAAATAATATATCTAATATGTATATATCCAATTATTTGAAATATTAATTTCGTGGATATGCACATATATTTTAAGATATATAAAGTTATTTTATTTATTAAAATAATAAATAAAACTAGGAAAGGAAAAGATTAGTTACGACTATGTCATAGACAATGTCACATGAAGTCTGTCTGACATCGAGTGCAACATTGAACCTCAATATCATACATCACTCAACATACACTTTTACATATTATCCTGTTCGAGAGGTTCCATTACTCTAGTAAATCCGATTATTGTGCTGTTAATTTTATCTGTCTAATTTATTCATGATTGATCTGATGCATATAGAGGAAGAATTTCGAGGCAAGCATTGTTCTATCATCCCATGTCCTTTCTTTTCTTTTTCTTTTCGTTGTTCGGGACGATCAACAGTTTGGGGGTTTGACAGCTGTACATTTTACACAATTTTTGGACATGTTTTGATATTCTTTATCTCAAGAAGTTGTGTATTTCACTAGCTTTTGTGCTTTCTATCATTTGGTATTTTTAATGTGTTTGCGAGTTTTGCAGCTTAAGTGAAGAAAGTGTTGAATAATTGGCGAAAAATGAGCAATTGAAGTTGGAGAAGACTAAAGAATGATTTAACTAGGCTTTGGGCTTGATTAATAACTTAATTATAGCTTATTGGAGTGGATTTAATGAGTAAAGCCCGTTGGATTTCGAAGCCCAAGTCGTATGAGGGTTGGGTCGACCAAGGAAGTCTTGGTCGACCCACCCATGAACAAATTACAAAGGATAGGGTCGACCTGGCTCTGTTGGCTTGGCTCGACCCTGTACAAAAATAGTCTTCAGGGTCGACCCAACTCTCTTGGTTGACCCGAGCTTCTTGGCTTCGCGGATTGATGAGTTTCTACATATAATTAGGGTCTCAAACCTAACTTAAAAGGACGGACGACACGACACAAACATTCTTCGACTCTCTCACCTCTCACTCGATTCTTTCACGAAGGAGATGCCATTTTCACACCTAGGATACCGTGATACATTTCTCTACACCCCAAAAAGACGGAGGACATCACTATCCCATTGAAGAGAAGAGACGACACGAGTTGAAGAAGCAAGCTTCTTAGGGTACGTCTGAATGCCACAAAGGATTCCCGATGTCATTTATATTTATTCTGAGATGACTCATACTTTATTTTATTTCATTTTATTTATGTCTAGCTAAATTATTCTAGGGATTCTAGGGTTTGCAACTATTATGGATTGAATGATTTGATTTATTGAATTATATTTTTCGTTCATTATTGATTTGATTATCTAGTTTGGATTTTCCATATGTATGTTGATGGCTACAACATGTGTATGCAAGCTAATTAACTGGAAAATTCTAGTTGTGACTGGTTAATTAGTGTGATAAAATAGATGAATCATTTTATGTGATGCTAAGAAGAACCGACCAAGTGAACTAATATTGCATAGGGATTTAAGTCCAAGGAACGAGGTCGTGAGTAATAACGTGTCACGTGTGCGAAGAACCGACCGCAGTGAAGTACATGCTTATTATTTCTATGTTATGACATGTGTTCTATGAACAGTCTGATAACACTTTAGTGATTTCCCACCTCTAATGGAGTAAAGAAGGTTAAGTAATGAATAAATCAATCTGATATCTGTTCTATGCGCATTATCCCTAGAATCCCTTGTTTCCATTATTTTATTAAGTGTTCGTATGGTTGCCATCGTTTATGTTCTTAATTTGTTTTGCATTTTATTATTCCATTTCTTTGAATTTAGAGGCTAGATATTGTTCTTATACCTGTGTTTGGTCTAGTGGTTTAATCGAATCTCAGTTCTTATGGGATACGATACTCTTACTCACCTACGTATTACAAACACACCGTGCACTTACAGTATGATTATTTGTTAATAAATAGCGTGTCACGGCCCAATTTTCTATTTTAATTGAGCCCACTTCCATTATCCATTAGCCCAAAATCTTTTAAACCAATTGAGTTCTCTCTTCTGTACAATAGAACCAAACTTTCTGTCTTCCTTCCGAACGTGTGAAATGCAGATCGTCCATCCTCACTGTTGCCATTATCTCATTCTACCGTTTCTACCATTTTCATCAATGAATCCTTCCAGAATTTTCCAAAATGAATGCAGGATATTAAAAAGCAAGACTTATCATTTCCATTTATATCGCTATAACAAGGGGCTTAATGATCCCTTTCTAAACACATCAACACAAAACACAATCAATCTTCTAAGCATAAGTGTCTTCTTCCTTTGAGGTATATGCAAGGGTATGTTGTTTTCTTTCATTTCGTCGGGGAGTTGAGGGCGACGCAATTTGGGTGTCTGGTTATGGTGTTTCTCGGTTGAGCAGGGGGATATTTGGAGATGGGGTTTGTTGAACTAATTAAATTGGGGGAGGTATAGCTGAGAAGAATTGTTCTAGATGAGAAAGTGGGAATCTGCCAGTAGAGAATTGAAGTCTGTATTTTTTTTTCTTCTTCTTTGTGTGGTAGCAGAGAGCTTAGCTTGAGAGAGAGATTGGTGGTTTGTTTGTTTATTTACTTTAGTGGGAATGGTAGATTGGGCTTTGTATTTTCTTTACTTATTTGGGCTTGTTTAGTTTAGTTGGTGGATCAAATGTTATTTATTTGGGGTAATTCTATTGACAATCTTCAATTTTCTCTTCACAATCCCCATAAATTAATTAAAATATAAATATTTTTTTTAAATTTTTTTATCCTCACAACCCCTACTATATTAAAACCTTAATAAACTAAAATACAATCCCCCAAATATATAGCCCTCATCTCAAATAATACAAAAGAAAACCAAAAATTAAAAAATTATAAACACAATCATAGACAGGAATAACTAACACAAAAGGAAACAAACAAACAAAAACTCTAGCTATCCAACGATAAAGAAAATAAAAAAAAAACAGAATAGCAATCTGCAAAAGGAAAAAAAAAGAGAGAAAACAAAGAACATAAAAAAAAAGATAAATGGAAAAGAATGATAGGCGTATTCCCTTAGAAAAAAATAAATAAATTGTAGAATCTCTTATCATAATCATGACTCAATAGTGTATGATGAAAGAGACTCTATAATTTAATTTTTTTTCTAAGGGAATACACCTATCATTCTTTTCTTTATTTATCTTTTTTTTTATGTTTTTCGTTTTCTCTTTTTTTTGTTCCTTTTGCAGATTGCTATTCTGTTTTTTTCTTTCTTTTCTTTATTGTTGGATAGTTAGATTTTTTTTTGTTTGTATGTTTGTTTCCTTTTGTAAGTTATTCCCATCTACGATTGTGTTTAGATTTTTTTAATTTTTTATTTTCTTTTGTATTATTTAAGGTGGGGGCTATATATTTGGGGGTTGTATTTTAGTTTATTGTGATTTTAATATAATGAGGGTTGTGAGGACAAAAATGTCTAAAAAAATATATTTATATTTTAATTAATTTATGGATAATTTGGATAAATGTGTTCACCGCTGAGTCAATAGCACTGACCCCAAAGCTATTACATTTTTCAGGTTGATGATTTACTCGGACGATATGCGTGGTGACATGTGATAATGGATTTTAAAGAGTTTTTATTGTTTAGCTTCCGTTGTATTGATGTGAAATATTTTATATTTTAATAAAACTGACGTCCCTTTCTTTAATATTTTTATTATTTTATTTTACGAAATTTGGGGCATGACAGTTTGGTATTAATTTATTTTTTTTTTATCCGACATCTCACGCAGTGCACTCACCCAATACTAACGCGTGTGCTCATGCACCAAACTCGATATAATTTTTTTAAAAAATAAATATATACCTTAAAATAGAATTAGTGAACCCTAAAATTAAATTGAATCAATTTAATTTTTTTATCTGTGTCTCGTGAAGTGCACTCTCTCGACACGTGATCGATAAATAATTTTTTTGAAATAAATATATACCGTGAAATGGAATTAATAAACCCTGAAATTAAATTAAATTAATTTAATTTTTTATCTGGCATCTCACGCAGTGTACGAGCCCAAACATTAGCGTGAGCTCATATACCGTGGTCGATACAAAATAAAGATTATTTTAAAAAGTGAAAAAAATGAAATAAATAAATTAAAGTGCTCAGGCGCGTGAAAACCACGCACCGCGCTTGGGGGGTGGTTGAAAAAGTGGCACGGGTTTGGGCCAATATGAGCATGTTTGACCCGTCTAACGGATTATGACCCGTTAGATGATCTAACACAAATTTTTATCAAAATTACAAATAAATTAGTGAATGGATCCTAGTCTTGATCTATGTAAATTATGTTCTTCTATTTTAATCGCATACTCTACACGTATCATATGTGATTGATGGCCACAAATACGTTTTACTATGTTAGTATAAAAATTATGGAACTCACATTAGAACGCAGAGAAGTGAACGTTATGAATTCCAAAACAACTTAATTTGTTAGTCCAATTAAATATTCTTAGTAAGACCGGAGAAAAATAGTATAATAGGGAAGTTATTATTGAATAGAAATTCACATATAAAATTTTTAATTTGAAGAAATATTATATATAATAAGACACATTTCCATGTGTCTCTTCATCTTTAAAAAAATATGAATTTAAAAGATATATACGATTCATGAATTAAAAAAAATTGTATGTATCATTCATGTACGTTGTGTATATATTTAATTTAGAAGATTCATTCAATTACTATGTTTCTGGAAAATGTTAAAAAAAAAATATATGTATATCATGTATGCATTTAAAATATTCACTCATATATATTTTGTATCTTCGAAATGTCTTCTCGTTTATTTTTTTCACACATATATAAATGCTAGTATAATCATAAATATAATATATATCATCTTAAGTTTAATGTTACATAGTTAAAATAGTTCTAAATATTTTGTATAGATATATAAATATATTTGAAATTTAATGTCATTTTATTACTGTATGTAAGTAAATTTCTTAATAATAATCCTAAAAAATAGAATATTATAAAATATAATTAATTTATTTTTATTTATAATGGATTACGAGTTAGGACCATAATTTTTTATTATTATAAAGAAATTATTTTTATTTATACAGATGATTTAGTGTACATTTTAAATGGTAATTACAAACAATTAATGTGATGGCGAATTAACAGAGACAAATTTAATACCCCACATTTAGGAGCAACAAATTTAGGTGGAGCTGACCAAATGATGACGCTTATATATTCACATACAGACACGGTTACCATTTACGTGGTCAAGAAAATAGTAATACGAAAGTGACAAATACTCTCTCGTCTCCAAAATTTAGATTTTATTTACCTTATATTATAACAGACACGTGTCAATACTTCATTAGACCGGATATTCGAGTCCCTGTATATTATCATATACACATTTCGTTTAAAATCTGCATCACCAATTAAAAAAAAAAAAAGCAAATCACCAACTCATGTTCATGACAACAACGTTTATCTACTATTGATGTACTGCATTTACTCCCCTAATTTTCATGCCTTGAATAGGATCATAAATTTGACCTCTTGTGCGTTGGTGCACGACTCAAATTTCGTTTTCAACCTGCTCCATATTTCACCGATAAATTATGATTTTAATAATATTTATTATATCTCGAAGATTGAATTTTAGTATTTGAAAAAAAAAATAGTACTTGACTCAAAACGACATCGTCTTGAGCGGATGCGGATTAAAAAATTCCAAATCATTTAAGATATGGGGGGTGAAAATTACGTGATTCTCCGCATCTAGTGTAGAGATATATAAATTAAGCTCCATTCAAGAATGAAGCCCCCCATCTCCTCAACACTTACAACACATACACAACACTAAATGCAAGAAGCAACGGCAATGAGGGCGCCCTCCGCCCCTCGGAACGGTGATGTGGAGACGACGTGGGCGGTGATTGGGCTGAGGTCGAGGCGGGAGCTGATGTGGAGGATGGTGGAGGAGAACGCGGTGATAGTGTTTGCAAGAAGGGGTTGCTGCATGAGCCATGTTGTGAAGCGGTTGCTCCAAGTTGTAGGGGCCAACCCTGCCGTCTACGAGGTGGAGGAGAATGACGTGGACGACGTGGCCGGGGAGCTCAGCAGCCACGGAGGAGAACGTGGGCAGCTGCAGTTCCCGGCGGTGTTCATCGGCGGGCGGTGGTTTGGCGGCCTTGAACGGATTATTGCTACTCACATCACGGAGGAGCTGACTCCATTGTTGAAACACGCTGGAGCTTTGTGGTTATGATCATCGATCACTTTCCTAATTAATTAATTTCACAACTTTTCTAATTTCTTCACTAATTTTAGGGTTTCATAGGTTGATGCATGAACCGGTTCCACCTTTTGATTCGTAAATATCGGTTCGAATTTCGTGTTAAAATTTTTCGTATTTTACCATCAAATTTAATTATGATTTTAAATTCGTGACTGAAATTGCAATTTTATTTTATACTATTCAAAACCATAAAAATTACTCAAAACTGCCATTAAAGTTATCTTTCTAACATCTAAAAAATGACATGGCAAGGTTTTTTTTTAAGTGAAACATAGCACATGAAAAATTACATGACATTTAAATACCCGAACTATCAAAAAATTACTAAAAAGAATTTTATGCCATGTCATTTTTCAGGTACTGAGAAATAGTTTCAATGATAATTTTCAATAGTTCTAGTATTAAAATATAATTTTGAATAGTGTGAGATAAAATTATAATTTTAACAATAATATGAGATATTAAAATTAAATCCACTTACCATTTGAAATTTAAGTCTTGTGCGTATTAAATGATTCCATTGATCGATCGATCAAGGCTCCGATTTGTTTTTCCTTTAATACATTGATAGTTAACTATCTTTAATTTCGGTTCAACTTTCTAGTTGTACCTCTTGTGTTTCACTCCATATTTATCAACAAAAAATGAATTAGAAAAATTATAAATTTTAATTATAATTAAATAATCAACTATAATAAATTAATAATGAATTATGTAGTAAAAAATAAAAAGATAAATAATGAATTATTTATCAAGTATAAAATTAAACTAAACAACAAGAAATACAAGAAAAATACATAATTTGAAGTGTAACGCAAAGTGAAAAAACAAAGAGTACATCATAATTTCTCATGTACTTTAATTTATTAAGCCTAATTATATATATATATATATATATATATATCATTCATTAATTTGTGAACATTAGCCTAGTGTATAATTTGTGGATAAATCATATCCAATAAATTTTGTTAAACGAATGGTTAAGATGATCAATTTTATTTTAATTGCTCATTTATAGTTATTTTATTTATGTAATTTTTACGTTTTAATTAGAATGTTTAAGTTATTATATCGTAATGTTTTTTTACAACTACTATGCTTGTAATTTATTTTGAAGAGAAAAATGACATAATATGTTGAGAGTGTGTGTATATATATATATATATTCTAATAATATGAGCATAAAACCATATATGTTAATTAATAATAGTACAAATACATAGACCGAAATTGAAAATAAAATACACACACACATATATATATATATATAAACATTTTGTATATAATATTAGTAACAACACTAATTATGAGACCAAATATCACGGTACCTCAAAATGCCACGAAAAACCAAAAGAATTTTGTTTTGGACCCAAATTCCTGCGAGGGCATTAACAGTGCCTATGACAAGCAGTTCTAATTAATAATTATTTTTTCAATATTAAATTTTATTTTTTAATTAATAATTAATTATTTTATAAAAAATTAATTATATATGGGTAGGATGAACTCTTATTAATAAGTGTAATATTAAATTAAAACACAATAAAGTAAAATTAAATTAAATGATTTAAGAAAAACTAATAAATTTAATTGTCCTGCAGCGCCAAGATGTAATAGATAATTTCGCCCGCCAATTATTTGATTGAATCCAGTTTTCAACGGTCAAAAACTATTAAAAGTTACTTATGACGTGGGTCCAATTATTAACTAAATTTTGATTTTAAATTGCTAGAAGAATATATACGTGTATAATACACACACACATATATATATACATACACAGTGGTAGATTTAAGATTTCAATCGAAAGGGGGTCCAACAAATAATATATAAACTAACTTTAACTTAAAAAATAACAGTAAAAGTTAATAATAATTTTTTTAAAGTAGTACTCATAATTCCAAATACATAATAACATTTAAAAATCCAGATGAACCTGCTCTATTAAGTCTAGTGGGTAGCTCGTGATATTTGGTCGTAGTCCGGGATCACTAGGAAGATTTTCTAAATCAACTTGGATTTGTTCTTGCTTTGATGATTCTTGAGGTTCAATAAATGTAGGTTTAGTAACCGATGAAGATGAAGCCTCCACAATGGGTGATATTTTACTATAAAACCGTTCCATTTATCTAAGAAAAAAAAAATCAACATTAGAAATAAACTAACAAAATTTAGCTTAAAGTAACTTAGATTCACAAACAAATAGTAATTTAAACTAACAATGATCAAGAATTATAAATATTTAATCAATCAATTAATAACCAAGTGATAATGAACAAATGAATTCGTAAAATAAATTAGAGCAAACAATCCATAAAAGTAATTAAAATTAAAACAATTCAATATAAAAAGTGAAATGTAAGTGCAAATGTAATAAGTTTTACTTTAATAGAGTAGAAATCTCACTCTCAAGCCCTTGATTCAAAATTAATTGTACGGCAAAAAAAAAGTGAGGGACAAATCAAATCTAAATGCAAGAATAACAAGGAATTAAATTTGATATGGATGAAGATTGAGGAAGAAAAAATTAAAAATAAAATCTGAGAAATAATACAGAAGCTGCTGGGATATTATATTTGATTTGAAATTTAGAGTTGGGAGATGGGATTTTGGAGGGCGGTGATTTTTTGAGCTTGCGGTGTAATTGTAAATGCAAAAATATAGAAGTTGCTGTGCCCGTATAGTGTGTAGGATTTTTTTTATATTATACATGTGAAATTACACATATACCCCTATTTTTTTCTTAAATTTCAGGAAGACCCAGTGCCCCCTTTGGCCTCACATACGTCCGCCTCTGTATATATACACTAATGTGGATTTAAAGTAGCGTTCAATTTTTTCTAAGCTAGACTAGATGATGTTAATTAGCAACAAAATTCCCGCTGTTAAAAAAGGGGCTTGGTTGACTACATATTACTGCATCATTAAAAGCTTATTCATACATAAACATATTTAAATTATTTACTCGTACCATGAGGAAACATAAAAATGTATTTGACATTATTCGATAATATTGTCATACACACCTATACAACTAGCCCTCAACGTACTATATATGCTTATAAAAGTGTATGTCATAAGATAACATTCCATGACTATATAGAGATAAAGAGACTCATGATTTTAATATATATATATATATATATATATATATATATATATATATATATTTGTAATAGTCATTGAGCTTGATTCTATAGTAGCAGCATTATTTCTGACAGTTTTCGTACATACGTTTTGCTTTTACTTAATAAAATATCTAAATTTTTTAAAAACTAATCAAATGTCACATCAATTTCTTTTTTTTTCCCTGCCAAATACTACCGTAAAGAGGTGACAAAAAATTATATTCCGTTTATTTTATATTATTTGATATTTTAGAATTTTTTACGAAAATTAAAATGTAAAAAAATGTGAAATAATATACCATCTTTCTCTTTGAAAATATAATAAGTTAATTATATGAAATTTTATAGTATTTTGATAGGAGTAAAGTTGGTAAAAAACGTGTAAAAAATGATAACATTAAATATTTGAAACAAGATTAAAAGTCCAAAATATAAAATAATATGAAACGGCCGGAGGGAGTAGAGAAAATGCATTTAACAAATTGCAGAAGCCGACGGTCTAATTAGAGTATTGTTAAGAAGATCGAAAATCGGAAATTGAAAATATTTAAAACATGGGATATAAAATTCTCTAGTCCATATGCTCTATCTCGCTATTGTGTTCTATTATCAAATTTAATATTTTTAAACTGTTTTTTACAAAAATAAAATCTATCATAGTATAACAAACCATAATTAATATTTATTGCTAAAATTGATATTTTAAAAAATTATAAACCCGAATTTTGGAATAATCAATTCTATTAATCTATTATATTAATTAAAAAATAAAAATATTATGAAAAATAAATATAAACCTTAATTGGGTGGAATAAATCCTCAATAATAATTACAAACTTAAACTAAATGAAAATAAATTGAAATCGAAGAAAAAATGGATAAAAATCTAATAAAAAACAAAATGAAACACCAAGTGGGATAGAGAAAGTGAGATAGAAAATTTCATGTGCACACAATCACCCAATTTTAAACAAAAAGAAAAAAAATCACCAAATATATTATTCCAACAATATTAACACATAAGTGCATGCACATTAATAATTTCATTAACATATCTATCTAAAATCTAAAAATACATAAGTGCATGCACAATATTAACACATAAGTGCATACACATTAATAATGTCATTAACATATCTATCTAAAATCTAAAAATACATAAGTGCATGCACATTGATAATGCCATTAACATATCTATAATCTATCTAAAATCTAAAAATACATAATAGAAAATGGATATCAATTTAAATTAAAAACAAGAAGCGTGTAGTGGACCAACATAACGAATTATTGGCTGTGTCCAAGGATGAAAATATCGCTATCGCAACACATATCGCAACTTTAATTTTACGGATATATCGACGGATATATCGATATCGCATATCGATATCGCAGAAAATTGAAAAAAATGACGGAAATCATATTAAAATCTTGGAAATTTAGCATGAAATTTTAGGAACTATTATGACATATTATTATGCACATATTCCACTAATTTTTTTGATAGAATTGTATTTTGAAAGCAAATATATAAATGATACATTATATAAATACCGTCTGAGACAATACATTTGACAAAATAATACATAATACAACATAAAATGACTAAATAAACGTTATAAAGTATAATTAATACCAAAATGAGGATCTATGAGGTTCAAATATAGTAGATGGAATGACATCTTGTTCTAAACAATATTGGTACCAACTTATCACGTTCGAGTAATTACGGATATAATTATGCACATGCGCTTGATATGTTTCTTGATTTCTTTCAATAGCTTCACCATGAATTGGATAATGTCCACTGACCCAATTATTTTGTTGATACACATTTTGAGTAGTCCAATCAATTTGTGAACTCCCATATGTGTAAGAAGCATATGAATCTTGGGACATATCACTATGATCAGTGCCACCCATATTCATAGAATCAAGATTTGGCAAATAATTTATATTCAATCTTAGATTTCAATTTCGTGTGATATATGGGGATAAAAATTTTAGTGATTTGTCCATCATGTCCTCTAACTGAAAAAATGAAAAAATAAAATCGGTGCACGTGCATCTCACTTTTCTTTCTAAGACATCCGTTGATTTCCCGATTTCTTTCTTTTATATTTTTTTGCAAAGTGAATGTCTTTATAAAGCAAAGAATATTGCAACTCAAATAATTACATTGAAGATGTAAAAAAGATCACAAAAATATATAGTATTAAATAAAAATCAAAATATATTATAGAAATATTAAAAAAATCGCGATATATTGCGATATCTTGCAATATTTTGCGATATCGTGCGATATATTGCGATTTCTCGTCGATACTCGGGAAAAAAGATATTCCCCCAATATCCGTATCGCAATGTCAATATCTGCGATATATCCGCGATATTTCGCGATATTTTCATCCTTGGCTGTGTCCAATTTTCTATAGCTGATCGGTATGGATGGAATTGAATATGGGTTCAGATTTCCAATCGAAGTTGTTCGTGTTCCATTTCATATTTCACCATTAAATTTATGAATTCAATAATATTTATTATAAAATAAAATATAATTATAACATAAATAAGTGTAGTCAATATTTATAAAAAAATGAATTTAAAAATTAAAAAGATTAATTTCGAAACAATCAACCATAATAATGAATTATTAATTAAAATTTAAAAATTAAATACTTAAAAAATATTATAATCCCTAAGTGTGATGACCTTAATTAATAAACAACCGTAAATTACACTAAATCACAAAGTAAAATACAAAATAAATTCGTAATTTAAAAGTACAACATGGAATGTAAGTGCAACATGAGATTTAATATATAGTTTGTGCCCCAACGGTAACATCATCTCGACCGTCAATCTCAAATGGCCACGTAATCGTTGCCACACGTTCAGAGCATAGAATATGGATAAATAGCAAAACAATCAATTTACAGTTAAACTTTAAGCAAAGAACACAAATACCACTTGACAAAAATGCTTCACCAAAAATTAAAAAAAAAATTGAAATAACATGCTGATAGGAAAGAAAAATCATTTACCACTGACTAAATATGCTTAAGAAATAACACTGAGAGAGAAACTCATCAGCTTAGAAGCACAACACAACTACAAATAACAAAAATAGATGAAAATTCTGTGATCAACAAAGTAAAATATACTATACAAAAATCTACTAAATCGTTTGTTAGAAGATATTATGTATTTTTAATTGATAGAGTATTTTGGTCTTTTCCCAATATATAATCCTAGCTAGCTAATCCCCCTTTTTATCTTTACTTGTGTTACTTTTGCATACACACTTGAACATTCTATCTTTGTAAGCTTGAACTAGCCTCTCCTTGTTTAATACAATTTTTCTTCTGAACAATGGTTTGCTTTTCCAATCTTGAATTGATATTAGTTTAACATTGTTAACCTAAAAGGCTGGACTCACAATATTCTTCCCCAATATCAACATTTCAACACTAGTTTCCCCTATCAATGCATAAATATGATAATATTCATTCAAATCGTAGCAAAATAAGAAAAAAAGGAGAATTTGGTTTAATATAATTCATACCTGCAGCTTTAATATTGAGGCGTAAAATCACGAAATCTTTTATTAGCTCTTCCCATTTCTCTCTCAAGAATAGTAATATCAATTTGAGCTAGCATATTGGGCCAGCCCACGGCCTATCACGGATCAGATTCTCTGTGCGGTTCGTATTATATTTTGTATGTGATAATCAGATTTTTTTAATATATATATATATATATATATTATTTTTTTAATATATTTTATTTGGGGAAGGATGAAACCTAAATAAAAAATTTAAATTAAATTAAATCATAATAAATTAAAAATAAAAAAAATTAAAAATTTGGCACGGGAAATGCCATAGAAAATGGCACATTGACTTTTTTGTTATGTTTGTTGAATTGAGTGATAGAAATTGTTGAAGATACCTTTGATTGTCTATAGATGCAAAATGGTAGAGTTAGTTTTTTTTTTAGGAAAGGAAGGGTAGAGTTTATTTTGATTGAGCCAGAGAATGATTGTTGGATGGACGACAATCTACGTGCTTGCAAAAAAACACGTACCTTCCAAAATTATCACTGCAAAATGGATGATCATGTCCTTTTTCTCTTTTTAATTATGAAACATGTAGGGGTATGATATTTCTTCTACCATATGCTTTTTTTCCTTTTACTGTTCAGTTCTCTCAGTGGGGATATAAAATGAGTGGGGCAATGGTAGAGTTTTAATTGTTGAGATTAAAGGATAAAAAATATATTATATTTATATTTTATAACACAATGGGAGTTATATATAATAGTAAAACGAGGTCTGTGTTTAGAATTCTCCCTGCTAAAACCTCAACCCGAACCCATTTGGGCTACGAGCTGGGTAAGCCTACGATTCTTACAGTAGTCGGGCCATAAAACGGGTTGAAAATTTTTCATGAATTATTTTGAGATGACAAACGGTAGAAAGTAGGGTGGGAAGAGATTCCGGTATCTCAAATGTGATGTTGTTTGGTTTATAGGTGAGTATTGATAATTTAGGCATCATTTTATTATTGTGAACGAAAAATCCACGCAAGAATATATTTAGTAAGCCACGCTACATTTGAGAGCTCAAAACTCTCGATCTCATTTTAAATTTTTTAAAATATATATTTGAAGAACATATATGAATCTATAATTATTTAAAGGTTGAGACAATAGTGTTAAACGTGTAACCCTTCTTCTTATTTATGCAAACATTGTTGAATTTATTTTTTATGTGATTGTAATTTGTCCATAGAAACAAATTAAGGACAGATATGATTTCTATATAAAAATAAATTAAACGAATTCCACCCCCTAAAAAAAAGACCCTACTAATCTAGAGGCTACAATTGAGAGGCTTGTCCGACAAAAAGATGAGTCTATATTAATTGAGCTAACATTACATTATTACAAGAAAATTAGTTTATGTAACTATCATAGTCCTATAGTAATAATTTGCATGCATGATGCTGTCTTAATCGATCTTTGATTTGTTCCTTTCTTTAACGAAAAGATAAAATTGTGCACTAGGCTTCATATATCTTCCTAGATTTTAGATGAATTTGTTTTGTGACAATTTTAGTGGGAGCTGGACCCCTTGCTCTCAAATTGATTTAATATAATTGTCATAATTTTATTTTATCTTTTCTACATCTCCTTTTGACTTCAAATCAAAATCATTGTGAAATAATTGTGGATGTACTACCAACACCATATCTATTGTTCTTTAATTTTACGCGCAATAACACGCATATATTACATATATAAAATAATTTTGGATGTATACCAAGCATTCTTTTGATTTATCATTCGTAATTAAAATCCGATCTGATATTAGTAATTGTTTAAAAGCTATTTTTTACTATTATCATGATTATTATCAAAATTCTAGGAAATAATAAAACATAATCAGCATTTATTGCCTAAAAATCGAAACTATTTTTTTATAAATCCTTATTAGGAAATAATCAGTCCTCAATTAGTTATACATATATTAAGGCAAAATCGTGTAATAGACAATAGTTCTGCTATAAATTGTTGTCCATCACACGATTTAATAGTTATATTTTAGACTACACTTTTTATATAATAGACAATGGTTCTGTGTTAATAGACAACAACTTTGAGTTAAAGACAACAATAGCGACATTTATTGTTATAATTTTTTCTTCTTCTTCTTCTTCTTCTTCTTCTTCTTCTTCTTCTTCTTCTTTTTTTGCATTTTTATGACGGTTTAGATTGTAACCGTTGTATTTTAACAAATTTTTGCAATCTTATTTATTTATTTTTACTTGGAAGTTTGAAAGTTACAACATTTTTATTTTATTTTTTTATGCATGGGTAGATGATTTATATATATAGTATAGTGCTCTATATTTCAAGCATGGGTAGATGATTTGTATATGTAGTACTCTATATTTATCGCATGAAAAATAGATTTCATTTATGTTGCATAATGATGATGATGACGATGATGATCACACACACACATAAGACAGACACATACAGTTAATCCAATGTTTAGCATGTGAAATCCCTCCCATAAGCACGTAATTAGTGAGATATTCATCGCCTTCACAAGAATGAGAGATCGATATATATGATCATGATACGAATCAAAATTCCATTCCGTAATTATTATTATTTTTTTAAAATTTCTATATTTTTAGTGCAGACACAATTCACCAACTCGATCGATCAATTAATTAAAGTTCATATATAGTTCAGAAATCAACCATTGTCAAATTATTAAATCAAGCGCCAATCTTTTCTCGTTTCCCCCTATAAAAAAAAAGTGAACTTTATATATAGGAGGATGACTAGGTTATAGATATAAAATATGTAACATTGAACCTAGTATGGAAGTGGAACTTTTTAAAGCATAAAAAGGGACTTTCATTAATTTTTTTCAGATTTCATGATATGAATAATGATAGCCTTACCATTATGGTGATTCAGCCTATTTCAGTTCATTGCTTAAATGTCCCTGACATAGTAATTATATGGTAAAAAAAAATTGTTGTGCCCTTATAGATGGCCTAATAGTGTAGTAGTGTAAGCTTGAGATCGAAGGTTTCAAGTTCGAATCTCGCCAACATCGCTAGGTTCGCCTGTCACACTTTGTTTCCAAATGTGAGTTACCTTTTCTACGTGGATTGCATGCTAGCTATATTACACAGGAGTTGAGTTTAACCGAGTGGTTTTCAACGATGATTTACCTGGGAGTGGTTCGTAGACAATTACACAAAAGTTAAATTTACCCAGTTTGTAAGCTATTGTAGGGTATCATGCCTAGCCGGAGTTCACCACTTGCTTCTCAAGTCTTCATGTTCCCTTCACAGTTGCTCAAGCAACTCAAGCCCTCAATTTCTCTCAGCTTTAGACTTCAGAAAGTCTAAGAACTCTTATTCTTCTCTTTAGTGTGAAGATCTGCAATTGAAAGCAGTTAGTATAGAGTGATTAGGAAGCAAAATAAAAGTAAAGAGACAGATAAAGGAAACTGAAGAAGAGAGAGGTAGAGATAGAGAATCAGTAGTTGAAGAAGTGGGAAAATCGTGTCTAGGAGACATGAGGGGCTCAGATTTTCCTACGAACGGCGACTAGCTCTCCGAAAACAACAAGAACTCAGACCACAAGGTAGGAGATGAGTCTAAACACGAAGCTCTCACTTTCAATGCCACTCAGGAACCCGATGAACAGGATTCCGACAAGGTAATCGGAAAGGAATAGCAGAGCCTTTCTCAAAGGTCAGAGATAACTGTGAGGCTTAATCAGAGTGTGAGCGGCGAGAGAAATTGAGTAGTGAGATTAGGGTTAGGTTTAGGGTTAAGGGTAAATACATGAAAGTGGGCTGAAAAAAGGTGTTGGGCTCATAATGGGCTAGACAGAAATAAATAAAGATAATGGCCATATATCTACTCAAACATGAAATAGCATAGGCAATGTCAGGTCTTGTGCTAATCATCAAATACATTACAGAGCCAATTGCATTAGCATAAGGAACATGTTGCATTTCATTTGTCTCTGAGTCAGTTTTGGGAGATTGATCTTTACTCAACACAAAATGAGATGCAAGGGGCACAGAAACAGGTTTGCAGTTTTCCATATTAAACTTTTTCAAAACTTGCTCAACATAAGCAGATTGGTGCAACACAAGGGTAGATTTTTCTCTGTTTCTTTCAATATTCATGCCAAAAATTTTTTTAGCATCACCTAGGTCTTTTATGTCAAAGTTGGCACATAGGCAAGTTTGCACATGCTTCATAATTTTCAGATAAGGACTAAGCAGGAACATATCATCAACATAAAGTAGCAAGAACATAGGGGTGTCAAATTGCATGTAATACAAGCAATGATCAAATTTGCTTCTAGTAAAGTTCATGCTTTGCATGCATTTATCAAACTTTATGTTCCACTGCCTAGGAGACTGTTTCAGGCCATACAAGGATTTCTTAAGCAAGCATACATGATTAGGGAAAGCTTTATCAACAAATCCCTCAGGCTGATGCATATAGATGTTGTTTTCAAGCTCATCATGAAGAAATGTAGTTGTAACATCCATTTGCTTAAGTTCCTAGTTAAAATGAGCCACAAGAGCAAGCTTAATGCGCACAGTAGTAAACTTAACCACATGAGCAAAGATCTCATTATAATCAATACCCTCCTTTTGTGTGAAACCTTTTGCAACCAATCTGGCTTTATATCTCACATTATCAATCTCATGTTTAATTTTAAACAACCACTTGCATTCAACAACAGAGCAATCATCAGTTTTTTCAACAAGCACCCAAGTATTGTTGTCATGCAAGGATTTGATTTCGCAGTTCATAGCAGCAAACCATTTATCAGACTCAGGAGAGTTCACAACTTCAGTATAAGTACTAGGCTCAAATTGATCAACATTGCTAAACACATTGAAAGCATAAAGAGATAGGTTATAATCATCATATCTAGCAGGTAGTCTCACATTCTTTCTTACCCTATCTCTAGCAAGTTGATAGTTATTCAGATTCTCAGGTTCATGAATGATTTCATGCTCATTCTCAGTACTAGAGCTAGTTTCAGAATCAGACACTATCATATTATTAGTAAGTTCATCACTAGCCTCATGATTAAGCACAAAATTATTTTCATCATGATTAACAAAAGCAAGTTCATGTTCAATAACAGATACATCATGATTCATAGTTTCAGGTTCATGCTACATAGGGATCAGATCATCCACCTCACTAGGGACAACAGGAGTAGAAAATATAAACTCAAACATGTTCTGATTCATGTTATTCAGTTTCTCCACCTCACTTGGAGCTGTAGAAGGTGAGGATTCAGGTAAACATGGGAAATCATGATCATTAAATATAAGATCATGGCTAACACAAGTTTTAAAGCCAGGCACAGTGGCACACTTCTATCCCACAGTCTATAACCCTTCACTCCTTCAGAGTATCTCAGAAACACACTTTCTAGCCCTAGGATCAAGTTTGCTCAATTTTTGATGCACATATGCTGCACAACAAAAAATTCTCAAGTTGTTCAGGCAAACAAGCTTATTCAAGAAGACAGATTTAGGTAATTTTCCAAGCAATGACACAAAAAGAGATCTATTGATCAAATAAGTCACAGTCATGAGAGCTTCACTCCAAAAATGCTTAGATAAACCAAAAGCAACTAGTAGACTTCTAACTCTCTCAAGGAGAGTCCTATTCATTCTTTCAGCTACTCCATTTTGTTGTGGAGTATCGGAAACATATTTATGCCTTTTTATTCCTTTTTCAGAACACCAATTATCCATAGTATGATTGTAGAATTCAAGCCCATTATCAGTTCTGATGCATTTAATTTTCTTATTAGTTTGATTTTGAATTTCAGCAGCCCAGTTAGAAAATTTCATAAACACATCAGATTTGTTTTTCATAAGGAACACCCAAGTATTTCTAGAGAAATCATCAATGATAGACAAGAAAAACAAGTTTCCACCATGGGTGGGCTCTTTAGCTGGGCCCCAGACATCAGCATGTAGATATTCAAGAATTCAGTGCTAACATGCTTCCTAGGATAAGGTACAGAAACAGAAAATGAGGCTCTATGATGTTTTTCCATCACACATGGTTCACAGAAATGTAAACTAGACACCTTGTCTTTTCCAAATGCACCAAATTTATGCAAAATTTCTAATCCTTTATTGCTCATGTGCCCTAGTCTAGCATGTCACAATGCAGTTTTGTCCTCTTGGACCACATTAACCATAGACAAAGGCACAGATTCAGCTTGGACATCATACAAATCACCCTTTCTGGGTGCAGTGAAAAAAAGCATAGAATCCTTTTCAAATTTAAATCTCAGATAATTCACAGAGCCATCAAGCATTTTATCAGCAATCTTTGATACAGACAACAAGCTAAATTTCAACTTAGGCACATATCTGACATCACTCAAGGTAAGAATGCTTCCATTTTCAAATTTTAAACATATATCACCTTTTCCTCGTATTTCACATTTTTTACCATCAGCAAGTGCAACATGCCCAGAATTCATATAATGCAGATTGTGAAACATATGCTTAAAAGGAGTTACATGAAGGTGCAGCTAGAATCAATAAGCCATTCATTATTTTGCACAGTTTTGGACACAACATTAGTGTAATTAATATACTGAAAATCATAGACATCATGCACCATATAAATGCCCTAATCTTCATACACATTATTAGCATGCTGCTTAGGCTCATAATTCACATAACCTTTGTTTCTTTTGGGTTGTTTGCATCTATTTGAAAAATGGCCAGGTTTACCACAATTCCAACAAGTTTTTCTGGGTTTTTGATCAAAATTATGATTTTGACTCTGATTTTGATTTTGATTTTCAGCTTGATCAAATTGCTTTTCTCTTCTATATCTCTCAGCAGCCAAAACACTGGGATTTTCAGGGTTCAAGGGTTTATTAAAACTGTGGTGAGGATTTATATGATTATTCCTGTTAACATACATAATTTCATCATGCAGGGGCTTGAATTTCAATTTCAGCTCACTTTATTTTTCTTTTAGGCCAGTTTCAATCATGTCACATGTGATTTTTGACCCACCATATTTCAAAGTAGATTTAACTTCAGCAAAAGACTCAGAAATTGACCCTAACAGAATTTGAGGAGCATATTTCTCAATAGAATCATCACCAGCAAGTTTTTAAGTCTTGAAGCAATTTATTGAAGTCATCCATATTGGTATCAATATCTTTTGAAGCATCCATTTGAAAAGGCATAAATTGAGTTTATAAAGACCATACAGACTCTTTAGAAGTAGCAGTATATATAGAGAAACCAAGTTATCCCACAGATCTTTTGCACATTTATGATGAGAAATTTTTCTGACAATTGTGCTACTTAGATTTAACAAAATAGTAGCACTAACACTATCATTCATATCATGCAATTTCTCATCATCCATAGATTCGTTTATTTTTGTCAAAATGGCTTTATTGACCTTTTCTTTAACCAAAATGCACTCAATTTTAGTTTTCCAATCTTGAAAATCATCTCTGCCATTAAATGGCACCATGTGCACATTATTCATGATTAAATGCAATCACAGAGGCAGCAGGGGAAGCAAAAAACCAACAAACAGCCCAGAGACACAGCAAAACACCTAGAAAATAGAAATCTACCCTTTTGGGCAGAAAAACAAGCAATCAAAGGGGATAAAGTGCTAAGGCTAGCCCAGTTCTCAGCAAAAATTTATCCGTGGAGCAAGGATTCACTCAGGACAACCTCAGAATTTTTTTTCAACAAGAACTGACCAGGAATCAGTTCCCAGAAACTCAAGAAGCAATGAGTTTCAACAGGTTTCAACAAAACCACAGCAAAACACTTACAGAACAGGAAATAACCCCTTCTGGACAGAGAAACAGGAAAGCACAAGGGAATAAAAGGCAGATCCAACCAATAGCTCAAGGCTTCTGGCGAACCCTTGACTACACTTGCTATCTAGGTTACTCGCACGAGGAGACCCACAGGAGAATCCAGATGAACTGGACCGTAAGCAAGATAGTTCGAGCACAGGGCTCTCAAGCGTGGAATGCTAAGGTTCGCAAGAAGATGAGCACAAATACTCAAAGAATTCACAGAAAACAAGAATGCGGAAGCAAGAAAGAGGATCGCAAGATACCACACAGAGATCTAGGGTTTCATCTGCTTTACCAGAGCCGATTCTCCCAGTTAGGGGAGAGATCGGACTTACCTAAGTCCTTGCTCGTCGGGAGCGATTTGGCGCGGCCAAGAGGCGGCGGGGTGAAGGAAATGAGAGTTGGGGGTGCCCTGGCTAGGTCCCCATGGCTCTGATATCACTGTAGGGTATCTTGCATAGCCGGAGTTCACCACTTGCTTCTCAAGTCTTCCTGTTCCCTTCACAGTTGCTCAAGCAACTCAAGCCCTCAATTTCTCTCAGCTTTAGACTTCAAAAAGTCTAAGAACTCTTATTCTTCTCTTGAGTGTGAAGATCTGCAACTGAAAGCAGTTAGTATAGAGTGATTGGGCAGCAAAATAAAAGTAAAGAGACAAATAAAGGAAACTAAAGAAGAGAGAGGTAGAGATAGAGAATCAGTAGTTGAAGAAGTGGGAAAATAATGTCTAGGAGATACGAGGGGCTCAGATTTTCCCACGAACTGCGACTAACTCTCCGGCAACAACAAGAACTCAGACCACAAGGTAGGAGATGGGTCTAAACACAAAGCTCTCACTCTCAATGCCACTCAGGAACCCGATGAACAGGATTCCAGCAAGGTAATCGGAAAAGAATAGCAGAGCTTTTCTCAAAGGTCAGAGATAACTGTGAGGCTTAATCAAAGTATGAGCGGTGGAAGAGATTAAGTAGTGAGATTAGGGTTAGGTTTAGGGTTAAGGGTAAATACAGGAAAGTGGGCTGAAGAAAAGTGTTGGGCTCATAATGGGCCAGACAGAAATAAATAAAGATAATGGGCCAACCCACCATAGCTATTACACACAAACCCATCAATCGCTTCCAAATGTGATTTGCCTCTTTTATGCAGTTTAATTTGTAGAGGTTTCAAAGTGTGATTTACCTGGGAGTGATTTGTAAACTATCACACATGATTTTTCTTGTATGGTTTAATCACCTCATGTATTGCACACTACTAATGAGTAACCATTGCGAATTTTCTCATCACATAGAGAGAGAGAGAGAGAGAGAGAGAGAGAGAGAGAGAGAGAGAGAGAGAGAGAGAGAGAGAGAGAGAGAGAGAGAGAGAGAGAGAGAGAGAGAGAGAGAGAGAGAGAGAGAGAGAGAGAGAGTGTGTGTGTGTGTTTTCCAATCCAAAAAAACATATATGATTTTAGCTAGAAAAATAAACTACTTTTAAAGTGTTGATTTAAAAAAATGCATCTTAAAAAATGACATAATATAATATCGAGTTTCCACATCAAAGAACTATTTTGATCTCAATCTCTAGGGCAAAAATGTAACAAAGTATAATTGTTCACACGTGCACACAAATTAAGTTCTGTCAAAATGCATGTGAAGCTAAGTGGCGCATAATAACAAATCCTCCATCACCATGGGAGTCCATAAGGACCATAACTACAACCTTGTTGAAATAGCCATTCCAGATCCTTAGATGCAACATACAAATACAAACGCATGAAAGGAACGAATAAGACAACAGTACTCATATTTCACATTGAAATCTTAATTTTTTTTTAAAAAAGAAGAAGAAGAAGAAGAAGAAGAAGAAGAAGAAGAAGAAGAAGAAGAAGAAGAATAATAATAATAATAATAATAATAATAATAATAATAATTATTATTATTATTATTATAAGAAGCAAGCTACTAATTAGAATTTAGATTAGTAGAGGACAGTATGTTAGATCTTAGTAAACTAGAAAACATTTAGATTTTCAAACTCCAAGAACTTAGACTAATTACACACATTAGCATTAGCTAATAAAAAGACAAACAAGGAAACAAACATGTTCTTGGTGACACCTTACTTTTCCCTAAATGCTTTAACATTTGAAACCACCCCCATGTAATTAGTGTGCGTGTGTGTGTGTGATCCCTAATTTATAGCATTGTATACATCTAAGTTTTGCTTTTGCATCATATATGCCTAGATAGAGAAATATATGAAGTTACAAATTTTCCAAATTAAAAGATAATTTTATAAATAAAATTCAAAGTTATTTTTAAAATATCTCTTACTATGTTTTCAAAAATTAATTTGGTCAATCATGTCCTCGAAAATTGATGTGCTCTCAATATATTTACTTACACACAATTGGTACAATTTCATACCACACAACAGTTATATATACACAATACATCTATAGTTTATAATCGATGTATCGATCAATTAAGTCGAGTTGATCAGTTTTTGCCTCTTACTAGAATGATCCAACGTGCGATGCACAGATAAAATATGTATAATTATATCTTTTTTACCCTTCCCTCTAAAGAATATCATTTAATAATTATTCAAAATAAAAAATGAAGAAAATAAAAGAATGTTGACCGTCATCTCCATCATCTCCACACCCATCTTCTATCTTTTTCTCCAGCGAGATGTCACCACTCACCAAACTTGTCACCTCCACCATCTTTGTCACATGCCCCTCTATCTATTGCTTGTCCACAATGCTCTCAGACACATAGAAGATGGTGATAAAGATTTAAACTCGAAAAATTCATTCAAAAAATTTAATCTGATTCATTCACTAAGGTTTGAAAATCGTATTCCAAACTTGAAGAAAAATGTTCGAAATCAAATTTTCGAACCATCTTCTATGTCTTTAGAAAAGCATTTACAAACACTCTTCGAACATGTTTTCAGATTCATAAAACCATATTTGAGATCGGCCGTGAAATAATTATTCTTTTTTTTTTTCGTGATATGGGGGAAGCGACGACAAAAGTGGTAGTGGTGGCCATCGTGGAGAGATCCGGAGAAGAAAATGTCATAGAAGAAGAACAATTTATGTTCTATCGTCTTGCATTTTTTCTTTGTTCATTTTTTATTTTATTTTATTTTATTTTTTCAAGTTGTGGTAAGGGTATTTTAATATATTTTTTAATTAGTTAAATTTAAATAATTTTAATTTATGGTGTTAAGAATACATTTTATAATACAAATAGAAACTCCCAGAAATAAAAACATTTAAGCTAAAATTTAATATAACAGCTTAACTTTAAAGTAACGTAGTGGCATGCGGATTTTAAACATAATGATATAAATTAAAATACATTAATCATCAAATTATTTTGGAATAAAAAAACATGATTTTCATATTGTGTAAGACACTCAATCAAACTGATTTGTTGTTATGTAAATTAATACCTGTCAGCTTAATGATTTAAATATGTAACTAATAATGTATAAAGAATTAAAAAATTGAGGTATATATCTACCTCTAGATTTCATTTTACTTCAATAAATGTCAAACTCCTAATCTTAAAATAATAAAATTGAGTCCATAATTAACTATATATAAATATTAATGCCAATATTCATTTCACAAAAAGTTTCAGTGGCAACCCCATATATATGAAATTATTACATCAATAACAGTCGAGAGCTTTAGGAGATTTAGGAGGGTAACTATCACCAATTAAGAATACCTTTTATATTTCATATAAATTATTCTAATGAATATTCTAAAGCACGTGTGTCAATTTTAGTCATATGACTAACTATTTATATCATATTCGTAAGCTTAATTCCTCTCAACCTACCGGCATCGAGACCAAAATCATAATTCCATCATGCAAATAATTTACAATGATTGTTGAAATTTATATTATATAGATTATTCTAGTGGTTAATTGAGGTTTTTTCATGTAACTAATTAAAATTTTAAAACAACAAACATATAGATATTGGGAGGAAGTATTAACTTATAAATATTTTAAAATATGTGTAAAGCTAACTTTTCATTAATGAAAAAACAAATTCTCATAAAAAATGATAAAACGCATATTTTATTTAGTATATTAATCATTTTTATACTTAAATGATATATTATTATATATTTTTATATAAATTCTCTAAAATATTTTTTTTATTTCTTTTGAATTTAAAAATGGAGTTATAATTTTAACATTTTAAATTAAAAAGTGATGAATAAATAATTAAGATAAAAATGATTTATTTATAAAAAAAATCCAATTGATGTTGTCACATGGAAAATGATTTATTTATGTTTGGTCTTTTTTAATAAAATGTAAAATAAATATGAGTAGTGATTTTCAGCCAGATTCTGGCTAGCCATAATCTGTTATTATTTTTAATAATTAATTAATTTAATTAATAAAACACTAATTATTTAATAAACTTACATTGATGCCCTCCATAATAATTAGGGCAACTCTATATGCGCTTCAATTCAGAAGAAATCGAAGATGGAAAAAAAATAAAGAAGCGAAGAAAAGAAAGAAGATGAAGTTGTGCCCCTTTCTTCTGATCCGCTTCTGGAGTGATTTTAATAATTAATTACAAATCACTAATTTCATGACAGAAGGATAATATAGTAAAAACATAACATTTAATAATTAACATAATTAATTTATTAATAATACAGTTTTATTAATCATCAAAAAATCAGATTCTGACTAGCCAGAATCTGGCTGGCTAGCATTATTCAATAAGTATTATGGAACTTTGGTCAATATATAGGTACGGAGTTCATTTTCCTATTTTAAATAGGACATTTTTGTGTGGAGGTACAAATTCCGGATTAATAATTAGCAAAATCAATGGAAGATGATGTACCGTATATAATATAAACTATATAATTGTAGAAATAATCGATTGGTCTTTGTGTAATCTGCTACTGATTTACAAATCAATATATTAATTTATAATTAGCTTAATATTCTATATAGGAGTCCATTTTAATAGCTGCATATTATACAACTGTTCTCAATTTAATCCATTATTTATGGAAAAAAACATAATCATTTATATTTACAATATATTAATATCTAAAATTTTAATTCAAAAATAAATATTAAAAATATATAATATTATATTTCTTTTTTTGGAATGTGAAAATGGGCGAAAAAACAAAAAATTTCTATTTGCGGATGCGGTGTTGTTATTATATATCATATAGATAACATAATTAAACAGTGAAGGTCACAAATTTACAATCTCTCTCTCTCTCTCTCTCTCTCTATATATATATATATATATATAAATACAGTAAAATCTCCATATAAGAACACTCTATATAAGAATAACATTCTTATAGTAATAAAAAGTGACGGCCGCAACTCGGGACTAGTTGATTGGTTCAATTTTCCAAAAGCAATAATTGATTATATATACTGATGATACATATATGTACAATATATACATAAATATGCATATATGTATAATACATACACTATATAATTGATACTGTTGTTGATATGTAATTATATATACCATAATTAATAGTGGAATACAATATGGATTATAGATTTGTATCATATAAAATTTTTATATTTATGAAAATATATTAATATTTAATCATTTAAAAATAAAAATAAAAACATTTTTTAAAATAAACATTTTTTTCCTTTTTAGAAAGATGCAAAAAAGGCAGGAAAATCATATTTTTCTATTTTTGGATGCGAAATCATTATTATATATTACTAGAATGACCCACCGTGCGATGCACGGATAAGATATTTATAACTATTGTTCCTTGTGAATGATTTGGTAGTGGAATTGTCTAAGTTAGAGATCAAATATATCAAGTTCGAATCCCACCCATTGCGAATGACCCAATGGTAGAATGGTGTAAACTCGAAATGAAAGAGATTTCGAGTTCGAAATCCTACCAACATCGCCAGGTGCGGTGTGAATCTGCCACATCTAATTTACCATGTGTAGGTTACCTCTTCTGTATAATTTGCATGCTAAGATGTGTTGATTTGAACATTGTTATTTGAAATTTTATTAAAAATATTTTAGTTGCAACAACAATAATAAATTCAAATTGGATTTAAAGGACCATTTCCTGATGCTTGACACGCAATGATGTTGATAAATAAAATGAACGGCCAGCGGAAATATTTTTTTATTAATAAAAGTCTTTAAAAAATAGTCCTAAACTATCACATTTCATTGTTTTTCATATCTCGTATTCTTCTTTTCAATAATCAATGTCCACCGATCTCTCACTACACTATTTTCGGACCATAGCTATGTATATATTCAACTTTAATCCTTCAACATATATTAAAAATCTTGCTTTTTTCTTTGAACTTTTTTTTTTCTTCTGAATATATAATGTGGATTTTCATATAATAAAAAATTATACATTGTAATTGATATAATTATGAGATTTTCGGTTTAACTAAAGGTATAATTATATAAACTTATAAAGAGGGCATATTTTTTTTGATTCTATGATTAAATATTAAGAAGACATAAAGTTTAATTAAAATGCAAAGAATATACCGTCTACATATATATATATATATATATATATATATATATAAAAGACAATAAGTTTGCTACATTTATTTTTTTGTAATTGATTGATCGATTTGCTCGAAAAAAAAAAAGATTGAGATCTATATATGAAAATAACATATTTGCTATGTTTAATGTTCTATGATTAATTGATTTTTTTATAGAGGTATGAAAATAATTAAAGTTGATTGCATGTTATGTATTGATATTATGATAGATATTATTTAAAACCAATTTAATGCTAATTTAAATATTATATTTTTTATTATTTTGATAACCTAAAACATTAAAAATAATCATATTGATACTTATTACTTAAAGAATAAATTATAATATCTTCTAACAAAATGTAGGTAAATTAATACAAAATTCAAGTTACAGTCTGACTAATAATCAAATACAGTTAAGATAATCACAATTTCAAGCTAATCCAAATATGTAATTATTCATACAAATCTATTTATCACAAAGGATTTTGTCAATATTCAATTCATTATGCATTATTGGAAGTAAAGAAATTTAAAATAAGATTAAATCATTTGTCTACTATTTTTTTTATCAATATATACTTTTCATTTTTTTCATATATGCATAGTTTACATATACAAATGCATAATTTATATTCAAAAAATAAAATCCATTTCATAATGTTAGTTAAATTTTCTTTTTTAAAAAATAAAATATAAGTGATATTTTCTTACGTACATAATAAATTATTACTTCGGCGTAATTTTATTAAATATTATATTGTTAATCATAAAGTATAAAAAATATAAAAAAATTAACATTTTTATGATGTACATACATTATATTAATTTTTATTTTTCTTATTCTATGTTTTCAATTATGTGTCATTTATTTTCAGAACTTATCTAAAAAATAATTTTGATAAAATAGTCATGATTTCCTACACACTCCACGATCCATTATAAAAATCATTCTTAAAAATTTATAATTAAAATATTGAGTGAAATTTGTATTTTCATGAGACATATAGTATAGTCATATATAAATATTACTACACAATAGCACTTTTTGTAATGAAATCAAATATCATAAAAAATTTATGTCTTATATTCATGAATAATATTCAATAATCCGACCTCCAATAGTAATTTTTGCAGAACAACAAACAATATTTATTTAGATTGGAATATTTAATTATTAAATGTTTTAAATTAATATATATATATATATATATATATATATAATTTTCGAAAATTTTATACAAATTTAAAATAACTATATATATTCTATACAAAACACATCAATCCACTCACAATAATAATACTTATCAAATATTGAGAATGTTTTCTTACATAATAATTTTATTATGATACAAAACGCTTGTATTAAACATCCATTCAAACAAAATCAAAGTGGGACATTATAAAAAAAATTATTAAAACTGCATCAAAGATAAAATCCACTACCTTTCCATTTTCCAGAACATATATTACACTTAATTAAGAAATTAAAATAGGCAATAGTTAACAATATATAAAAGATTTAACTGATGAAACAATAAAAAATGCACATTAATAAAATTATTTTCAAGCTTCTTATTAATTGACCACCTTCATCTCCTATGATGCGATTGCAGAAGAAAATCTCTGAAGATGAATCCTAGACAGCGTTTGTATTACATTTTCAAGCTTCTCTACTCTTACAATCTGCAAAATGATAACAATTATATAAGAATGTAACACATGAGCACAATACCAACTACAAAACAAAGTATAAAAAATAAACGAAAAAGAATTATTAGAGGAACTTGTATTTATAACCATGAATTGAATGTTGAAAAACATATCAATTATTTATTATACGTGCAGTAATTTAATCATCAATTACCTTACATATTTTTATTATTTAATTAACATTTGAACAAATATTCACATTTTTGGAGCTTATATTATTTTACTTTAACTAAGTAAAATAACTGACTAATTGATTGAGAAAAGATTGTCGACCAAAAAATATACTTTCAAATTTCCAAAAATCAATTTAAAATATATTTTCTCTATTTAAATTTCAATTCGAATTCAAAGTATATATATGTCAGATATATATATATATATCAATCTTTTTGAAGTGTGTATATATAATTATATATTCAAAATTTAAATCTAGATATATATATATATATAACATATACATATTGGATTTATTAATGGAATAACGATCACATATATTTGTACAGATTATTACAAATCAAATGACAATATATTCTGGATTTAATGCTAGGAGGAAATTAGTGTGGTTAATTAATTAAAGAAATCGTACCTAATTTAATTAAATGGAAACTATTTTAGTTATGACAATCTTTTTATTAGGCAAATTCCATTGATTTTTAATTTTATATACGGGTATGTGTTACACTTATAGCTAATATAGGAGTATTGACTTTAGTTTTTTTTTTTTGAAGGATATTGACTTCAATAATTAATTATTTGTAAATATAGAATTTTATTTCCATGTCCTGAAATGTTATTTGAGCGGGAAAACTAATATTTTCTATTTACGGTCACGGTGTTGTTATTATATATTTATGTATAGTCAGAATTAGATTTTAAGTCCAATTCATTAATCCAAATATTGATATGGATTTTAATATCTAGCATGTATATATATACGGTTAAAAAAATAATATATTTAAAAGCAAATGTTATATCATAAATTACTAATTGCGGAAATAATATTTAAATGGGAAAAATAATTTTTTCTATTTGTGGATCCGTAGTCGTTATTATATATTATATAGATATAGATTATATTTTATTTAGTTCAAAATAAAAACTTAACGTTGTTCACTTTCAGATCGAATATTTATAAGTACGTAATTAATTAGTTTGATTTTTTTTAGTTTCAATATTTAGTGTGCAATGCACCGAATTGAATCATGAAACGTGGAGGATCTACCCTCAAACACGAGATAGATTTACTGTGTGTGTGTGTGTGTGTGTGTGTGTGTGTGTGTGTGTGAGAGAGAGAGAGAGAGAGAGAGAGAGAGAGAGAGATATGGATCTTGAAAATTGAATTGCTGGCTGTGAAAGTAGTGTGCGATGGGAAAGAATATTCTGAAATCACTTAAAATCAAGAGCTAAACTCCAAAGATTAAATTAAAACAAAGGCATAAAGCAAAAACATAATTAGATTATGATTAAAGGGAGTTTTCAGGAGAAGTCAGCCCACAAGTAGACGACTACTCCACACTTCGAAAAATTCACTGCCTATGTCAGTTCAGTAATTGCCTATCTCTTATTAATTACCTAATTAATTAGTTAATTAATTATTACCTCCTCCCCCTAACTACTTACAACAATCAGGAATTCATCTCTAGTTTAACCCCGTCACATGACAATTTGAATTTCAATAATTACCACAATTTACAACTTCCATTAATGTACGGCGTACCATCTAAGTAATCCTCATGAATTACTCTCTCTCTCTCTCTCTATATATATATATATATATATATATATGTGTGTGTGTGTGTGTGTGTGTGTGTGTGTGTGTAAATTGCACGAATTAGGAGGAAGGTCATTCTCTTACCGTTAATCAAAGTAATTAATTGAGGAAGTCACAAAAGGATTCAAAATTCAACCATTTTAATTGATAGGTTTGTGTGTCTTTTTGAGATATCCCTTTACATGTATATGTTTATGTATATATTTAATTAATTTACTAATATGTATACCTATTTAATATATTTACATTAAATATTAATTAACTGTCAAAGAAATAAATAAGAACATATTCGGAAGTTTTTTAATTAATTATTTTTCTCAATTTTTTTTAATTCCTCTAAAAAATATCAATCAGTCTATTTAAATAGAACGGAAGGAGTATTTTATTTACTCTAATAATGGTTTCGGGTAGCTAATAACGCGTATGACGTATATATCATGTACAACTTGCAGTGAGAGAGAGGGCACAACATAAAAATACTTTGGTTTATGAAAAGAAAAGAAAAAATAATGAGCGTACGTATATGTAGGACAAAATTAGTTGTGCAATTAATTTGGTGAAGATTAAATTTAGAGCAAAATTTTTAAATGGTCATTTTTACTTAGTAAATCATGTAAATAGTCACTTTTTAAAAAAATAATATATCTATCCATTATGAAAAAAGTACTATAATACCATTACTTTCATATTTAATATTAAGAAATATTATATATATATATATATATAATATTCATTTATCAATAAGATTTGGGGAAAAAAATCTGATTTTCTCTCTCTTCAATCTATAGTGTCGTTCTCTCCCCACTCGCCTCTCTCCTTTTCAATCGTTGTTTTATCATTTAGAACAAAACTACAATTAGTGAAGATCAAAAGTTATGATTTTTGAAGATTATTACGATTTTTCATCTCTGTAATCACCGTTTCAGCGATAAATTATCTGATGCAAAGTCAAAAATTAGGGATTCAATGCGAGTTAATTAGGTGATTTTAAGAAGTACTGTTGACATCACATGTGTTGTTTTTTGCGTCAATAAGGTATGATTTTTATGTATCTGTACTCTTTTTATTGGTCTAGATATTAAGCTTTTGTTTTTCTTTGTTTGGAAGTGGTGGAAAAATTGAATGTTCTTTGTTGCACGAATCGATTTTTTTCGGTACACGAGTATTGGCGTAGAATCGTGCACCAATTTATTTATAACGTGTGGAATATCAATTTTTTTACTGTTACACGATTACACGAATTAGCAGAATAATGAACTCGTGTGTATCTAGAGATTTTTGAAGTAGTGCACAAATACACGAATAAATATACTAATGCAGTCATGTTTCAAGTTAATATTCAACTGCTACACGAGTACACGAATGAGCATAATCGTGTTCTCGTGTATTAAACTGTTATATTGAACTATTCGTGTACTCGTGTAGTAGTTGAATATTTAACCAATGCACGATAACACGACTTGAATTACTCGTGTCGTAACACTCGTGTACTCGTGTTGCATTATAATTTCGATTTAAACAGTAGTATATAATTTTCCTACTCGTGTAAAATTCATGCACCACTAGATTAACTAACTATTGTCTTCATGCATCACATGCAACTCCAAAGGGAGAAAAACAAACTATATACTTGTGCATCATGTTTATGATAAAGGTCGAATTGTTACCTCTTCGGGGAATTGTTCGTTATGAAGATGATCGAGGTTGTTCGAAACCATCGTCCATGATTGTTAAGCGACTGTTGAATCTTGTAGTTTTTTTAGTTTTCAGTGTTGATACTCGACTTGGATAGCGGTGACTGGCGAGATATATTTTTAGTTTGAGTGTGAGAAAATATCAATGTGAATCAGCGTTCTTTGTTTCTGGGTGTGATAAAAGATTACTATGAATTTGAATTTTTTTTAAATATATTAGATTATTATGAATCTGATTTGTTTTTAAATATGGGTATTTTAATTTTAGGAAATAATAATGTTAAAAATACATTATATTCAAATATTATTTATATGGAAATAAGGATATTGATGTATATTTACATCCTAAAAGGCTAAATACATCATTTTATTAAAAATTGACTATTTACATTATTTACTAAGTGATAATGGTTATTTACCCCTGTTAACACTTAAATTTAGAGTGGGGGAATTAAATTAATTATTAGTTAGTGGGGTAAAAAATATAATTATCGAAACTTGAGATGGAATTGGGGAGCCAATGGTGTAGAGTGTAGTTAATTAGGACGATTCCCTTCTTGATGCGGCTAGTTTTGTTTGTCCTTCTCTTTGGACTTATTATACTTTCTTTCACAGTTGGGACACGATCTAGAGCATGCATGCATGATGCATGGATAAAAATTGATGTAAAAAGAGAATGATTAATTACAATTTAATTATTAATATTTTAATGTATTAATCATGGTCATGGACATCATATCATATAGATAGATAGATAGATAGATAGATAGATAGATAGATAGACACATGTACATATGAAATTGGAAGGAGGCAAAAATTATTTTAGCCATTTAAACTTTTAAAAAATTATTTTAGCCAGTAAGTTTTAAATATATATTTTTTAGTAACTTTGAACCAAAATGCCCTTTAGACATAAAAAAATAAAAAATATCAAATCTGCTTTTATCTTCATCTTCATCTTTAGATTTGTTTTTCATCTTCATAAAGAGAATTAAAATATCGTCGATCTTCATCTTCATTTTCAGATTTGTTTTTCATCTTCATTGTTGATCTTTATCTTCAGATCTGCTTTTCATCTTCATCTTCATCGTCAATCTTCATCTTCATCTTCATCGTCGATCTTCATCTTCATCGTTGATCTTCATTTCTTGGACCATAGTTCTCGTCATAGTTCGTCCATATTGAGCTAGTGCTCGCTAGTGCAGTGAGCACTGAAGTTCGACTTTTACAAAAAAAAATGATTTTGTTCTTAACTGCGCGCTGGATTGTTCTTAAGTGCGCTCAAGACCCGGCGCGCACAAGGCATGCGCGCACACAGACATCGGCAGAACATATCGGCAAACTATCGGCATGACATCGATTGATAATTTATGTACATCGGTAGAACAACTGTTGATAATTTGGCCTCAGGTGCGCGTGATTTTTTTCTTAACTGCGCGCACAAGGCATGCGCACACAAAGTAAGCGCTCGCGCAGACATCGGCATGACATCGGTTGATAATTTCTGTGCATCGGCAAAACAACCGTTGATAATTTCTGTGCATCGGCAGAACAACTGTTGATAATTTGGCCTCAAGTGCGCGTGATTTTATTCTTGTGGGCACCCACAAGTATGTGTGCATAAGGCATGCGCGCACAAAGTAAGCGCGCGAGCGCAGATATCGGCAGAACACATCGGCAGACTATCGGCATGGCATCGATTGATAATTTATGTGCATCGGCAGAATAACTGTTGATAATTTGACCTCAGGTGCGCGCGATTTTCTCCTTAACTATGCTCGCAAACATGCACGCACGAGCATGCGCGCAGGGCTCGCACGCAGTTAAGAACATCATTTTTTTAGATTTTTCGAAAGTTGCAAAAATATTTTATTTTTTCCAGATTTTCAAACATCAACTATATTAGTGGTACTTTTATTGTCAAAACATGTCTATTATGTGTAGAAAACAAACTTCAAACTTCAAAAATAAACAACACCTAATAATCTAACAATATTCTTCGAATTAAATTTTTCCCCAAATCAAACTTCAAAAAAAAAAAAACAACACCTAACAATCAAACAATATTATTAATAATTAGATCTGAAACATACACATGTTGGGGAAGGATTTTCTATTTCTTCGCTTGAATTTTCAAAGTCGACGGCTCGTTGGTGGAGAAATCTGGAGAGAGAGCTATTCACATGAATTTTCGGAGGTCGACGGCTTGAATCTGGAGAAACTTCGCTTGAATTTTCAGTGCTGCAAATTCCATTAGTGTTGAAGAGAGGAGATGTAGAAGAGAGAGAGAGAGAGAGAGAGAGAGAGAGAGAGAGAGAGAGAGATTTTTCCAAAATCTCATTTCAAAATGTGAAATGTGAATCGCGCGCGGTTGAATAGTGGGGGAATTGAAATAGGTTAAAAATAAATATAGAGGTAATATAGTAATTCTGGCCAAATAAAATATGTTTAAAAGTTACTGGATAAAATAAATCTTTTAAAAGTTTAACTAGCTAGTTTCATATATTCCCACAATTGGAAATGCATATATGTGTGTGCTCCCGCGCGCATGGCTAGCTAGACTGTTATCTAGGCAAGAAGAATGATTATTAGGGTTTTGAGAGTAATATATGAAATAGCAAAAAATTAAATTTTAGTAATATACATATATAACTACAATATCAACATCATATCACACCACATCACATCCAGCATATATATATATGTCAATATCATTAAGATCAACAAAAATTATACAATTTGGAGGTGGGGTTAATCTATATATATTCATGTTTGGTGATGGAACAATATATGATAATATAAAAAAAAAGCAAACAATTATGGGATAATCATTCCAACCAGAAAGGCTTAGATTCACAACTTTCTTTGGACCTCATCATCTGTGTCATCATACACTCTTCTCCCTAGCTACCCCTCCCCCACCGCCTCTCTCTCCCTCTCTATCTCTATCTATACATATATATATATATATATATATATATATATATAAAGGAGAGACAATTTTTTTAATCTAAAAATCTGATGTATACGATGCAGATGTACTATTCATAGCTAGAACACGAGAATCTCACCCGAGTGTGACAAAGCAACAGTATTAGTAATTTGAGTTACTAGCTTAAATAAGATTAAACGCCTTAATCCAGCCATTCATTCTCTTAATTATTCGGAGCCTTTCTTACACTAATTAATACGACCACTTGATGAGAGAGAAACCTAGAGAGAGAGAGAGAGAGAGCAGTGTATATATATATGATGCATCCTTCCATTAATTCTGCATCAATCAGTTAATGGTGTTTGTGTTTGACATCATGGTAAAAGGTATCTTTTAGCTCTACCTTTCAATTCCATTGAGGCTAATATCCCAGAATTATATTATAGCTAGATTGATCCAATCTGATCATCAGAAACAAATTAAAGAATTCTTGTAATAATTAATATGGCAGACGAAGATGGATCCATTAATCCTCCTCTAAAGAAGAAGAGAAACCTTCCAGGAAATCCAGGTTTGATAACATTGATCATTGATCAATATGTAATATATATATATATATTATATATATATATATATATATCGAGTTTGTACTTGAGCTTATCCATTATTATTAGTAGTAGTAGTAGTAGTCGTAGTAGTAGTAGTATATGAGATATATATGTAATATAATTATGTAAGTAATACGTACTAATTAATTTACGTACAGATCCGGAGGCAGAAGTAATAGCCCTATCGCCTAAAACCCTAATGGCGAGCAACAGATTCTTGTGTGAAACGTGTGGGAAGGGTTTCCAGAGGGAGCAAAATCTGCAGCTGCACAGAAGAGGACATAACCTGCCATGGAAGCTGAAGCAAAGGAGCACTAAAGAAATACGAAAGCGGGTGTACGTCTGCCCGGAGACGACGTGCATCCACCACCACCCCTCGAGGGCCCTCGGAGACTTGACCGGAATCAAGAAACACTTCTGCAGAAAACATGGTGACAAGAAGTGGAAGTGTCACAAATGCTCCAAACGCTACGCTGTTCATTCTGATTATAAGGCTCACTCCAAGACTTGTGGCACTAGGGAATACAAATGTGATTCATGTGGAACCTTCTTTTCTAGGTATACATATATATATCTTCTCTCTCTCCAAATATATATTTTCTATATATATATATCGATATAGTTTGTATAATATGTTCATTTTCAACATTACAAATTTTTACCCCTTCTTATAAGTTAAAACTCCAACTTCGTAGTTTATTCCATTTCTCTCACGATCAATAGAATTAATAATTCTCTATTTCATCAATAAAATATGCCCTTGTTTGTCTGTGGACGTAGCTAACACGTTGTTAATTAGTGAACCACGTTAAATTTGTGTCGTTTTCCATGCATCTTTCTTGCATCCGTTTTCACAATTACTTATGAAAGAATTTGTCAGTATCGTACTAATTAATATGAAGAATTGTTTGAATTTTGATATGAGTAGGAGAGACAGCTTCATCACTCATAGGGCATTCTGCGATGCATTGGCCGAAGAAACAGCAAGATTCACAGCTTCAGACATGAACAACGACAACAACAACTTCATCGGATCATCGCCGTTAGGCCACCATTTCCCTCCAATGTTCCAATCCAATTCGAGCAACGATGATCAAAACATCGGTCGAGGCCTACCCCTATGGATTGATCAGGGCAACAATGTCGATGAATCCCTAGCCAAAAATCTTCAAGAAATGCATCAAATAGGCGTCTCTATGGCTCTTGATCATCATCCAGTACTTAGCTCAAATTCGTATCAGTTGATGAGTTGGGATTTTGGGAAAGAATTAATGTCGAACAATAATCCAATCCCTATAAGCAATGTGAAAGAGGTTGTTAGTGTTCCATCACTATTTAGTACTCATTATCATCAGCAGCAGCAGCCTGCAGCGACGACTTCTGCAACAGCTTTGCTGCAGAAGGCTGCTCAGATTGGAGCAACAACAAGTGACTCCTGTTCGATCATAGGAAACTTTGGTAATAATATTATTGATGGAGGAAACAAGCTTTGTGGATTGTACAGTACAACAAACTCAGCATCTAGTGGGATTAATGGGAATGATGTGGAGAACAATCAGATGGGAATGTACCCTTCTTCGAAACGGTGTCGTCGGCTGCCGACTGATCGCGAGATTGCAGGAGTAGGAGAAACCAGGGATTTTCTTGGAGTTGGGATGCAGACAATCTCTAATCCATCATCAATCAATGGATGGATCTGATCGTGTTGGAAAAAACAAAAGAAGAATATTGTTGATGGATTCGCATATCAAATTGTATCAAGAAAGGTCATCAAAAGATGGTATAAATAAAGTGGAATAATTTAGTATTTGCAAACTTTGCAGAGAAGGAAGAAAAGTTGGCAATTGAGTATATAGAAATATTTTTTCAAATTGGGAGGAGATAAGATACATGCATGTATATTCTTATTTGTGGGGTTTATTATTATAAATTAATTTTGGTAAAAAGGGGAGTTTTTAGTGGGGAGCAAAGAAAAGAGGCCTTCTTAACTCCATTATTGGCGTGCCCTAGTTGTATGTAAATTAATCTGGTTTAGATTTATGCTTTAGGGAGACTTAATTTGATGATTAATTTTTCTTGCTCAAATATAGACTGCATTAATGTAATTTCTCTTTTGTGTAGCCTTGCAAGTTCAAATTACATAATATTTTTATCAAGAAATAGACGAAACGTTACATTATAAAACCCTATATAGTTAATTATGGCTCAAAATAATGTCAAACTACTAGTAAATATTGGTTCCAAATTAAATTGGTCACTAAAAATTTAACTAGCTAGTTAAGTTTGAACTCGGAACATCTTTTCTTGTAATAACACCTAATTAATTTGAAGTTAAGTCATTTATTTTTAAACTGGTATTTCTCCCGTCGTACGGAAACTATTTTATCCGTTTAACGTTTAAGAGTAGTTTTAGGACTTGAAAAGATGAAAATTCTACAATCCAGAACCTCAAAAATTCTTAATTTTATATTAATTTTCAATGAGAATTCCTTCATTAATTATCCATTAAATCTAATAAAGAAATTTTTAAATTTAATTAAAAACTGAAAAGAAATACAAATTCATGATTTTTGAGGTCCTAAATTAAGAATTTTCAGTTTTCAGATCCTAAATTGAGAATTTTTATCTTTCAGGTCCTAAATCAATAATACTCCTAAATAAAAATATATAAAGCAAAGTTTCTAAAACATAAAGAGAGATGGAGTCGAGAAAACAAAATAAATCCATATAGGTGGAATGGGCCTATCCCTGCCCATTCTAGCCCAATAAGGATCCAAATTTCCAAAGTACGATCATCTGTAGAGAGCGAAACCCGAGAAGTCGAAACAAGAAAAAAAATAATAAAAAATGAAATTCACGGAGTCGCCGGCGATCGAGCTGTGCGTGCACGACACTCGCCTCTCAATCCAGCAGGACAACGGCTCGATGCACGTCGGCACCTCCGTGTGGCCGTGCTCCTTAGTCCTCGTGAAGTTCGCCGAGCGCTGGCACCCGCTAAGATGCGCCGCCGCCCATAACCCCTACGCCGACCTCTTGAACTTCACCAACAAGCGAGGCGTGGAGCTCGGGGCCGGCTGCGGGGTCGCCTCCATGGGGCTCTACTTGCTCGGCCTCCACGACGTCGTCGTCACCGACATCGCCCCCGTCATGCCGGCGCTGAAGCACAACCTGAAGCGCAACAAGCCGGTGCTGAAGAAATCGCTCAAGACCGCGCAGTTCTACTGGGGGAACGAGGAGCAGACGAATTCGCTGAAGCCGCCGTTCGATTTCGTGATCGCGGCGGACGTGGTGTATCTGGAGGAGACAGTGGCGCCGTTGATTAGGGCGATGGAGCGGCTGGTGGCGGACGACGGCGTCGTACTGTTAGGGTACCAGTTGAGGTCGCCGGAGGCACATGAGTTGTTCTGGGCAATGTGCGGCGATGTATTCGAGGTGGAGAAGATTCCGCATGAGCATTTGCATCCGGAATATGCGTATGAGGAGGCCGACGTTTACGTTTTCAGGAAGAAGAGGAAGGAGGCGATTTCTTGAAATCGATATTCCGGTGAGACTTCTTCTCTGATGCTGCAATAACAATTAGTCATATTTGTGTGATTTGCTTGAAAGCTAGTGAAATTTTCATCTGTAGAAAAACATATCTGCATTCTGAAATGAATTCCATATTTGCATTGCTCTAGCATTTATCTGTGATTTGAGTATGTTTTGTCCTTGTTGAGCTTGAGCATTCTTGTTTAAGAGATTTTGAATAACATATACAGGAAGAAGCAGCTTGCAAAGAAAGCCACCAATCCTTTGTTCTAAAAGAGCAAGATCATTTTATATAATGGGATTTGATTTGTCACTTTTTTTTTTATGTCATGGTCTAAAATAAGCTAATAGCTTCTGCACTGTACAAGGACTAATTTTGTCTAGTTTCCTGAACTACTTTCATTGTAGTTTTACTACGACGGAGCAAGTTGGTGTCTTAGGATTAGACGATAATTTCTTTGATAAGGAGAGATCAAAGCAAAACAGAGTAGTTGCATCACTGGAGCATTCCTGAACTACTTTCATTGTAGTTTTACTACGACGGAGCAAGTTCATGTCTTAGGATTAGACGATAATTTCTTTGATAAGGAGAGCATTTCAAAGCAAAACAGAGTAGTTGCATCACTGGAGCATAGGTCATGTTTTCTGTTGTTGTGTATCTTTAACTGTACAGAGTTACTGAAACTACATGGGCGAGATTAGTTTGCCTACATGCCCAATGGTTTGCTCCTTGTCCCCATTCAGCTTTAAGCTACAATTAAAAGACTTCTCTTGTTGTATCCAATTGACTGACTTGAATTGTTCAGCTGCTTTAAATGGAACTATTTGTGTGACCTCGGTTACCTATAGCTTGATTTTGGCTTGCAGTAATTTTATTTGGAGCAAGAGTGCAGAACATCTTCACCGGACATTTTTTGTGTGGACGAAAAAGGCTATAATTGAAAGAAACAAGCTAAGTTTAAGACACAATGAAGTACTCTTCTCTAAGGTGGCCAGAATTCAACTGTTTGTCTTCCAGCATTCTATGAGTACAGATGCCTCCATGCTTACCACGTAGCTCTGTTCGAACAAGCAAAATGTTTGTTACTGGTTTCTATATGCATTCCTTGTCATAGGAGCTGTGGGGATAAGGTTTTAGTGCTTATATGCTGAAAGGTTTTATGTTTGATTAGCACATGAGAGAATCTGATACATAGGTCCTATGATCACTACAGAGCTATAGGAGAAAGGGTAGTTGAATTGGAGTGAACAGGCAGAGGAGGCATTCTGCATTCAGAAATAGTCTTTGATGACCAAATCAGCAATACAGGAGAAAGGGAGAAGTCTTACGAGTATCCTGTTGTGCCTCTTGGTGAAACTCAGGTAAGAAGTAGTTTTAGATTATTGGAGTAGAAGAGTTTCCATATCCTCGAGCCAAAGATCGCCTCTCCACTAGAGCAGAAATACTAACGATGTTGTTGGGATTCAGTAGGCTTTCAATAGATGGATTAAAAAATAAAGCTGCTGATGCACTTTTAAGAATGGGTAAGAAGTTGTTGCTGAGCCATAGCAGGTCTTGTTATTCATATCAGAGAGTCATCTTTTAAGCATAAGGCTTTTTAGTCATCTTGGTTGTCATTCTGTAGGTTTTAAAAAAAAAACTTGTGTTTTCTTCTGTCGTAGTTCGATTGTGTTTTCGTATCATTGGTGTGTGCGTATGTGTAGTAATGATGTCACAATGTGCATTTTTCTTCAATATTGGTGAAATGAAACACGAGATTGATATAAGTTTTGTATGTTGATGAATTATGAACTTAAAACAGGGTACAGAATAAGTTCTTGAGTTTGAATGAGTTGGAAGGAAATTGCTTTGGCTTAGATTTTTTATGAACAAAATCAGGTGAGAGTGTTTTTTTTTTTTTTAGTTTGAAATGAAGGATCTGCTATAGATTGTTAGTAAAAACTTATCTCAAATAAAATCAAATGTGATGTTATTTGAATATTATATAGCATTAATCGTAATATTTTATTTTCTATCGTGTGTTAATATCAGAATTGGTTTGGTTGATGTCTTGCCCTTGTATAGGTGATATATATTTTTTTAGCTAAATTAATTTCTGAAATGGAAAGAAACAATGTATGGGAGACTGGGAGTCGATGCAGGAAAACATGCATTCCACTTGAGTCGATTAGAAACAGCTAACGCAAATCGCAGTAAAGAATGTGCAGCAGAGTTTGCAGTACGAAACATATGGAAAGTTCCTAGAACCATATACTTTAAGTTTGTAATAATCAACCTTAAAAATTAATTATATTGACTAAAACATAAAAAAAAATTAATACTAAAAAATAATTATAAATTCTAATTTTCTTGAATAAACTATAAATGATAATGTAAAATTATACTGAATCAAAAGAAATTAAATAGAAGACTATAAAAGGAAGAAAATTTAATAATTTTGATGTTTGGTAATTGATACACAATTGGAACACACAACTTTGAACTAGATGATCTCATGTGTATGGTAAAGTGAGTAGAGATTCTCTAGTCCCAATTTATGTGTGTCAACATTAAAATTGTACATTGTTAATAATATTTTTTATAAAAATAAAATTTATTATATTATAATTAATCATAATTAATATTTATTGTCATAAATTGATTTTTTTAAAAAAATTTATACCATAAGTTTGAAATAATCAATCCTCAAAATCACTTATATTATCTAAAAAATGAAATTAAATATTAAAAAATAATTATAAACCCTAACCGGGTGAAATAAACTCTAAAGAATAATGCAAAATTATACTAAGCAAAAAAGAAATTAAAATTAGAGAAAAAAAAAATGAAAGAAAAGTTAATTTTTGAGGTTTAGCACATGATTGACATGCACAAGTTGGGATAAAAGAATCTCAAGTTGGGTATGATATGTATGTGTATTCTATTATAAATTTAATAGTAGTATATTCACTAATTGCGCCAACTAATTGTAAGCAATAATGACGAAAAATACTCACATCACATCATATTACTTTTTAATAAACCGACGTATTTAATGAAGATCCAACCCATAACTTTTAATATCTGATGTAAGTTTTAACTAATGAAAAGACTGAAGGCTTTACATAATTCATTTATTGGCTATTGCTAATTGCCTCTTAATATCTCACCGTTTACTTATTTTTTTTGATAAAGACTTGTGTTAGACCGTCTAACGGGTCATAAACCGTTAGACGGATATTAAGATCCGACTCAGATTCGGGTCACAATGAAGTGTCATCAGATATGAAGCTAAGTATCACCAATCATAAATGGAAGTGTCACATGCTATGAACTGAAGTGTCACCGGATATAAACCAGCATAAGTCTTAATAAATTTTAATATTTTTTTAGTAATATCTTTAATTATTATGTGAAGTCCTATCAATTGTAACGTGAAGTATCACTAACATAACAAGCATGTATAACGAACTATCACGTTGAATTATTAAAGCAAATAATAATGAAGTGTCACCGAATATGAAGCTAGGTATCACCAATCATGAACTGAAGTGTCACATATTATGAACTGAAAGTGTCACCAGATATGAAATATTTTTTACTAATATCTTTAACTATTGTCTGAAGCCCAGTGTCACAAGAGATGAAGCTAAGTATCACCAATCATAAACTGAAGTGTCACATACTATGAACTGAAGTGTCACTAGATATGAAGCTAGGATAACGGGTCGGGTTATGACCCGTCTAACGAAAACGACCCGTTAGACCGTCTCACAGGAGACCACCCCATTTTTTTTATTTTTTATTTTATCTGGAGATACACATGAAGTCGATGTCCAAAATGTGCATAAAATATCTCGACATTTTTTCTTAGTTTAGCATAACACTATTTTGTTTTTCAAATGTTATATTATTTTACTGATTAGTCATTCAATTTCAATTTAAAAATTGCATTATTATAAATGTTTTTTTTTTGTTCATAAGTTTGGTTTTACGATATATCATATAACAATCATTTACAAAAGTTCACATATACGAATCAAATAGTTTAACCGATTTCATAATTATGAAAAGTCGGTAAAATCGCCCACCCAAAAAAAAATCATAATCTAATTTGAAGCAAAAAAATTAGCAGTCATTTATCCAAAATTTAATGCTTCCAACTATGGTGAGGACCCATTTCAGTTAATGAGGGTCGGCAAATTGAGACTAAATGCACCAAAAATGAGACAGCTTCGATGTTGAAATCCAAATTGTGACATCTGCTTTATTTTTTCAAACTTTTTCAGGAAATAGAAGAAATTCTACCATACTCGGAGGATATTATCCACATGCATGTATAGTGGACCATATATATATATATATATATATGAGGTGGATTATAATGAGTATTACTGTTTCGTGTAAGAATTAGAAACGATGTATATTTAGTACGCTTTATAGCTTATATTATTGTATTTTAGTGCTTATTACACTATCACTAAAATACAACAAGATAAACTATAAATTTTAGTAAAAATATTAACACTAAAATACAATAAAGTAGCTATAGAATCGTAGTAAATAAGCATTATTTCTAGTTCTCACATGAAGGACTAGTATTCATTTGAACCAAATCATATATATATATATATATATATATATATATATATATATATATATATTTGTTATCCTATACAGTTTTATGGACACCGCCCATGTGGAAGCTATGTCATTAGTTTTTAATATTTTTCTTGTTTTAATTTAATTTTATAATTATTAAGTATTTTTTATTCCACCAATTATGATTTATAATTATTTTTAGAAGTTAATTTTTATATTTTAAGTTAATAATTGATTTTTAGGATTAATTATTCCATAAATATGATATATTAAATGTTAATTATGATTAGTTATGTTATAATAAATTTTTATTTATGTAATAAAAATTAGTGAAATAGCCGCCACATAAGTGGTGCTCACAATGACATGTACGCTGACATGACTCTCTCTCTCTATATATATGTATGTATGTATGTGTATGTGTGTGTAATTTTTTAACTGATACTAAAATTCCGTACGACTTTATTTTTTGGATAATACCCCTTGGAGGTGAATAGAATTTCCCAAAAATTAGATTGTTCATCTTCATCTCATATTTCAATTCATCCTTACATCATACTAAAATAAATATGATTCTTAAACGACACATTATGTGAAACATTATTCTGTATGCAAGATTGATTACATCAAAGCACTGAAATTGGAATTAGAAAAATTCAGATTGAAACACTAAAAATAAAATTAACAATCCATCCAATTCATCTACCTAAACATAATCTAAGGTTTTTTTACCATATGTCTATGATTAGACTAATGAACTGTTTTTTTTTCTTTTGTCACAACCTAATATTTGTTGATCACAATTCAATTGAAGTGAAAATCTTGGATTCCTTTTCTTCTAAATTAGGCATAACAGCACCCAACTCCTGCAGCATATTCACCACTCTACGCATGGAAGGGCGATTGATAGGGAGTGAGGTAGTGCAGAGCAGCCCCACATGTAGAACTTTGGAGAGATGTTCCTCGAACCTCGAGTCGAGGTCGGGGTCGAGCACCTGGCTCATCCCCTTCGAGTCCAATGTGGCTCGAACCCATGTTGCTAAGTCCTTCCCAAACTCGGGATCAATTGGTGGCCTTCCAGTCACGAGTTCAAGTAACACCACGCCAAAGCTGTATATGTCGCTCTTCTCGTTCACACGTAGTGTGTACGCATATTCTGCATACAAGCATAGATGAATTTATGTAAATGTAAGAATCAAGATCATAAAAAATAAATAGGTTCAGCACTGCGTGAATTAGGCCTCCTAACCTGGTGCAATGTAGCCACATGAACCAGCAATAACAGACATGGACTCAACACCATTGTTGGCTGTTTTGACAACTTTAGCAACTCCAAAATCTGAGATTTTAGCTCCAAAATCTTGATCCAACAATATGTTGTTCGACTTCACATCTCTGTGAACGATATGAGGCACAGAATCGTGGTGCAGGTACGAGAGGCCCTCAGCAGCATCCAACGCAATCCTGAACCTTGTTGGCCAGTCTAATAGTTTACTCTTGTTTTTGTGCAGCAAATCGCCTAAGCTCCCATTTGGCAGGTATTCATACACGAGAAGCTTGCATTTCCCTGCACTGCAGCAGCACCACAACCGGACTATATTCTTGTGCCTGATCTTCCCCAACGTCTCAACTTCTACCTCAAATTCATTGGTATCAGAATCAACACTGCTGCTGATAATGTTGGTCCCGTCTCTGTTAGGCCTCTCGTGCAGCTTCTTCACAGCAACCGTCTCCCCATTGCTGAGCACGACTTTATAGACCTTACCTGAGGCTCCGCTTCCTATCACATTACCCTCTTTGAGGCAATCACTAATCTCAAACTCACTGAATCCAAGTTTGTGGAAGGATGTCCACTTGGTTATAGTGACTCCATTCTTCATTTTCTTGAGTGACCTGTACTTCAACACGAACCAAACAATGCCAACAAGAAAGACTATGGCAGCCACAATGAAGATGGACCTCAGCATCCATGAAAAGAGTCGACTACGCTCACTCACACTCAAATTGCAGGCACCAGAGCCTTCACTGCAGAGTCCTGGATTCCCAAGAAAGCTATCCCTATACACATCACTACCAAAGAGAGGAGGTACATTCCCCGTAAACTGATTGCTCGATAAATTTAGTTTGTTGAGCTTCAAATTCTGCAATGACAGTGGAATGCTCCCAGAAAATCTATTATGAGAAAGGTCTAGATAGTTAAGAACAGGTAAGCTCCCCATTTCTTCGGGGATATGACCAGATAGTCTATTATTAGACAAGTCAAGCTCATTCAGCTGCTTCAGAGATTGAATTCCAACAGGAATTCCACCAGAAAGATCGTTGTTACTAAGATCAAGCCTCCCAAGCTGCCTCAAATTCACAATAGTACTCGGGATCTCTCCACTGAGCTGGTTATCATCTGCAGAAAGCTCGACTAGAGCATCCAATGATCCAACCTCACGCGGTATACTTCCAGAGAACCTGTTACTTGAGATTCTGAGGGTTGATAGGTTTTTTGCTCCAGAAATCAAATGTGAAATGTTTCCTGAAAACAAATTCCGATAGAGATCAAGCAAGTAAACATTTGGCAACCCCCAAAACGCAGCAGGAATTTCACCAGAGAGGCGGTTACCACACATTCTAACCCTTTGTAAACTCCTGCATTTCCCAAGATTTGATGGAATGCTCCCTGAAAATGCATTGTATATCAAAATTAAGTCCTCAAGAGCCCCATTCTGGCAGAGAAACTCCGGGATTTCACCCGAGAGATTGCAGCTCGTGACATCTAGAATCCGCAGAGCTGAGTTCTTGCCAAGCTCCCTTGGCAAGAAACCAGTCAGTTCATTCTCAAACAGCTTGAGCTCATACAAATTCTCAGACTTGGCTATGCTCTCAGGGATTAACCCCTCCAATTTGTTGTCATACAAGTTGAGTGATTCAAGAGGCAAATCACACAAATCATAAGGGATAGTCCCACTTAACTGATTCATAGATGCATCAAATCTTCTCAACTTAGTCAAATTAGACCACCCAAATGAAGGCAATGAGCCACTAAACGAGTTGTTGTAGATCTCCATCTGCTCTATGCTCTTCAGCTCAAAAATCTGGCTCGGTATTGATCCAGATAACCTGTTATCAGAAACGTCCAAGTTCTTGAGCCGTTGCAGCCCGCCAAAACTCTCCGGAATGGGGCCGATGAGCCCGCAATCACTCAGCCACAATACTTCCAAGTTGCTCAAGTTGCCGAGCTCTGGTGGAAGCCGGCCCGATGAAAACGGGTTGTAGGCCATACATAGCTTTTTCAAACTAGTGATGTTGCCTAGAGCTGCCGAAATCGTGCCGTTCAGCAGATTCTCGGTCAGTGACAGAATTTCCAGTCGCCGGAAACTGCCGATTTCCGGAGGAAGCTCGCCCGAGATACTGTTTCCATCTAAATTAAGGTACCTGCAGCCACGATTTTACATAGCCAATCTTTAAAAAATGTGCCTAATTTTATTAAAATTAAAATTAAAAAAAAAAATTGAAGGAAGTGGGCAAGCATGGCATTTCTACATTTAGTTGAAAATGAAAAAGCATAATCTCATCATAAATGCTGACAGAAACGATTGTTCTATCAATTAAATGGCAGTTAATAATGGACTACTCCGTTATCCCAAAACATGCTCATTGCGTAAAATGGACGACAGTTTACGCAACAGCAACAACAACAACAAATAAAAATCATGTCGTTTTTCACTTCCGCTATTTCTTACAGCGTTTCTTTCTATTTTTAACTATGAAACCGACGAAAAAAATTGCAGTAAATTTGAGAAAGATGGAAACTTTTTTACGAACCTGAGAAAAGGGAGGTCGGAGATGGTAGGCGGGAGTGGGCCCGCGAGCAGATTCTGGGAGAGGTCGAGTCTGACGAGGCTCCGGCAGGCGGAGATGGAGGTGGGAATGGAGGAGTTGATGAAGTTGTAAGCAAGAGAGAGGCTGGAGAGAGAAGGCAGGCGGCAGAGAGAAATGGGGAAAGGACCGGCGAGTGCGGCGCTGCTGAGGTCGACCGACACGACGAAGCCCCGGCTGTTGCAGGTGACTCTGGTCCAGTTGCAGGGGGTAGCGGCGGCGTCGGCAGTCCAGTTGGAGAGAGAACCCTTTGGATCGGAGAGGGAGAGCTTGGCTCTCTGCAGATAGATCCCCTCTTGGTTGAGAGAGAGGGAGATGTGGTTGGAGTGAAGAATCAGTACCAAGAGAAGCAGAAATGGTGGGAGTGAAGCTCTCATTTGCATGGCTGCTGCTAATTGCAGATTCATGCAAAGCTGAAAAGGAGTGATCAGCGCAGGAGGTTTTTGAGTGTGTGAAAGGATGGATGGTGGAGGGAAAAATGAATCTTGGTGAGAGGTGAAATTGAATGATGGAAGTGTGTGAAAATATGTTGGTTTTGGAATTCTAATTTAGCTTTTAATTGAATTGGACTGGGGTGGGGGTGGGGGTGGGGGTGGGGGTGGGTTGTACAGTTACACTCACACTCGCACTCAGTTCTTCTCTTATGGTAATTAAGTTGTATCTTATCTGTTGTATTAACGGCTTAATTACCAAAAAATATACATTAATTTTGATATAATTTAGGATTTAGACATTAATTTTAAAATTTTCTCGTAAAATAGACATAATTTTATAACATTGAGATGTATGTGATTGTGGCATTAGAATTTTCAATATTAGTAATTTTGCTGGAATAGAGGATGGATTATTATTATTATTATTATTATTATTATTATTATTATTATTATTATTATTATTGAATAAAGGATATGGGGTAGGAGGGGGTGGTGAGAAATGTGACATTTTTTTTATTGGGAAAGAAAAAGGGAATTTGAAGGGGGGAGAGGGGTGATTAGTGTGAGTGAGCATTTCCAACGAGTGGGAGCCACCTATTTTTATTGGGTATAATTTGGGTGATCTCATCTGGACTTTTTTGGGAAATTAATTTGTTTCATTTTAGTAAAAATTAATTTGTTTCATTAAACAACTGTAATTGAATTGTTATATTTAGTTATGTTTTATATTTGCAATAAATACAAATCGAACAGGCTGTTTATGTTTTATCTGATTGGTATTTTAAATAAATTTGGCAAAAGAGTGAAGAAATTAAAGTGTGACTGAAAATGGTTTTTACACTTTTAGAATAAATATATTGCTGATTCGATTATATTAAACTTCGTTCGATTTAATAATTTTTTGAACATTTATGATTTAATTGGACCTGAGTTATTTACACTCCTAAACATGAGTGTAGTTGAGTATAAATAGCGACAAAATTGGAAACATAATTAGTAACAGCAGCTGGTGTAATAATAATTTTCCACCTATTAATTAATTCAGATGAGACATCAAAATTCTGTCACGAACTTGATTTATTCATGTCACTCTTCATTCTTCAAACAAGGAACATTCGTGGTTTATTTCGTCTACATTTTCTGGAAAGTATTGTTATTACTACTACGTACTTTCTCCACTCAATCGTTAACTCTAGAAAGTAAAATTATTATTTTGTTTCATGATAATTATATTGAAATGGAGATCACAAAACAAAATTCTTGATAAAGAGACTTGATTTACAAACTTATAAATTGTGACATTAAATTTACGTACAGTTTTCTTTTATATAGTGTTTGCAGAACAAAAATATTTTGTAAATGGCCGAATATGATTAATTGCATAATAAATTGCGAAAATACATGTTAATTGGTTAGCATGCTCGATAGAATTTCGATAAAGGCAACGAAAATAGTGGGAAAAAAGGTAAGAAAGGAAAAAGGCAAGGATATTCAGACAACATTCAAAAAACTACCAAAAGACATTTTCTAATGGATATTTTGGTAATTAAAAGGACCTCAAAAAACTTTCCTTCATCAAATATTTTCCAAAGTTGATAAAAATGGATTTCTTATATGAGTTATATCGGGTCAGCCAAATTGAAATAAGTAAATGATGGGAAAATATTTTAAATCGCAAAAATCATGCAACATTAATATCTATATCTATCTATATACTATATTATAAAATGGAATTCCCTCCAACATCAAATCATCTCAGTTTTTATGAATATAAAATTATTTATATCTTCTCTCTCTCAACCCACGTGTCACACACATTTTTTATTTTAAAATTCATTTATGTTATATTTAATAACATATTTTCTTATATACATGACATTTAAAATCTATTTGTACGAGGAATTAAATATGTGACTTTTCACATATAAAGAAGTGATTGATATTGCTTGGTAGGTTTTATTATGTCAAATAATCACAAACATATATTAAATACATTAAATAAAATAATTAAATGATTATTTCGTAAACATCATAATCGGTATAATGTTTTATTATATTTTATGCGCAAATGTAACATTTATAATATTTTTTAATTATATTGAACATGACATAGTTAACAATTTAACATTCTAATTAAATGAATAACTAAACAAAACAGAAATTGCTATTTATAAATGTATATATATATATAGTTATTATATTATTTTTGAAAAAGTATAGTCTAATTTTATTGGATATAAAATCATAGTTATCATATTATAAGGTTTATTACACACTGTTTGCACAAATTAACACTTATAGACTTATAGCATTTTTTCGGCCCCACAAATGTTGACGTGTACCGTCGAATTCTTTCAAACTCATTCTTTAACTTATTTCATTTGTACAGATATTGGATGTTGTTGTTGTTCCCCACAATTCTTAGCCATCCATGTCAACATTTTTATTTTGTCATCCCGTGAAATTACTCCAGCACTATAAGCGTTAATTTGTGCAAACATACGATATTAATATGTGTAAATTTTAAAATTTTGAAACACGAGTATAAAAGCATCCAACCCTGGACCAAGTTTGAGTAGGTGATACGACCTAGGTGGGGTGTCGAGGATCAAGTTCGAATGTCCGAGAAGTTCGCGCAAAAGAGACCTGGATCTATCAAAATCGCGATTGAAGATAAAAGTCAAGCTGGTGATTCGCGAGCTATGTGGCAGTCGCGAGTGTGGCCGCAAGTCAAACCGAGAGTCAGACTCTGGAAGTCTGCTACTGAGAAGGGGTCGTCATAGTATTTTTCCGCGAGTATGATCACGGGTTTTAAAAGGGTCGTGGGTATCATGCTACGTCAGCGCCACATGGAGCTGCGAGTGACATGTATGCGAGCGAGGTCACAAATATTTTAGTATTTTCGGACTTTTAGTGTTTTGGGGCTTTTATTTATTTCATATTCAGTTTAGAGCTTTGTTAGGGTTTGCTTATTTTTGTCCCACCTGTATAAGGGACCCACGTTATTATTTTGAGACATATTTTTTTATTATTGATATTGATATTTCTCTATGGATAATTTTTACCCGAATTCTGTGTGAATTCAACTCGACTTATCAAACATATCCATTATCTCTGTTTGTGGCATCTACACTATTGTTCTGTGGTTCTTGTCTTCAATCTCATTTAGGTTTGTCGATTTTATATATCAATGATTTGTCTGCGTTGTGAGGCTCGGGTCTAGAGATTCTGTCTTGTAACCTGATAGAGTTCTGGGTTGGATCGTATCAATAGGGGTGGTTATAATGCAAACTAATCATAGTGTGAGAATTAGAAACCCATCTTACACCATACAATCAACAAAAAACACCTAATGCTTGGATTTGCTTAAAAAAGTGGTGGCAATTCTGAAATATTTGATAAGTTTTTAGGCAGTGATATTAACGTAATCTGACAATGTTTATAAAAAAGCGTCGGGTAGTTGATAATTGTATTGTCATGCTAACAAAACATTATCGTAATGTTAATGAAAGTTTTCTCATATTGTTAAAGAAAATTTAAATTCTAAAAAGAAATTATAAATCATAATTTGATGGAATAAACCGTAATTCAGATATAATAAACTCCAATGATCTAAAAAAAGGGGGGAATTAAATTCTAAACAATAATTGTAAACTCTAATTGGATGGAATAAATCATAATAACAATATAAATATACAACATTGGCATTATGATATTGTCTAACCAGCACTACGGATAAACTATGTTAGCATATGACAATGCGTCGTTAGCATGAAGTACAAATCATAATTGGATGAAATAAATCATAATTAATACATTATAATTTGATTAAATTAATCATATTTAATAATCAATTAGTAACTAAAAAATAAAAATTAAATCATAAAAAATAATTATAAATCCTAATTGAAATGAAATAAATCATAATTAAAATATAAGTATATATATTATGTTTCATAATGATTCGTTAACATAGTGAATACAAATATGTCAAAATATAACAAATGCTTTGTTAGCATACGTGATCATAATGTTGACGAAGGATTATTAAAAGCTAACAAAAATATTTTTATGCTGGATATGAGCAAAATTATCTTTTGTATTTTTTTGTCCACATATATTTGCACAAACACATTCATGACTGGTCATAAATTAAAGAGTATGAAAAGATATTTAATTTGATATATTATCTGCTTCGATTCAATTAGAAACGAGTAAGTTATGATCGTTTAAAGTTTTTATTTTTTTTAAAGTGATGACATCAGTAGTTTTACATGGATCGGACATTATACCCCATCTGCTTCTTTTTATCGTGACTTTGACATTAAATCTCAACCATTAAATCCTCTAATTGAATATTATAAGATGAGTTTCTAATTCCTACATTATAAAAATGCGTATATTTCATGGGTACAAATCACATTTTCCGATTCATGGCTGTTTGTGAAAAAGCAGACACAATAATTGATGGGACAATTTGACACATAAAATCCAAAATATTATATGATGTTGAGGTCAACCCAAGGACCTAACTCCACTAATCAACTGAAACTTGCTCGCCGTCTATCGCTCTTAATTATACTACTCTCCATTTTTTTATAAATATTATTTTGGATGAATACACATAAATTAATTAATTAATTAGTTAAATTACATAATATATAATTGTGAGTGCATTAAATAAGTTAAATATAATGCATTGAATGAGAATAAATGTGTAAGAAATGTGAATTTTCTGTCTCGAATTGTAGAATGATATTTTTTTAAATAAAATTAAAAATACTAGAATGACACTTATTTAGAAACGGAAAAAAGTATTAATCTTGTTGAGATTTTGAATTCTCTAATTACGATCGTGTTTTTAATATATTTATTTATATTACAAATAAAGTCTACAAACCACAACGAAAGTAATGTTTTTGGTGGCACAAAATAACTTTAATTTTGATCAGACGTGTGGGTTTGATATAATTTACTGACAAAATTCATGCAATAATTGGAATCTGAAATCATAGATATATATTGTTGGTCTGCTTTTGTATCCAAATAATTTAGTTTTTCATTAATTTCTATTTCATGTTTCATTTCTGTTAATATATAAAATAAAATTAGCAGTATGTATATATGTGATGTGCATTAGTGTTCGTACAAAAAAACCAATTAATTAATTAATGACATCAATTAAATATGGGATACCTAATATAAACACGGATACGCATATAACTCTAGTGATGTGAGACATATTTGGGAACATTAACAAAAAAAAAACAAACAAACAAAACAACAACAACAACAACAACAACAACAACAAGAAAGAATCTATGATAGTAAGATTAAACCCAGAGTGAATAATATCATATCAATTAAAATTGGGCAGACTTTGTGTGCACTAGATGTATATCAAACAATCAACACATTGACCAAAAAACTCGTCAAAATCAGTATCAATCGTAACACTAAAAAATATCACTTAAAAGCCCAAAAGTATCACTTGTATTATTAAAAAGTATCGGCTAGAAAAAAAAAAGAAAAAAAAACTGTCAAAATCACTTAAATCAGTATCAATCGTAATACTAAAAAATATATCACTTAAAATTTTAAAAGCATCACTAAAAAGTATCACATGTTTTGACGATTTTTTTTATCAATGCATTGATCGGATCAACACGTATTGACCCAATCAATACGTTGACTGTCTGATACATCTTATATACAATAGAATTTGCAATTAAACTTTAGCGCGATTCATCAATTTTTATGAGGGGTAACGACATGAGGAAAAGGAGTTTTACAAATCAACAAGGCCCCACATCACTCGAAATATAAAAGCATGAATGTGGATTTCTCATATATAGTCCTTTTCGAATAACTGATTAAAAATACAAACTCTTTGCAATAGTATATAAATTGTAGTTTGATGCGATAAAATTATTCTTACAATTCTATTTTATTTTTATTTTTTGAAGAAATCATTCTTACTACAATTCTAAAATGACGATTTTTTATGTCATTTAAATTTGAATGCAACGTAAGCAATATGTCACATGGTAATATTTAAATTTGAAAGGACAAATGACGATATTTCCCTTTAAATACACGAGGACAGATTATTACATATATTTAAGAGTTGAGACAATTATATAAATATTAATATTCATATAATACAATCACCTAACACGCTGCACATTCTGAATTTGACCTTTTTTTTTTCTTTTAAGTCCATTGAACTTCACAAAAATACAGCAAATAAAAGATCGGACATTCACAAATTTAACAGTCAAGTTAGGTTTCGATTGCCAAATTCAAAAATATTTGTTATTAAGTGTTACTCTTATCCCTTCCCAATGGATCCCACGTTTTGAGATCGACATGCCCAAAAATTGACAAGTAAATAAAATTAAAAAAAAAATTATGAACACACAATAAAATTAATATGACGCGTTCCTGTAACTTTCGGAAATACTGCATGGTAAAATCGTGAAACACAACACATTGCAAAATTGACAAATATTAAAGAAATAAGAGAATACCTTGTATGAGACCATTTTACCGGTCACAATCCGTAGACAAGTCAAGATTCGGATCCAAATAAAATTAATTACTAATAAAATTATAAATTTATAATTTAATATGAGTTTTAGTCTGAATTTTGATACCGTGGGACATTCTCACAATTTTTTTTTGTGAAAAATAAATAAAATTTCAATGAGTGCAAAGTTTGAAAATCTCTATAATTAATTGCTGATTAGAAATTTAGAATGGGCCAAAAAAGTCTCAAATTTGACGAACTCTACCTACTACTCCCATTGACTGCACCTACTAAAGCAGTGCACCGAAATTGAACAAAACGTCAAATTTTTTTGGCCAATTCACACATGTGGATTGGCCAAAATTGGTTCAGGTAACAATTATGGTTACTCTCATCATTAAAAAAAAAGTATCTATTTGTTAGTGATGTTTCAACAAATTGATAATTTGATGTTGCCTGCAATTTGATTGGCGTTATAAGAAAAAGGGGAACCGATCATTTTTATGAAGCTCGTTATCTTCATTAAAATTAAATGGGTAGGCATTACGTAGAAAATAATTGGGCCTTAATTCCATTACGCCTCAAATATATAGCCCAAAGCCGAAATGATGCCTCATTGACTTCTGCCCTTATTTGAAGGTCGTGTTTTATGAATATATGAGTATTTATATTCTTTACACTGTAAATTAAAAAAAAAAAAAAAACAGAAATAAAAAAAATTTAAACTTACTTGAAATACCCTTTAAGTTTTCAAAAATCAATTGTGATCGAAAATCTAACACTCGTTCAGAAACTAATTACTAAACCCGTTGAACGTGGTTTGAAAAAGTATTATGTTTTTTGAAATCAGTTGTGTTCGAAGACTTAACACTCGTTTGGAAAAACTTTCGAATGAGTGTTAGGTTTTTGAACACAACTCATCTTGCTTGTGTTATATTTTTTAGGTTGAAGGGTAAATAAGTCATATTATGCAGTGTGAAGAGTAAAATGTGAAAGATAGAAAATGCCTCAAAAACAAACAACAAAATTTATAGTACAAATAGAAACACTCGTAAATAAATATAAGTAAACTCAAATCGTGTGCAATAAATTGTAAGATCAAAATATAATTAGATTTGTGGAAGAGTTCACAATCTCGTGTTCTTCTTTTGGTTTCATTGTGGTATACTCTCTGTTTTTTTCACTCTATATGTATTAATTATTTTTGCGCGTGTCGATCTATGTATTTACGCATGAAATCTTCTAGTTCCAACTTATGTGTGACAATCGTGTGTCAAATCTCAAAATTATTATTATTTTTCTTTCATTTTTTCTTCAATTATAATTTCTTTTGATTCAGTATAATTTTATATTATTATTTAGAGTTTATTCCATCGCATTTGGATTTATATTATTTTTTAATATTTAATTTTCATTTTTTAGTTAATATAATTGATTTTTGGGGTTAATTAATCCAAACTTAGGGTATATAATTTTTTAAAATTTTATTTTTTAGCAATAAATATTAATTATGCTTAGTTAGAATATAATTATTTTATTTTTATAAAAAATATTATTAACAATATATAATTTTAATATTGGTACACTGTTGGCACACACAAATTAAAACTAAAGGAACTCTACTCGTATATTGATTAGCAATTCTAAAAAACGTCACGCGTAACATACCGAAAATTAAATGTTCCAATTAAAATTTTTTTATTAAGTGATATAATTTCATGAAGGTTTAATTTTTTCTTGTGATGGATCATGAAAATGTTTGGAGGCATCTCAACTCCATCTAGAGGTGTGCAAAACATAACCAAAATAAAAAAATTAAATTAAATCGAATTATTTAGTTTGGTTGGTTTGGTCATTTTTTTTCTTTAATTTTGGTTTGATTTTAAATATTAAAATCAAAATATAATTTGATTTGGTTTCGATTTAAATAAAAAAATATTTTGGTTAAAATCGAATTAACTATATATATATATTATTTATAATTTATGATTTATAATTCTAATATTAATTATACATAAATTAATAAATTTAAAAGGTATTATATACCTAAATAATATTAGTAATTCTAATATTTAGTTTCAATTTTCTAGTTTTAGAAATTTTAAAATATTTACTTATTTAATATATCGTTTGTTATCTATTGAGTGCATGCTATTTTTTCTAGATATTTTTTTTTTCAGAAAAAATAAAAATAATCATTGAAAATTCAGTTAAACCGAAAACCAGACCAAACTAATCAAAGAATTATGGTTTGGTTTGGTTTGGTTTGGTTAGGTTATATATATTATTTTGGTTGATTCGATTTGAATTTTTTTAACAAAATTTATTTGATTTTGTTAGTTTGGCTCGGTTTTGCACCAAATCAATCATTTAGACACTCCTAACTCCATCTGCCGAAAATCCCCTAAAGTTAGGCTGATGTTTGTTTTTATTTTCAAACCACAATTTTCAAATTTCTAATATTGAAAATCTTACATTATCCATTCACATATATATATATATATATATATATATATATATATATATATATATATAGGGGTGGGTTATAATGAGGACTGTGTTTCGCGTGAGAACTAGGAACGATGCTTATTTACTATGATTTTATAGCTTACCTTTTTGCAATTACAAGTGCATTATCAAAAGTAATCTTTATGACCATACCATTCCATCGTTACATTTATTGGAAAACAATTGATAAAATGTAACTAACATTTTAATCTACATGTGGACAGGTTTTCTCAGATGTAAGACACAGATTATGCATATGGCATCTCTACTAGAACGCAATTAGTCATTTTGGAAAATTGAAGGGTAACCGGTCATTCAATGACGCTTTCCAAAGGTGTTTATCTGGATGTGTGAATGAAGAAAAGTTTGAGGACTGCTGGAACTTGATGATAAATGAGTACAACCTGGAAGACAACTCCTGGTTTTCGCGTCTTTATGAGCTTAGAGAGAAGTGGTGCACTGCATACAGTAAATCGTATTTCTCTGCTGGAATCCTCTCCTCACAGAGAAATGAGAGCACCAACAGTACGTACGATCAGATTCAAGGCTAGCAAGGCTACGAACTTGAATGAATTCTACACAATCTTCAAACAAACGATGCAGAGATGTAGAAGCAAAGAAGTTGATAAGTTTGAATGCTCACGAGCAATACCGGGTTCACATCTACCGTTGGTTGGGATGCTGAAGCACGCATCTGAGGTGTATACATTCTCGGTTTTCTGTGATTTTGAAGATGAGTTCCTTAAATCTATATCATCAATCGTAGAGACGGTGGGTGAAGAATTGGAAGTCAGGGTGTATGATGTCCAAAACTATGATGCTCGAACCGCTCACATGGTGAATTTTTATTCCAGAGATAATTATATAAGTTGCACGTGCAGGAGATTTGAGGAGTATGGATTGCTCTGCTCCCACTGTTTGAGAATATTCGATATAAACTCAGTCAAAGAAATACCCGGTTGCTACATTTTGAAAAGATGGACAAACCTTGCAAAAAAGGATTTGTGGGACAAAGCTGACAGTGCACCTCATAACAATACAGACTTCCTACATTCCATTGCTTGGAGGCACACGATGGCTAGGAACTACTGCATTATACTTCTGAGAGCTTAAGCTAATTAAGAAGTAAGAAGGATTATGGAAGATGGATCTAAGAGTATATTTGATGGTGTTCAGGTTGTAACAACTACAATGAATTTAATTGAAGACAATGACATTTCCACACCATCCGTAAGTGTACTCAATCCAGCAAAAGCAACAACTAAGGGGAGGAAAAAAAGAATTAAGAGGCAACTTGAGAAAGGCCGAAAGAAGAAGAGCAATGCTGAAGGAAGCTCAACTCAGTTGAATGAGAAAAGATGGACAAACCTTGCAAAAAAGGATTTGTGGGACAAAGCTGACAGTGCACCTCATAACAATACAGACTTCCTACATTCAATTGCTTGGAGGCACACGATGGCTAGGAACTACTGCATTATACTTCTGAGAGCTTAAGCTAATTAAGAAGTAAGAAGGATTGTGGAAGATAGATCTAAGAGTATATTTGATGGTGTTCAGGTTGTAACAACTATGACGAATTTAATTGAAGACAATGACATTTCCACATCATCCGTAAGTGTACTCGATCCAGCAAAAGCAACAACTAAGGGGAGGAAAAAAAGAATTAAGAGGCAACTTGAGAAAGGCCGAAAGAAGAAGAGCAATGCTGAAGGAAGCTCAACTCAGTTGAATGAGTTTGGCTCCAAGACTCCCAACCCTCGTTTGTTTTAGATGGATATCAGGTTGATACTTGTCTTCAACACAATTGATACTTTCATGCTTAAAAATGATACATGTTTTATCTGCCTGACTCACTTCTTAAATTTACGTTGCAGATTCTTGGATTGACGATTCCTCATTTTTTAAATTTATCTTGGGATGTTTTAAGAGTTCAATTTGAATCAAAATGTTGATGGCATTTTATTATGTAAGAAATTTATCATTTTGGAATACTATTATGATGCAATTTCATTTCTTAGACAATCATTTATGCATAATTTCTTAGTTTGTCTACTCTTTCTGGTTGTTCAAGTTGTTTTTTTTATGTGAAAAATGGCCAAACAAAGGGAACTGTATTAGAAATTTTTCAAGATTAATTTTTTATTTTGATTTTTTGAGTTGTGATTAAACATGTTGTCCATGTTTGATAGCAGCTAAAAGAATGAATTAACTCTTGAATTGAAAATCTTGCACAAAAATACACATGTTGGAATTTTAAGTTGCTCCTTAAACTGATATTACATTTGATTCTAAAAATGATACGTTTTTATTTTTCAATTGATACCTTTACGCTGAATAAATGATACTCTTCAGGATCTAATGTTCAATTTTTTTTTAAATGTGATACTTTATAACTACACAAATGATACTAATATCATTTTTGAAAATAAATTTATATTTCCTTGAAATCATAATACATATATCAAATGATACCTTAGCATGGAATAAATGGTTACTTTATTATTGAACATTTGATACTTTATAACTTAACAAATGATACTACGATTGTCTCTAAAAATAAATATGGGTCTTGCTCAATACAGGCTATGCTAATTATTGAAAGGACAAAATTCAACATAAACCTGTATACTTTACACAAAATTTATTTCACAAAATAACATCTAAATCATACAAAATTTAAAATAAAACAATACTAACCACCATTCCATTGATTCAAAATAAATAACCTAAAACATCTATTCACCATCACAGATATCACAAATAACACAAGCACATAATTTTCACCCATCCAATCATGTCCAGCATTATAAAAAACTTCATGTTTCAACCATAACTAACTCCACACATGTAACAAATCAAAACCACCAAATCAAAACATACCAAAGTGTTTGTTCAAAATGTATCAAATATCCAGCCATAACACCACAAGTATCCAAAAATAAATACAGAGTTCTCAATCACTTATTCTTCCTATTCATGAATGCAATCACTCACTCATAAACTTTAAATCTTAGATCATTCGTTCCAGCAAGGGCGATACAGACACAGTACGAAGCTTTCTTCGACCAAAGGGCTACAAACCAAAAAAACGAAGTTAGAAAATCAGTTAGGTGAATAGTAAATTGAAAGAAAAAAAACTATACATAATGTAATTCAAACATTTTCTAAGTCTGGGCACGAATACGCTTTCCCGTCGAACCTCTGCATGTGACTCATCACAAATACGCCGCAGTCAAATCCAGTACTTTGCTTGTTCCATTCAAACTCTACATTAGCCACCTCATATGACCTCAACTTTGAGGCTTTTGGATGTTTTATCTGCTTGAGAAAAACAACGAACTCATCGCGTTATCCAAGTAAAAAAAATACAAACAAACCATTAACATAAAATATATATGATAATTCATAATAATTATATATAATTTCAAATTAATCAGTCAAAACAAACACATAGTATGGTACCACTCAGTTTCAAATGTCATACTTAATACACAAAAGCCAAAATGCACATAAAAACAAATATGCCCTAAAATTAAGATACTCAAAAGAATCTCATCTGGTACTAATCATCAGTAATATTCATACTCCATATACAAATGGCCATAACTGAAACTTCAATTAATACAAAAACCAAACAACAATACAAAGGTTAAAATATGAAAAAATAACTGAACCATTAAGTTATTTAAACATATCACTGCACAATCTGATACCTATTTATACATCAATTGATACTCATTATCATGTTAACTGCTACTTAACATAATAAAAACAGATAATTCTTTTCAATTAAAAATGCCAAACAACTAAAAATTCGTACTACTCACATTTAAATAGATATGTAACATATCTGAACAATCAAATACAATAAAGACATATTTAGATTCAATATATTTCCTAGCATACATTGAACTAAAAAAATATAGAAACACAAAAAATAAAATTCACATAAAAATCACAGTAGATTCAAGTAGTACACGTTTTATGCCTCAAACAGGCACTCCATATAGCATACTATAATCCCAAAAAGATGACAACAATTTTATGTCTAACTCAATCAAGAAATCATATACAAGTGTCCAGATATTTTAAACAAGTATATGAAGCTAAGTAAACAAAAAATAAGAAAATCATAAAAAGAAAATAAACTCAATTGCAATGTGACGCACATTTGCAGAGAAATATCAAACCCATATTTCAAACTATCAAATAAACATCATATTTCAACAAAACAGACACTATGAAAATCTCCAAAATAAACAATTATTAATCAAATAAAACACTAAATGGGAAAAATTCCTAAACAAATACACATATCAAGTTACCTAAATATCAGTTAATGATCGAGCAAAATGGGAAAAAAATAAAACATATATTGAAATATAACCATAAGATGGAGAACCTAACCTTGAAATGCTGAGAACGCGACCGGTGACCTCGGGCTTGTCGATGAAAGATCCCCTTCCTTCGTCGGAGAAATTGCGGCAGATCAGCTACAAGTCCATGGTTTTCACAGTGAATCTACTGTGACAGGTGGAAGAGACTGGGAGACGTGAGAGCGAGAAAGACGTCGCCACGTCGGGAGCGAGAGATAGATGTCGGGGGCGAGAGGATCCTATCAGCGTTGCGAGCGTCTAGGGTTAGGGTGGAGGGTGAAGTAATGGAAGAGCAGGCGGCTAGGGTTAGGGTTCTAATCGCAATGGGGGAAAGGGGCGAAAAATCAGCAAGAGAGACATCGGGAGCGAGAGAGAGACGTCGGCGGTGAGAGGATCCGATCACCCGTGCGAGCATCTAAGGTTAGGGCGGAGGGTGAAGGATTGGGAGAGCAGGCGGCTAGGGTTAGCTTAGAATCATAATGGGTGAAATAGGGGAGAAATGAGGAAACTGGGCCTGCCTAGGTATTTATAATCCGGGTCATAAGGCGGGCCGGGTCCGTCTGATGGGCAGACACATGCATTGGTTGTACAAGAGTTTTTGCGTTGTTAAATTATTTGGTCTCTTCAAGATTCTTTGGAAAATAAAAAGCCATACGATTTATAATGTGTTGAATTATTTGGTCTTTTCAATATTCTTTGATAAAAAAAAAAAAAAGATGAGTGCTAATTAAAAATATTTTCGACCGTTAGTATCAGTCAAAATTTTGAATAGATTTAATGTCATATATAAGTTATAAATTTACTAAATACATATTTGTATTCAAATTCAACTTATTTTAGCAGCGAGTGCTGCAATATTTTATGTTATTGGACTCAATCAATTATCATGGGATTATCGTTTTTCTTAAATTTGAGTCATATTTTTTTCCCTCAGAATAACTTTGTTTTAGCTTGTTGTAATAATCAGCAACTTTATTCCTTTTAGTCTTCTATGATATGTGTTAATTTCAGTCTTTGATCCATGATTAATCTATAATATTTTAGATAGTTATAAATTTGTACTTCAAACTTCATCTTAACATACAAAATTAATTATCCATACACAACTAATAAAAATATTCTATTGATATACATTAAATTTATAAATTAACATTATCAAAATATAAATATCAAAATCTATTATTTGTCGTATGCTTTTGGTGTTTGTTTAGTATAAATTCATAGCTTGGTTTGTAATGAATTTGGTGTTTATTCTCTTTCATTGCCTTCTAAGATGTGTTTCATTACTTTTAATGTTATGTTTCATTGATTTGCTACAACTCAACAATACTCAACCATACATCATCTAATTACAAATAACACACAACTGATTGTCATGATTTATTTTGGTGTTGAATATAGCTACAAGTTGTAGCTTATTATGATTGTGTTATGTCAACTTAGCACTAAAAACATTATTCACTCATACAAAGCATTGTACACGTTTGAATATTAAATAAGCATTTTAAATAATCTAACTTTACTAATCAAGCACCGAATTCACTCGCAATAAGCATTTACGTGTTCTTTCTATTAAGCGCCAAAATTTTATAAGTATTTTAAATAAGTTATGGATCCCAATTAAACAAGCACCAAAAATCACTCATAAAAAGCATTAGTGTGTTTTTTTTTGTTAAGCATCAAAACTATCATAATCATTTTAATTAAGCTACAAATCCTACTAATCAAGCATCAAATTCATTCATAAAATATATTTGTGTGTACTTTTCTACTAATTAAGCACCAAATGTAACATGAGTACAATAGTCGTACTAAATAAGCAACAAAAAATTACTATCATTAAAATTACAATACCAGTAATGTTACACAAAAACAAGCAATAGTTTTAATGATGCTATAAATTACTATTAATATATCAAATAAATAAATACAAATATCCCATTGCACACGTTTGAATCTTAAATAAGTTACATAATATCACTATCTTAGCAATGAATCCAAATTATGCTTCACATTCATTCATATAGCATTCAAATCATTAATATTACATTCATCCAGTAGTCGATCGTACTAAATAAGCAAGAAAAATTACGTCAATCGTTCATACATGCATATAAACAAACGCGTGGATTACAACATTCGTAGCTACACAACATTTAAATCTCTAACATAGAATCCAATAAGGATTTTATTTTTTCAGAAGCCACGCTATAAAAAAATCATATATAAATTCGAAAACGTACAAAATATAATCCTTCATTACATTTTTTGTATGTCGTCATTGAAACAGAGAAAATAGGCGGTGGCAGTTGTTCTTGCTGCAGTGGTGGCGTCGTTACTATTGACGCTGTCGATCGCGCCGGCATCGGTGATGGTGGTGGTCGGTTTTCTATTTCTAGCGGCACTGCTTTTTACCAGAACAAAAGGAATGAATGAAACTAATTCTAGATTTTTCGATCATTCATTGTATCATTAATGATTGATACATATATTTGGGATATTCATGTATTCCTCTTTCCATATAAAAAATCAGTGAATAATTACATTAATGCCATTCTGTATATTATTTTCAATTCTATTATTAGATTTTAAAGATTTTATTCAATTTAATCTTAGCCATAGATCTAGTCAAAATTGAGGACTATGATTAGTTCATAGTTCTCACCTAAAGCATAGTACCCATTATAAGCTACCCATATATATATATATATATAGGATTTGGTTGAGAACTAGGTATTCGCGTGAGAACTATAAACCATGCTTATTTAGTGCAATTGTATAGCTTATTTTATTGTATTTTAGTGCTAATTTTTTTTAAAAAAAATTTATAGCTTATCTTGTTGTATTTTAGTGCTATTGTCACTAGCACTAAAATACAACAAGATAAGCTACAAAATCATATTAAATAAGCATGATTTATAGTTCTCACGGGAATACCTAGTACCCATTATAACCAACCCCTATATATATATATATATATATAGGGAAATGATCAAATAGGAACTAAATTCCCCCGTGAGAACCTAGGAACCAATTCTAACCTTAGATTTGATTAGATCTAATGACTATAATTTAGTCAAAGTTTTAGTCAAAGTAAGGTGGCAAACTTGTAATATTTGAGAACTTAATAAAGGCGGGGTTATTTTCATAATTTAGAAATTCGGTTATGTTTTTTCGGATTTTGGGCCCAATTCTCGGAGTTAAATAGACAACGCTTTAAAACCGCTGTCTTTTCTGGCGTTGTATTAATATGCTAACATGAAATATTTATATTGCTAACATCAACAGATTTTGTTGCTAATATGAGGTAGACTCATATTGCTAATTTGATGAGATCATAATATTAAATTGACACGTATTAAACATCACACATATAACATTGGACCACATTTAAAATAATATTGTGTAACATGTGTAACATTATTCATACATACAACATATTGCTAATATGTTAGAGAATATACACACTGTTAATATGTGACTAATAATTTGCTAATATGTTAGTAACATGTTGCTAATATGTGAATAATGATATGCTAGTATGACTTAAATTCTCAAATATCACAAGTTTTCAAAATAATATTAAGCATTGATAAAATTATAATTGTTTATGAACTTAACTATATATAGCTCATACTTTAACTATTTTCTCATGAAAGCAACTTAAAATTCAAAGTCGTGCATAAAAAATTTCATGTTAGCAACATAAACACAAGATATGAGTAATATTGTGATATCATATTAGCAAATGTCTGACAGTTACGAGTTGAATATATGTGAAAAAAAGTTTTTTATATTTTTCATCAATTTTTGCTCAAATAAACATATGCAATATGGATCTTAAATGAAAGATTATGAAAAAAATCTTTAATTTGATATATTTTTTTGCGTAAATTGGATAAAAAATGAGTAAGTTATGATGATTTAAAGTTTTTAAGATTTTTTTAAAAGATGATGACATCAGTTTATAAAAAAATCTGGAATTACCCCATATATTTCGAATTTTACATATTTACAACTATGTCACAACCTTTTTATCCGCCATGTCATCAAAATCCTTGAATTTGATTGGTTCCTAGGTTCTCACGGCGGATTGGTTCCTATTTGAATCCACCCCTATATATATATATATATATATATATATATATATATATATATATATATTCCATACATAAAAGTCTATGATTTTGACGACTAATTAATATTGTGACTATACTAAAAATGCATTTTAACATTTAAATAATGAGAAGCTCTTGTGTGCAGGAGGCGCGTATGTGCGCCTATATCAGACGGCGCGTGGGTGTCACACGCCAGTCTATTTTTTTTTTATTTTTTTTTTTCAGGTGAATTTTTTTTAAAAAATCCGATTTTCTTTGTTTTTTTTTTAATTTTTCCCAATAAAATTTATACCCTAAAATAAAATTTGTGAACTCTAAAATTAAATCAATTTGATATAACTTATTTGAAATAAATATAAATTTATACCCTAAAATGAAATTAATAAATTTTAAAAAAGCACAAAATAAAACCCTAAACACACCCCCCCCCCCAAAAAAACCCTAAAAACATAATAAAAAAACTCTAAAAACACGCCCCAAAAACCCTAAAAAACACAATAAAAAACCCTAACCCCCCTCCCCCAAAAAACCCCTAAAAAACATAAAATAAACCCCTAAAATCACCCCCCCAAAAAAAAAAATCCTAAAACACACAAAATAAACCCCTAAAAATACCCTCAAAAACCCTTAAGATAAGTGGCAGACCCTTACTATTTAATGATACAGGTGATACTTTTTGAATTTTGAGTGATACTTTTTAATGTTACTGTTGATACTGATTTTACCAATTTTTTTTGCGGGTTGACCCGCAAATTGAATTTGACCCGCCCGTCTGAAATAAGCCTAATATGTACCTTGTGCATGGAAGTATTTGCCTTAAATAAAATATATGATCAGTGATATATATATATATATATAGTAGGATATATTTTTAGTGAATACTGTTTATAGTTTTTTTTTAACTCACACACACAATAGACAATTGAGCTAATTAAGCTATGGGACGCTATTCTTATAATTCAATTGGTAATACTCGATCGATATATTTGTAATTCGACCTTAAAAGCGTTATCGCAAAAATTTTCTTCTAAACAAATTAAGCATTAAGGTCAGAAATACATATATACAATATCTAGTATAACCAAAATTTTGGTCCATGAAATTTATTGACGGTTGAAAACACATTAAAAACAACAATTCCGCGTTAACAAATCTAATTAAAACTCCCTAATTATGGCTCTTTAAATCAACTATCTCGAAACCTATACATTTAAAACCTAATTAAATAAAATCCATTAATGAAAACAAAACTCATTTCCTCCCACAACCCATATATTCCATCCATTCACCCCATGCAAAAACTTTGAACATACCAACAAATATATATATATATAGAGAGAGAGAGAGAGGGAATATCCCATTAATCCTAGGATTCTATAAATCCTCTCTCGTAGGGTGATATAATCAAATTTCACGACAAATTACATCGAAAACTGAAATTCATGGAAAGTTCACAAACCGTCCAATCACCCCTTCTGGACAACCAACCGCCGCCCTCGTCTTCGGCGGTTACGACCAACAAACCGGCGAAGACACCGCGGCAGAAGGTTGTCCGGAAGGCGTTCAAGGGGACCGCCCACCTCTCCAACCTCCTCCCGACCGGCTCCGTTCTGACATTCCAGTTCCTGTCGCCGGTCGTGACGCACGAGGGCAAATGCAAGTCCGTCGTCAGCCAGGGCGCCACCGCCGCAGTCCTCGCCTTCTGCGCCGCCTCGTGCTTTGTGATGAGCTTCACCGACAGCTTCAGGGACGAGAGGGGCAAGGTTAGGTATGGCGTCGCCACTTTCCGCGGCCTCTGGGTGGTGGACGGCTCCACCGCCCTCCCGTCAGAGGAGGCCGTGAAATACCGCCTGAGGTTCGTGGATTTCGTGCATGCTTTTCTGTCGATCTTGATCTTCGCGGCGGTGGCGATGTTTGACAAGAATGTGATCGGATGCTTCTACCCGTCGCCGTCCGAGGAGGCGCTCGAGATCCTGACGGCGCTGCCGGTGACGGTGGGGGTGGTCTGCGGCCTTTTCTTCGTTCTGTTTCCGACGAGGAGGCACGGCGTCGGGTTTCCTCTTTCGCGGCGGTGATGAATTGTTTGTCTTTGATCGTGAAGAAATGGAATATTTTCTGCATGAATTTATTGGAACGTAACTCCAACTTTGAGCTGGAGATTGTTGTTCAAAAATCAATGGGTTTTAATATTTGATTATATATACATGACTGAATTTCGTTTTCGTGAAATTTCAAATTGTTGCATATCTCATATATATATGAATTGTGAGTTTGGGAAGATTATAACTTTTTTTTATTGAGTTATAATTAATACTTAATTAATAGAATGAATCGTGGTTGCATGGTAAAACTTGAAATAATTGATGTTTACATTCTTATATAGTTTCTAGCTTAATTATATAATTTAATTTGTAAATGTTTTAACGTTTTAACATATAAATGACTCAATATTGTAGCAATTGCAAATAATTTAATTCCAACATTTAGATATTTAACATAAATGATCGAGTGTTTTTAGAAAATGATATTCATATTGATTTTTCCACGAAAATGTTCTTATGTTATATAGGTTGCTTAGCTTTGATGTTTTAAGTAAAAGTGTATGAAATCGACTGGAAGAGCACGTTTGCTGAAAAGGTTAGGTCTTTTGCTAAAATGTCAAAACTTTGAAAACTAAATTATAGTTATAAAAATTATGGGTCATGTATGTTTAAATATATTGAGAATTAAATTATAATTGTTAAAATGTCGAATCAAATATGTTAAAAAGACAAAATATTGAGAAATAAAATGTAATGTATAACCTTAATTTCTCTCTATATATGTATGGAATAAAATTCCTTAGTCCACATTTCATGTTCTACTATTGTGTCCCACTCTGAAATTTAATATTTAAAAAATATTTATTATAAAAATAAATTTTATTATAGTATTACAAATCATAATCAACATTTATTGTTAAAAAATGATTTTTTTTTAAATTATATACCCTACTTTTAGAATAATCAACCATATTAATCAATTATATTAACTAAAAAATAAGAAATAAATATAAACCCTAATTGGGAAGAATGAACCCTAAATAATAATTATAAAATTAAACTAAGCCATAACAAATTGAAATTGAAGAAAAAAAATGATGAAAATCGAATAAAAATCAAAATGGAACACCAAATGGGATAGAGAAAAGTGGGATAGATGATTTCATTTGCTTTGTGTATATACATACGCAGCATGAATACTATAATTAAGAAATTAATTAAGGATAGCAAGAAGGTGGATTAACGAGTTTGTATATTTTGTGTAATGTTTTTCCTATAGTATTATTAGTAGTTATTATAAAAAAATATCACATAAAATTATGAATTATGAACAAATTATTAATTAGACTTTTAAAAAATTCATAAACTTCTCATATTGAAATATTTTATATTATTTATCGTCAAATAATTTTGAAGCCTTTTCATATATATGTTTTTTTATTTTTCATATAATATTTTACAAATGACTGATGACTTTTAAGTTTTAATTTATACATTTTTCTTTTAGTTTTTTCTTACAATTTAATTATTTTAATTTTTTTTAAAATATTAAATTTAATACAATTTTTTTAAATGAAATATTTTATAAAGATATGAGATTTCACCAGTCAATGCAAAAAATAAACTAGTGTAGTTTTGAAAAAAAAAATGATGACTGAGAATACATAATACCATGGGGGAGGGGAGGAATGACAATTATCATACTTATGGAATGAGGATTTCTTCGAGAATGACGATTCTCAACTGAAAAAGCATACCAACCATATATAAGATTGTAAATGGACCTTGAAAGAATCGTGATTTCATTCTCATTCCATTTCAACTCATCAGTCATGACTTAATTAGGGTTAATTTGCCAAATAAATCACTATTTTTCTACCATTTTGTAAATTAGACGACACTACATTTAAACTTAATTATTTAAACCACCACATTTTAATTTGAATATGATTGACATCCCAATTTTTTCAACCAGCTAAGTATAACACGTCTACAAGTCTATATATAATACATGAATAATGTGTAAATAAATGTTAAAGTTAATTCATGTAATTCTTTCAATTTACTATATCTGTAGTTATATATAATAGACGAAAATAGTATTATAATTATTTCAGTATATTATTAAATATACAATTCTATATTGCATAATTTAATAATTATATTTTACACAATCTTTTGTGTATAATATACAACAATTTCTGACAAATAGACAATTGTAGTGCCGCTAAACGTTGTGAATGTGATATTTCTTTTATATTTCACAATAGTTTAAGTTTGCAATCCTATTTGTTACTCCTTCAGTTTCACAATAATTCATGTTGTAGCCTTTCAATTATGTTCCTAATAATTTGATGTTTTAGACCTTTTCCCACTCTTTGTTATCAATTATACCCTTATTGAAACACTTTAAAATATCCTACATATTAACTTACCTTTGATAGTTAAAATTTCATCCATAAAATTTCATAGAGATGGAGAGAAGAGGGTATATTTGTCTCTTTTTTATTCTTAATTTTTGTTGTAAATCCTAAAACATTGTTGAGTATGACGTATTCCAGATGATGTTATCACTTCGCTGATAACATCACGATCAATGTCGTACCTAATGTTGTCCATCATTCTCGTCACACCGAGTATAACACTCGGATCTCTAACCTTATCCTTTTGTAGTATTTTGGATTAATTTATTTTAAATTAATCTTAATAAATTGTGATTTTTGTCACATATCATTTTCCACGATTTAAGGGATTTATTAGATATTTTATTTTGAATTAAAACGTGGATTATGCTTCATTTTAACTAGGTCGGAATCTGTTCCGAGTTTCTAGGAACGTGATGTTCCCCACTTCATCTTTGACACTAACCGTTGCAGAGAACGTGGGTAGCTGGAGTAACCGCCATTGTTACACGATGTTGAAGAACGTGTGCCACGCAGTGCAGAGAACGGTTATCTCGAGTCCAGTTCAGCAAGGGTAGTGGAAGACGGTAGTTTTGCATCCAACTCATCAAGGATCGTGTAGAAACTACCCAGCTGAGATGGAGGAAGTATTTAAGGTCTCCTTAGACCTTAGAATCATTTATGCAAGTAGGTTATCACCGTGGTTTGTGAGAAGCTCTGAATCTTGCATCTAGTGTCATCTCTGAAATCCAAGACATCTTCCTCGACATCTGCCTAGCGTCCCAATCAGCTGGAGACTTTCATTTTAGTTGTGTGTATAGGTTAGATAGTCAACTTTGAGAAGTCTAGGATTTAGAATGACTGATTGTAATCTATCTATGTGTTTAGATAGGTTTGTTTTTAAGTGATTATTCGAGTGAGTGAAGCTATGATAGTCCTCTGTATGTTTTATGCAGTGTTGTCAAGGGAGTGAACCGAGACAACATAAGCATTGTTTTTGTGTTTCACTTGTGATAGTGAATTTCGCCTTGAGGCAATCACACACCGTAAGGAGTGTGATTTAAAACTTGTTTTGTGCAAAGTACTATTTACATTTCCGCTGCATGTTGAAGGCAATGTGGTAACACTAGCTTCAACATTACATTGAACTTTGCAATTTACATCCGTAATTCACATTGTTTCAGGCAACAAATTCTAACAAACATCAATTATTATGAAACTAAGGGTGTATTTCTTTTACTTGAAAATTGAGATTTGCAATTTTTTTTTTTTTATGCATGAGTGAATAATATATAGTCTACATTTATTGCCTAAAAATGGTATTCATTTGTGATACATCATCATCATCATCATCATCATCATTATATCTTTGTCCAACATGGTTTAAGTATAATTTATAAATAATCTATTTTTTTTCATTTTCTATTTCAAAATTTTCATTTTAAATATGCAATTACATTTTTTATGCATGTCATACTTTTAAAGAAATAAAATCTTCCTTAATTATTGATAGAATCATGTCATTGAAATAGTCCAAATCTTTCTAACATGGATTTCATTTAGTTTCTAAAATTTATTTTTCTTTTTGTTTGTTCTAACTACTTATAAGCATAATCCATCTTCATATGTAATTAATGTGCTAATAATTGTTTTCTTAATTTTAAAAATTGAACACAATATATACAATTCAAAATAATAATAATAATAATAATAATAATAACACAAATTGAAAAATAAATAAATGTGTCCATCATCATAGAGGAAAAATACTTGTTTTAATTGCTATTTTTAAGTAACTAGTAATTTTTTCTTACGGTTCGTTATTGTTATTACAAAGTAAAACATATTATTTATGTTGATATGTAGCTTATTCATCTTTGAATGTGGAATGGGAAGTAATAGGTAATTAAATGATTGAGGTTTTATGATGCCCACATATAACAAGCCACACATGTAATAGATCATAATTAATATGATCGTGTTCATTTGGAATATGATTTATTGGTGGAAGAGTATAAGTTTGAGATCATATATTTTAAATTTAAATTTCATCAACATTAATGAATTTGCGTATCTTGATGGCGTCTGCAACTAATTAAATCTAGTAATCGAAAAAAAAAATGATAGTGTAATTTTTTTGTATGACTATCATTTATTTTCAAACATACATACAACGCACATATCCATCCGCATGTACATGTTAGGGGACATCATATTTTTGACTTCCAGAAAAAGGGGAAAAAAAAGGAAAGAAAGAAAGAAAGAAAAAAAGAAAGAGAAAGGGACAGCCTTGAACTTCCACGAAGTGTAGTGTATTTCGGAACAATCACTTCTCAATATATTTCTACTGAACAAAATTTAGTTAACACTCATTTTTAGGGGTCAAAATTTTAAAATAAATTATAAATATATTATAGCTTGACAAAAAAAAATGTAAAGCCCATATACTACTGATCTAAATGCAGAACACTATACAATAATTTACAGAATGAAATAATATAAAAGATATTTCTATTTACAAATCCGATTCCGATTATTAACTAAGAAACACAGATTTCCAACACCACCGATGAGACCACAAAGAACCTCGGCAGATAAAATCCTGACTAAGCGCAGCTACAACCTCGGTTGCTCCACAAAGAACTTGCCCTCAGACACAAAGAGTGAAGCGCTCTAACTCACGAAGAAGTGCATAAGAAACGAAGAAGAAAAAGAAGTGTAATGCCCCGGTCCCGAAAGGGATAATAAATGAAGGACGTGGGTGTCACTTAAAAGGAATATGATTTGGAATAATTATTAATTAAATAAAATAGCTTTGGAAAGAAGAATATGTTATATTCCCCATAAATTTGGGCAACATAATCTCTGTAAGTGAAAGAAGTTCACGTCTTTCAACATATCAAGAAAGTCAAATGATTTAGTCAAGTCAAAGGAATGCCCATTTATAGGCCACTCAAAACTTAAACAAAATCCAACAATGAATAAATAGGATTCTGACTCCTTAAATAAACATGACATATTCATAGGTCACAACAATTAAGATCCATCAATAGGTCAAAGGTAAATAAACTATTTTATGTTGTTAGAATTTGTTGCCTGAAATAATGTGAATTACGGATGTAAATTGCAAAGTTAAAAATAATGTTGAAGCTAGTGTTTCCACATAGCCTTCAACATGCAGCGGAAACGTAAATAGAACTTTGCACAAAACAAGTTTTAAATCACACTCCTTACGGTGTGTGATTGCCTCAAGGCAAAATTCACTATCACAAGTGAAACACAAAAAAACAATGCTGATTTTGTGTCGGTTCACTCCCTTGACAACACTGCATAAAACATACAGAGGACTATCCTAGCTTCACTCACTCGAATAATCACTCAAAAACAAACCTATCTAAACACATAGATAGATTACAATCAGTCACTCTAAATCCTAGACTTCTCAAAGTTGACTATCTAACCTACACACACAACTGGAATGAAAGTCTCCAGCTGATTGGGACGCTAGGCAGATGTCGAGGAAGATGTCTTGAATTTCAGAGATGACACTAGATGCAAGATTTAGAGCTTCTCACAAACCACGGTGATAACCTGCTTGCATGAATGATTCTAAGGTCTAAGGAGACCTTAAATACTTCCTCCATCTCGGCTGGGTAGTTTCTACACGATCTTTGATGAGTTGGATGCAAAACTACCGCCTTCCACTACCCTTGCTGAACTGGACTTGAGATAACCGTCATCTGCACTGCATGGCACACGTTCTTCAACATCGTGTAACAATGGCGGTTACTCCAGCAACCCACGTTCTCTGCAACGGTTAATGTCTAAGACGAAGTGGGGAACATCACGTCCCTTGAAACTCGGAACAGATTATGACCTAGTCAAAATCAAGCATAATCCACGTTTTAAATTAAAATAAAATATATAATAAATCCCTTAAATCGTGAAAAATGATATGTGACAAAAATCACAATTTATTCAGATTAATTTAAAATAAATTAATCCAAAATACTAGGAAAGGATAAGGTTAGAGATCCGAGTGTTATACTCGGTGTGACGAGAATGATGGACAACATTAGGTACGACATTGATTGCAATGTTATCAACGAAGTGATAACATCATCTGGAACACGTCATACTCAACATATGTCTTATGACAAAAGTAATTAATCAACTTAAGACCCATTCATAGGTCAACTATAAAATAAATACAATCCAAGACTCAACCAAATATGACCTATTCATAGGTCGAAAACTGTAAAGAAACATGTTTGGATTTATGAAAAGAAATGAGTTTTTATTTATCATGATTCAGATAAGTTATACAATTCAAATAAGCCCAATAATAAAACATAGCATGCAGTCATACTATGGGCAACTGTATTAGAATTTAAGTAGAAAACAATGGAGTAATATTGTATCACATAACAATATACTCATGAGCAATAAATTAGTCTGAACGAGACAACAAGGCATGATCAACCCACAACAGTACATCGAGTCATCACCTCCAGCATCTCAACCTGTGAAAAATATTTTGAAAAGATTTTGGGGGTGAGTACTAAAGCACTCAGTGGGTTAAAATTTTAACTCAATCTTTAATAAAAATTGCAACAGAATATCCAAAATATAAACACAGATAATGAAAAACAAAACGCAAAAACCTTTCCCATTTCTGCAAACTTTTACTTCTCTTTGGTATCCTGTAGCTCATTATGTTGTCTATTGCACTATATGACATGTCACTGATAGAAAAAGGGAGGGGTTACCTCGTTAATCTGAGAAGAGTGTACCAGGGTTACTTGACATTGACCCTGAGTATACCATGGATTGCTTAGCATTGATTCATAATAGTGATGCTCAGATCACGTGTATGTGCAGGGGTTACCTCACAGTAACACCTTTAGTGATTAACGTCGCAATTGCAAAAATCACAGTTCCTGCATATCATTTGTTCTATGTTCTCTATAAAGCGCATAATATGACATAAGCACAAAAGCTATGTTATCCTCTTAATATAGTAATTATGCTAACTTTTAATTCCTCTAGCAAACTTAGTTCAATTATGCTTCATATTCCTTAAACGAAAACCATTCTATAACTTGAGTTTAATATTAAAAGCACAAGCCAAAAATTATAACTCATCATACACAAGTATAATCCATACACAATAAACATTTAATTAACTGTAACTTTACACTATGACTTTTAGACTATAAATATAAACACTAATCTTAACCTATATAGTATGAACTTTAAACTCGAACCTTAACTTTTAAATTACAAACTTTAATTATGACCAGACAATCTATTCTATTTAATTATGTCGAAGCATTATATATATTCTCATTAATTATGATAAAGCATAATCTATGTTCTCAATAATTATGGCAAAACATAATCTATGTTCTCAATAATTATGGCAAAGCATAATCTATTTTCTCAATAATTATGGCAAAGCATAATCCATGTTCTCAAAAATTATGACAAATCATAATATATGTTCTCAATAATTATGGCAAAGCATAATTTATTTTCTCAATAATTATACAACAATATAATACTATTACTCTAGCAAATATTTGAGCAGATAATTTCTCAAATATTTTATTTAGATATTCTAATTATGAATGTCACATTTATGAGTTAATAACTCAAATATAGATATATTTTGCAAATAAATCCACATGGATTAGATCAACTTAGGTGATCAAACTTCTCAATATTCATCTGTCAACTCCTCTGACTGGCTAAACAAGTCCTACAAGTTCAAACCTTAATTTAGGACCACTATTCTAATTTTCAGAACACTTTAATTTAATTGGAGCTTTTATTTACTTTAATTATATTCCGACTAAGAATGCGCCACTCCAAGGACCTCGTATAACTTCAACGCAATTCATTCCAAAATATTATTTCTGATTTAATGGGACCAAAAGATGTGATAGAGGTCACTTTCCGTAACTTGCTATTTTACTAATTTTTTCCAACTGACGCCGATTGCACTTTCCACTTGCCCGATTATGAAAATAATCAGGCATGACCCCACATATCTCTTTATTAAAGTACACAATTTTTGGAATTTTCTGAAACCACATGCTTTAATTAAAAAAATAACCGTCTGATTAAAATAATCGACTTTTATCAAAACTTATCGGAAAATTACGAAACTTGACAGTCCTATAGGAAATAATATTTCGAGCAATTTTATAGTTCAACCTTTTTCAATTTGACGACCCGAAATGGGCATAAACATGCAAAAACAGAAACTAATCGGTACCCCTTTATTTTCCACATTTTCCGACGTTTTCACAGGTTTTCGGCAGCCGGACGACAACGCACTCAACATACGAAATGAAGTGCTATTTAAAATACACAACATATTAAAATTTTAACTTTAAAGGATGATAAATGGATCGAAATGCGACGTCGGAAGCGGCGACAATCTCCGGTCATCAGCGGCAATAACAGCTCTCCGGCAGCCTTCCGGTTGTTCGGCAGATGCTTCCTCATAAGCACCCCTCTTATTTTCTCATCCTGGGCCCGCATGCTCTATTTACTCGGTGTAAGCCCGAGTTTTCATCCGTTAACACGAACTACATAGAGAGAGAGAGAGAGAACAAGGACATGAATCCCCCCTTCCCTATTTATAGAAAAAGCTGAGGCGGGGCGGGTATAACTTTTTTGGATATAAAATACTGACAAAGCATTTTCATCAGATTGAATTAAAGTTGTTTTATTCAATAGCGAGGTCCAAATGACTTCTGATGCAAAATCCAAAAATACTGGGAGACTTGTTGGCATAAGTACTATTGAACCAACCCGACTCAGGATGTCGAGGAAGTCATCTGAAGAAAAACGAAGAAAGATTCCATTTTGAAAAATAGATTTACTATTCATTCCGGTCGATAGATAAGACTTCTGAGCGTTTGATTGACCTCATATTGGGATTCTATAAATGCCAACAAATTCCTTGAGTCGATTTCTATAAAATAGGCTTGACGAGGCAATCCTCGGATCATCGAGAGGGATTTTGTAAATTTCCAAAAATTACATCTTTACAGAAAAACACTATTCGCTGCGTTTTTTCTTTATATTTTTCAACAACGGGGCTCTCATAGACTTCAAATTGAAATTATGAAAACACCAACAACTTCCTTTAAGTCGTTACATTTCAGAAAAGATAAATATTGATTATCTTCTGGTAGCAATTGTAAAATCTCAAAAATCGATTTTCCTATAAAAGATACAAAAAGTCATGACTTATATCTGTTTAACTTTATTTTAGCTCCAATTATTTTTTGTAGTCTTCTAAATAAATTTAGAAAACTCCTGAGATATTCTAAAATTTTTGGAATGTTACAAGAAGATCAAACTATAACAGTGCTTGATGCTCTTACATCCTTTCTCTATCTCTCTCTTTCAACAAACCTAGCAGCACTCACACAAAAATGAGAACTGTGTGTGTAAAATATCCCAATAAAGATATTAATAGGTCGGTGTTTAGGGCAACAAGTTTCATGGGCCGTTGAGAGAGTTGGGCCGAGCAGTCATAGGCCTTGAAGGAAAATACTTCAGCCAAAACAAATGGGCCACTTATTCCAACATTCTCCATGTTAGCACTTTTGTGATCACCATCATTGGTTGACTGAGTCTTTAGAAACATCATCATCACCAGTAATCCCCCATGTTGAATCACAAAGAAGACTACATGAGAGATTAATACTTAGACACAAAGTCATAGTCTAGCTTAGACATAAAATCATAAGCAGGTCACAATAGACCAGAGGTAATCACCTGATGTAATAACCACCTTCTAATAGCATGTGGAACTTCAATAGAAATACTAGAAGATGAATAACATACAGTCTGTCATACTCTCATATTGTTACTAAAGTCCACCAACTAACCTAAACTATTTCTCTTCTTCTATAGTCCGATAGTGTTGTCTATAAGGAGCACAGACCGTGCAAGGTAGATCATGGTTCATGCTCTTCTTCTGATGCCTATAACTTCATTTCTCGGCTTGTTTCACCTTCTATAACTCTCTTAGATCGTGATTGGGCACAACCAACCCCACTTAGATCAAATCTTATCCACAACAAGTGATTTTCCTGTTAAAACTCGATAAACTCATGATCGAACCACGAATGATAAAATCATCACCAAGAAGTCACAAGGCACATGAAATTGTCTCAAAATGAATGTAAAATACGCCTAAAATTAATTCATGAAAATCCCAGGTTTATCAGTTTCATTGCCTATGAGATTGTTTTAAACTATAAAGGGATTTCTTAAACAGACACACATAATCCGATTTATTACAATCAACATACCTTTCAGTTTGATTCATGTAGATAGGTTTATCGAGATCACCATGTAGAAAAGCAATAGTAACATCCATTTGTTAAAGTCCATAATCAAAATGAGCCACTAAGGTAAGCATAATTCTCACAGTGGTAAACTCAACAACATGAGCAAAAATTTCAGAGTAATCTACTCATCCCTTTGAGTAAAACCATTGGCCACTAACCGAGTATTAAATCTTATGGAATTAAACTCAGTTTTAATTTTATACAACCATTTACAATCAACAACAGAGCAGTTAACATGCACGGGAACAAGAATCCATGTTTGGTTAACCTTTATAGACTACATCTCCTTATCCATAGCAGCAACCCAAAGAATAGAATTTTTAGACTTGATAGCTTCCTTATAAGTTTTAAATTCACCGCCATCTAGAGATTCAAACACATTGTAAGCAAACTTAAACAAATTACAATAATCACATCTTATTGGTTTAACAATGGTTCTTTATGTTCTATCTCTAGCTAATTGATAATCATGCAGATTTAAGTGCTCAATAGGATTTTCATGTTCATTATCAGAGGTAGTGTCCATATCACCACCACTTTCAGTTTCATGAGCTGAATGATCAGAAGTAGGATCAGGCATGACATAAAGAACAATAAATGAGCATTAGGCAACATATGAATATGAAAACATGCTCCATTCCAAAAGAAGTGGTATCATGAATAGGTAAATAAGCATCACTGAATCAAACAAATAAAGAAATTCATTTTCATAAAATTTAACATCTATGCTAATAATAGTTTAAAACCAATTTTATCTCACACCCAAAGCCTAAATAGCCTTTAACACCCTCAGGGTATCATGAGAAAACACATTTATTAGACCTAGGGTCAAGTTTATCTCCCTTAGTATGCATAAAGACTGCACACCCAAATATTCCAAATTAGACAAACCAATAGGTTTCCTAGTAAAGAAAGACTTAGGACATCTAGAGGCACAGAAGGAGACCTATTAATTATATAAGCAACAGTTATCATAGCCTCACCCCAAAACATTTTAGACATTCCAGACAAAACTCTCATACTCTTCACTCTATCAAAGAGGGTTCTATTCATCCTTTCAGCTACCTCATTTTGTCGAGGAGTATAGGGAACATATTTAAGTCTTTTAATACCAAATTGAGATCACAAAGAGTCAAGTTGAGTATTACATAATTCAAGCCCATTATCAGTTCTGAGAGTTTTAATCTTCTTGCCAGTCTGATTTTCAATTAATGATTTCCAGGTTTTGAATTTATCAAACATTTCAAATTTTTGTTTCATGAGAAATACCCAAAATTTCATAGAATAATCATCAATTATGGATAAGAAGGATTTATTACCACTATGAGTGGTATCACTAGCAGGACTCCACACATCAATATGTAAATATTCAAGAATGGAAGAACATTTAGACATGTTAGGGGTAAGATTCACAGGAAATTGGATTTTATGTTGTTTGCCCAAAATACATGCATCATAGAAAGCATAGGATGAACAATGTCAGAACCAAAGTAGCCCCATCTTATTCAGAATATCAAGGCCCTTATCACTCATGTGCCCCAATCGATTGTGCTATAAAACAGTTTTTATCAACATTGACCATGTGTTCAGAACTATTAGATGATGCAGGTTGAGCATGACAAATGTACAAATTATTCTTTTTAAATGCTTTAAAAAGAACAGACGAATCTTTCATGATTTTCATCACAACATTCTCCCATTTTCTCTCAACCCCATCAGATTCTAAGCAGAATAAAAAATCAGAGTATAGCATAACTCATGCACATATCTGACATTTTTCAAGGTATGCACATATCCATAATCAAGTTTTAAACAAACATCACCAATTCCTTCAACCTTGTCCTATTTATCATTTGCCATGGACACAAAGCCATTTTTAACATCTTTAAAACATGAGAACAGTTTCTTAAAAGGATAAATATGAAAGGTGCAATAAGAATCAATAAGTCAATCATGCTCACATTTTGCACTAGACATATGAAAATCAACAACAGTGGATGCATTAATAACCATGTACAAATACCCATATTTTCTCCAGTAGCCAAAATAGCATGCTCATATTTATCTTTCTTATTGTTGTTCTTTGGCTTAGGACAATTTTTAATATAGTGATCAATATTTCCACAGTTATAATACTTCTTAACATATTTATTCCTTGATTTTGACCTGGATTTTCCCTTCTTCTTTTTACCAGCAGATTCAGAGGAAGACCTTTGTTTCTCTGTACTTCTAGCATGCATAGCCTTATAATCATTAGAACCACTACTCATTTCAGTTTCAAGTAAATTAAACGAGTTTTTTTTTCCGAATATGTAAATTAAATGAGCTTTTTTTTTTCGAGTATTTGAGCTCAAGCTCGTTTAGTAAATTTTCGAGCATTTCACGAGTCGGGCCTGGACTGAGTTCGAACAAGACAAATATTTATCGAGCCGAGTTTAAACAAGAGAAAAAAAACTCAATTTGAGCTCGAATCGAACCTAAGCTTAAATATTCCTTAACGAGCCGAGCTCGAGCATCAGAGTGTTCAGCTCTATTTGGTTCGTTTATAGCCCTAGTTATATTTATACTTCAATGGAGAATCTATAACCATTACATTTTTCTTAGTTTTTAATACGAACTAATAATTGGTGGGAAAAAAGAACCTTAAAAACTTTTGCAAATTGAGCATTGGTTTCTATTTAAAACTGGCCAGTACTAAAAAATAAAATAAAAAATTGACCCGGATGTCATAGAATAGAACTATACGTGGGTTGGTTGTCCAGCCATTAAAAATGACTTTATTTTATGTTAATTAATTTAAAATCATGAACTTTACACATGATGAACTTAAAATTATGGCACAAAAACATAAACTTAACAACTTTTGTAAATTTAACATGAATTTCAATTCAAACAAAAATTGAAACTGAGCTGGTTTTATTTTTATTTTTAATTATTAATGAAAGTAATTCGCAACCGCTACTTGAAAGTACATACTAGGTAAATCCTGACTCGCTTTTATGCACATAAAATAGATAAATCACATTTAAAAAATCAATTGTGATAAACTCATTCTCAATAATGTTGGTAAAATTTGCACTTGAAAAACCTTCGACCCGAGCTATCCACTCACCACTACACACTCAAGGGAGAAAAAAATTGGGTTTTAGCTATGTTTTCATTAAGTGTTGTACACAATAGAATTTCTTCGACATGCATGTAAACTTCAATCTGTTAAACATTGAAATTGATGTGAAATCACAAAAAATATTAAGTTGGAGTTTTTATGTCACCAGTTTAAACTCACGTTAAAAACCCAAAAAATTTGCAAAACTCATAATTTTTTAAAATCAATTAATCCGATTTTAAATATACAAAACACAAACTTTATTTCAATAAACTTAAAAGACAAAGTTTGGAAAAAAAAACGGAAGTACCCGATAAGATTTGGATAAGTTGGGTAATTTTAGGGATATTCAACAAAAAAAAAGAAAAAGAAAAGCAATGTTCTACTCCTATTTTAAGCACAAATGTCATCTTCAATGTGTTGCCGGTCCCACCATCTGATAATTAACTTTTTATAGATAAAAAGTACATTCGAATCTAAATATTCTCCACCTTCCAAACAAGCGCGTGTAAGGCAGAGACGCTACATCCATTTCGCAAAAACCCCACGCGTTAAGACAAACTCCAAAATCCGCGTCGTGTCATTTCTCCTCCAAACAGCAATATTGTAGACCCGACCCGAATCATCGTACAAAACGGGAACCCGTACTGGAGAAAGAAGATCTAGAGAGAGAGAGAGAACCACAAAACCACAAATCAAAAAATTCATTCGTGAATCAAAGCGTCCAATTTTCAAAGCCAAAAAGAAAACCCATATATCTGACTTCCACTATAATTCAACATTCTTTATTACTCTCCCTCTCTCCCTCTCTCTCTCTCTCTCTCTACACACGCACACGCGCAATTGCTTTTCCTTATAATTTATTTTTTTTACAGCATCGCATTCGATAAAATCAGAAGACCCTGAAATATTTTTCCGAAACAAAAAACAAAGAGAAATAAAGAAAGATATAGAGAGAGAGAGAAGTGATGGGTGGGATTAGAAAGAGAAAGGGAATTATTGTTCGTGGGTTAATTATTTCAGCTGTATTTTCCTCTTTGAATTCTATACTTGTACTCTTTTTGTTCCTTTATCCTTACACCACGACCAAAGCAAACAAGAAAAATAGCAACTTTAATACATGTAATGTAATAATTATTACAGGTTTTTGTTTTTGTTTTTTCTTTGTTTCTGAGTATAGTATAGTATTAGTATCAGTAGCAGCAGTAATTAATTGTATTTAATTAATCGCTATTCTTCAAATCTTCACCGCACATCTTTGTCAAACTCGAGTGTTTTTTTTGCTGTGTGCCAATAATCAATAGGGTTATCTAGAGAGAGAAACCAATTGGGGCAATTCCAATTTTCATACACTTCTTTTCATTCGTTTTTGCGACACTTTTTTTTTTTTTGGTTTTGTTTTGTGTTTCTATCTGGATAGAGAAGGGGCAGAAGAAATGCCACTTTTTTGGACACAAGTTTTTTATTTCTGCAAGCCCTAAATTTTTGGGAGGGGGTCTCCAAATTCTTTTTGTGTTCGTTGTTGAATGGAGGATGATTTGTTAGTTGCTGATCTTTTTTAGTTCTGATTTTGGTTGGGTTTGGTTTGTTTGTCTGTTGGAGAGTTGTTTGGTGGAATGGAGGTTGATGAAGGCGGTGGCGGAGGAGGCAGTGGTGTTGGGGAAAGTGTGGAGACGGCCAAGAAGAACTCACCGGAGGGAGAGGCCAAGTCGAAGCGCAAAATGAAGACTCCTTCTCAGTTGGAAGTTCTTGAAAAAACTTATGCTAGTGAGTTTCATTTTATTTCTCTCTATAAAAAATTCAAGCTTTTATTACTAATATTATTATTTTTCCTGAATGAAAAAAATTATGTGATTACCGATTATTCATAGTTTAAGCTACCTTTTGTGTGTTTGTTTGTGTACAAATTGATTGAATTTGGGCTTTTAATTTTTTTTGTCTAGTTGAGACATATCCTTCAGAAGCGTTGCGAGCAGAGCTCTCTGTTAAATTAGGCTTGACTGATCGGCAGCTGCAAATGTGGTTCTGCCATCGGAGGTTAAAAGACAGGAAGCCACCTGCGGAGAAGAGGCAGAAGAAGAGCGTCTTAACATCTGAAGTTGCTGAATTCTCTAGTGGGGTTGTACATGAGAAGGTAGTTAACAATGCTGATGTGGCAAGTGACTCTCGCTCGGGTTTGAGTCTCTTTGGGAAGGTGGAGCAGCAGCAGCGCGTAGCACATAAGGCTGGGACTGCTGTCCCAAGGATATCAACAGAATTGCCGTCCATGAGGAGATACTATGAACCACCTCTGGCTATTTCTGAACAAAAAGCAATTAAGTTTGTGGAAGCACAGTTAGGGGAACCATTGAGGGATGATGGGCCCATTCTTGGAATGGAGTTTGATCCATTACCACCTGGCGCATTTGGTGCTCCTATTGGTATATATCTCTTGCCACATATCCTGTTCAGTGATTGTTAGTTTTCCAAATTACGGTATGATCGCTTGGTGACTTGAATTTGCTTCAACATTTTCATAGTTGATATTATGTTAAGCAAGTTTGATACTTTACTTCCATGTCAGCTTGATTGATGACTGTGCTTGATTGTTTCACTAGTGTCAAAACCAATACTTTAGTTTTCTCTAGATCTAATCACCATTTGCTCAATTTGATAGCATTTTCTGTATTGATTTTTTCCTAATCACCAAATGGCCATAGAAATTTCCACGGTGAATTACAATGAGAGAACTTGAGAAAGTCATTCTTAGGGAGTTATCTGCGAGTAATTCCCTGCGAGTGATAATTTTTGCTTGATGACGATACTCCCCAATTAATGATAGAGACAAATTTATCTTCTCATTTGCACATGGCATATAATTTTTTTATTATTTTTTTAATACTATTTATGGAACAGCTTCATAGTGGTAGCAGGCCTTTTGGGGAACTATGTCTGGATATGCAAGCACTTGCAAATAATGCTATTGTTTCACCTATTATGATGAATGGATATTGTAAACAGCTGCATTTTGTGGTGATTCTTGTGCTACTCTGAATAGGTTCAATGTTATGTTAACAAGATTTTTTGAAACGTTCCAGAACTATGCCTTTTAAGTTCTGGCTCTATAGCTTTTGCATGGCAAGTTGAAATCCCACTCTCATTCCATTATGGCCTAGGTATTCAACTTACATAGACATAACATTCGAAATCCTTGGAAGAGGAGTTTGCTGTTCTGCTGCTTCGTTAAGGTGGATCCTATGTTGTTTGCAAGTGACATAGACTGCTCCTAATTTGGAGTACAGCATGGATTTATACGGGTTTGGATCTTCACAAATTTCATTGAATGAGTGAGCTGAAGTAGTACGTAAATGAGTATCTCTCTTCCCCAGCCAACTAATATGTTAAATGAGAGGAGCAGCAACACAGAATGCGTATTGGATAAGGTTGTCCACATGTGTTGGAACTAATAACAAGACCTGCAATCCCATAGAAAGACACCACGACCCCCTGTGTAAAACAGATAGAAGCTGGCCATGCCTGAAGTCGTTACCTGAAGGCAGGGTGTATTTCTTTCTATCTTCTTTTGTAGCGGGCTATTCCAAGTATTTTAATGTTAAGCATCGCCATAAATAATCGATACGATCTCTATAAGGATCCATGTAAATGGAAGAATCTGGAGTGATTAATAAAGAAAATATTGCAGAATCAAATGAAGAATCGGTTACTTTTTTTTTTTGGTATAATCCCCAAACTATTGAAGTAGCTCTATCCCCAGTCCCCACTAATCCAGACAGAAGCAAGATTAACAATACAGTTTATAATGCTACAAGAATGGGCAAAATAAATAAAATTAGTGAAAAGGGTGGGGAAAAAAGTTGTTAGATATTGATTATTTTTAGAAAGAAATGATGCTTATGAATATTTGATGATTGGCTGGACCTGCTTCTGGTGGCTATACAAATTTGATTCTCCTCCTGCATGCAGATTTTACTTTTTGTAGTTTTTAAGCCTAAACATATATCATGTGCTATACAATTTATGTCCTGAAAAATTTCTCATGGGAGTAGCCTAACAATTTTTCTCATGGGAGTAGCCTAACAATTTTTCTCATGGAACAGTTACATCAGACCAACAGAAACCAGCTGGGCGGTCCTATGATGCCCACATATATGAGAGGTTGGATGCTAAACCAATCAAGGTTAGTGATCCTTTTGGAGGCCTATTTGGTCTCAAGTTCTCCTACGCACAAAATTTGGATGGGTATTTCAGTCATTTAATTTGGATGATTTCTTTTCTATTTTCCATCTACTAATTACATTTTATGTTGTTTCTTTAAGTGTGCAACATTGCTGCCTAAGCTTTTTTAGATTAGTTTTCTTTTGGTTTCCTTCGAAGTTCAAACAACTACAGTTTCTGTTTTTTCTTTGGGTATGCACCGTTGCTGCCTAAGCTTTTTCCTCACTTAGGTTTTCCAGGCACTGTGAACAATGCATCCTGCGTGCTTTTTAATGACGGTCTTTGTTTTATCATGTAAACCTATATCCATTGTATAAAGTGTTAATATGAGAAAATAACCATTATTACTTAGTAAATAATTAAAATAGCCACTTTTTAAAAAATAATAGTTCTAGCCTTTTAGGATTGGAATATACACCAATACCCTTAGTAATAATATAAATAATTTTTAACATTAATTATTTCCTAAAATAAAAACACCCTAATATATTAACAAAAAAATCATGGACAACGATTTCAAAATTTATCTTTCGCACCCTAAAAAAAAATCTATCTTTCGTCGCCGTTCAATGGCGACGTCAAAGTCTCAAAAGTCACAACTGTCAGTTTTTTGTTGCCATCTTCTGTCATTGTTGTCGGAAACGAAAACTACAAGATTCAACCGCCGTTGCCAAGGTTCAAACGACCTCATCGCTAAATAATCATGGATGATGATTTTGCACAACCTCATCCTCATAATGAATACACGAGCACACGAGTGCAACAACACGAGTAGTCCAAGTCGTGTTCTCGTGCATTAGTTTAATAATGGTTTAATACACGAGTACACGATTAGTTCAAGGTGACAGCCCAAAAATAACCCATATACGAAAACACGATTAGTGTACATGTGCAACAGTTGATCAATAAACTAATACATCACTGGATGAATATGTCTATTCATGTACTCGTGCACTAGTTAAAAAATGCATAGATACACGAATCAACTCTCATACTCGTGTACCGAAAGAAATTGATTCGTGCACCAAAGAACATTCGTTTTTTTTCCACCCATTCCAAAAAGATTAAAAAAAACTTAAATATTTAGATCGATAAAATGAGTACAAATCCGTATCATATACTTTATTGCCGCAAAAAATAACACGTGTGATATCAACAAAACTTCAAAAAATCCCAAATTCGCAATGAATCTCCAATTTTCGATACTGCATCAGATAATTTATTGTTGAAACAGGGATTAGAGAGAACCATGATAATCTTCAAAAATCATAATTTGATGATCTTTGCCAATGGTAGTTTTGTTTCAATTGATAAAACAGAGATTGAAAAATGAGAGAGGCGAGAGAACATCGTTTGCAGAGAGGAGAGAGAGAATCATATCTTTTTCCTAATAGTATTGATATACACAGTGTATATATATAATTCTTAATAAAAAATATGGAACTAAGGGATAAGGGTATTGTACTACTTTTTTTATGATAATGGCTAGAAATATTACTTTTTTAGAAAGTGGTTGTTTACATTATTTACTAAGTAATAATGACTATTTAAAAAATTTCCTCGTGTATAAAATGGATGGGGTAAAAACTACTGTTGGAATCCAAAGCTTTTCTTTTCGTTCTTTCTACTGTGAGACTTTCCATCATTCTTCTGTATTGGACTTATCAGTTCTTGAGTGTATTGTTATTGTTTCCTAGATATATATTTTTTCTTTACTTGCATCTTGTTGATATTAACCAAAATGCAAACTGTTATGGAAACTAAAATTCCAACTTATCAGGGTGCTTCTAGGGCTCTCCAGGAATACCAGTTTCTACCAGAGAAGCCATCAGTGAGAAATGACTCTTATGAAAGAGGTGTGCCACATTATTATGGTTCGCCCCCTGATATCCTGAATTCTCGAGTTCCATTACCCACCGGGAGATATATTATACGCAGCAATGAGCAAGGAGCCTCTGGATATCTTCAAGGTCAAATGCCAAGTTTGAGTCTTTTGCCTCAGCAAGGCAGGCAGGAAGCGCACTTGTCTCCTGCTCCTGGAGAAGTTGATGATGTTGGTCCACTAACAGCTTCGGTGGGTAATGCCAACATTGATTCTCATCTTCTCGTTCACCCAGCTAGTGGATTCGATAATCAGATTACACCAGAGAGGCGCAATGTACTTGACCTTGAGAGGTTGGAGAGGAAACGCAAGGTGCTCATATATCTTTTTATTGGTTTCTGTTTTTCTGTAACTAAATTATACTGTTCCATTGGAGATGCAAAAGTGCGCATTTGTTTGTAACAGTACGAATTGTTGTAATCATGCCAAAAGACATTTATACCTAGTCTCTTTGGCACAACATGATCAATTCAGAATGGAGTCATTTGTTTTCCGAAGGACGGAATTTCAAATTCGTAAATGTTGTCTTGCATTATATTTTGCAGGCTGAAGAGGCTAGAATAGCCAAAGAAGTGGAAGCTCATGAGAAAAGGATCCGTAAGGAGCTAGAGAAACAAGATATTTTAAGGAGAAAGGTATTGCTGCAGCTAATTCCTTTGCCTTTATATGTGTTGTACTTTGTTATTACATATTCTTGCCGCTAATGAATTAATTATTTTAAAATAACATGTGCAATCTTCTTTCGCTGACAAGTATCTGTACTATTCTGTAGAGAGAAGAACAGATGAGGAAAGAGATGGAAAGGCAGGACCGGGAACGACGGAAGGAGGAGGAAAGACTGTTACGTGAAAAGCAGCGTGAAGAGGAGAGATGCCAAAGGGAACAAAGGCGTGAAATGGAACGAAGGGAGAAGTTTCTACAAAAGGAATACATCAGAGTTAGTCAATTTTTTTTTTTTGACTCACTTATACTTTGCTTTTACTTAATAATTTCTGCAGCTGGTACACCAGTGCAACTTAAATCATTTCTATTATCCACTATCTCAGGCAGAAAAGATGAGACTGAAGGAGGAAATGCGCAGGGAGAAGGAAGCTACGAGGCTTAGAGCTGCTAATAATAGGGCTGCTGCTCGCAAAATTGCCAAGGAATCCATGGAACTGATCGAAGATGAAAAGTTGGAACTCATGGAACTAGCAGTCTTAAGTAGGGGATTGTCCTCAATTTTGGCTCTCGACAGCGAAACCTTACAGAACCTTGACTTGTTAAAAGGTATGAAGATCAACATACCTCAAATATTACTCCCGTCTTATTTCATTCGCTCATTTATTACTCATGTATTGACCTATTAATGGGAAATCACAAATATCTCTTGTAAAACCCATACATAAATTAAATTGTTCTTGACTTTAATAATGTCAAAAATTTTATACATTCTCCAAAATTCTCCTTGAATTGCTGCCATCTTTTTTGATGTATTTGCTTTCCGGCCATCAATTTGTATATTGTCATTTGAGTGCCTTGTGAACTTCCATCCTTTAGAAAAACTCCCAGAATTTCCACCCAAGCCTGTGCACTTGAAGAGGCCTTTTGGTGTCCAGCCTTGGACTGATTCAGAGGAGAACATTGGTAATCTTCTTATGGTGAGATGACTTCCTCCTACCAGTTGGCTTCATTATTCTGAATAATCATTACTGCTGTCATTGCTGATTTATTTTATTATTTGTATCGTTCAATCTGTTGTTTTGATGAATTACTAATGTTCAATAGGCTGTCCTACGTACCCAAACAACATATGCTTTACAGACTGATACTGAGGTGATCTATAATCTTTAAAGGCCGACATAGAGTTATATAGTCTGAAATATGGCTGAATATCTAGGATCAGGCCCTAAATTACATTTTTTTTTGTTCCACAGCATGAGAATGATTTGGGGTGAAATTCTGTAACCTGTTAACATGTATGAGATGTTTACCTATAAAGGTGAATAGGTGATAGAAAGGATTAAAACTCATTACTGTTGATAGTATCTTTGACAGCTCATTTTATTTTACAAATGAGGTCCAAATGTATTGCTCATCACATGCTAAAAGCACTTCCAAAGTTTAGGGTGCTTTATTATTGGTCTTTAAGCATGACTATCCCTCTGCTTTCTGGAGACTTCATATGAAGCTTGGCCAAAGTAGTATTAATTTTTTTTTTTTGGAATAGAAACGGTTTCTTTGATGTTTAACACATTTGTTGGAGTTTCTCGACTTGCATGTTTGGAGAAGACAACTGTTGCTTTCTTGCATGACTTCACAGGTTAATTTCCTGTGGACCTGTAGCTTCACTTGATTTCTTAAGGAATTTCTATGGTTCTGTGCCTGTGAATTATGTAGGTTTGGAGATTCTTGATATCTTTCGCTGATGTTCTTGGTCTGTGGCCTTTTACCCTGGATGAATTCACTCAAGCACTGCATGATTCTGTAAGTTTTGAAATCCTTTCTGCAAATTTTATGAAGTGATATTTGTGATTTGGCTTTATTTTTTAGTTTAAACACTGAGTGTGCTCACATTGATGTAGGACCCAAGGTTGCTGGGGGAGATCCATATAGCTCTTCTGAGATCCATTATAAAAGACATTGGAGATGTTGGAAGAGCATCAGATCCAAATTCTGCTGGGATCCCTGTTGGGGGGCATCCACACATTGTTGAAGGGGTGTGTTTTACTTGACGTTCGTTCCAAATACTAATTGGTTGTGATGCATCAGACCTTGATTATATTATGATTGTCTGTAACAGGCATATGCGTGGGGTTTTGACTTGCTTAGCTGGCAGCACCACCTGAGTCCGTTAACTTGGCCTGAAGTATTGCGGCAATTTGCTCTCTCTGCAGGTTTTGGGCCAAAATTAAGGAAGGATATTAAACCAGCATATTTCCAGAATGACAATGAGGCATGGACTGTTCATTTTGCTACTTCTTGATACATTGGAACGTTTTGCAGTCTGTAGTGTGTTCCTTGGTCCTCCTTTTGCACGTGTGATGTATAAATATTTCAAGAAACTGCCTAATATTTTATTTTTCCATATTGAAGCTGTGAAAATCTCAAAATTTATCTGCTTTGTTACTGTCTTGATAATCTGAAGCTCTAATGTTAGAAAAGGTCAATCTAAGAATGTTAAGTTTGAGGCAGAATAAAATGAGAATATATTAGTTACAAAATTCTTTAGAATTGCTTTTGGTCAGTATATTTTTTTTCACGCTCTAATTATTTTTACTCAATTGCAGGGTGATACTGGTGCAGATACAATATCTAATTTACGAAGTGGAGTAGCTGCTGAGAATGCTGTTACCATTATGCAGGAAAAAGGTTACTCAAATTCTCGAAGATCCCGACATCGCTTGACTCCTGGAACAGTTAAATTTGCGGCATTTCATATTCTTTCAATGGAGGGAAGTGGGGGACTTTCAATACTGGAAGTTGCTGACAAGATTCAGGTAGTATCTATTGCTTTCTTATGATTACAAGTATCTCTTGTTATGCTGCTGACCAGAAATATCATTCTGTGTGAAGAGATCTGGTCTTAGGGATCTCACAACAAGTAAAACACCAGAAGCATCCATTTCTGCTGCTTTGTCAAGGGATACAAAACTATTTGAGAGAACAGCTCCTTCAACTTATTGTGTACGCTCTCCGTATCGGAAGGATCCTAATGATGTAGAGGTGATTCTCTCTGAGGCTAGGGAGAGAATTCGGGTATATCAAAATGGAAATGTTGACGAAGAAGTGGATGTTGAAAAGGATGATCTGGAAAGAGATCAAGACTCAGAAAGTGATATTGGGGATGATCCCGATGTTGATGACTTGGATGCTTTGGCAAAAGTACAGGAAGCTTCTTATTCCAGCAAAACAGGCAGATCTGAATGTATCTCTCCATATGATAATGACAACTCCTGTAATAAGTTGATGGAAACTCCAGTTGGTGCTCTCGGAAATGCTAAAAGCAGTTTAACTTTGACTCAATCAGTGGATGAGATGAAAAGTAACGGAACAATGGGCGTCCCGTGTGCAGATGCTACTGGGGTTAACTCTCAGGTATCTGTTTATGATCTTGAAGACAATGTAGTTGATGAATGTGGTCCTGGAGAACCATGGGTTCAAGGACTTACTGAAGGGGAGTATGCAGACCTCAGCACTGAAGAGCGTCTAAATGCTCTTGTCGCCTTGATTGGTGTAGCAAATGAAGGAAATTCAATCCGCATTGCGTTAGAGGTATGTTTGAGTTCTCGAACAAATCATTGTACTCTTCTGCTTCTCTTTCTCTTACTTGATTCAGAGCTTTCCAGGAACGGATGGAAGCTGCAAATGCATTAAAGAAGCAAATGTGGGCTGAAGCGCAACTTGATAAGCGTCGAATGAAAGAGGAACATATTTTTAAATTACACAGAGCTGAACTAAATGTCCCTCATGCTATGGAGAACAGGAGAAGCCCACTAAATAGTGTTCCTGTTAAAAAAGAGTCCTCATCTGTAAACCCCGAGTTCCAGTTGGACTTGAATGATCAACAGAATGAAGATCATTATATTAATAACATAGCTACTGCAAAGAGTCCTTTAATGCAAGAGTTTGCTGTAGTTCCTGAAAACTTGATGCTTCAGCAATCTGTGTATGCTGCTGAAAAGTCACGATCAGAGCTGAAAGCTTTTATTAGTCACCGGGCTGAGGAGATCTATGTATATAGGTCCTTGCCACTTGGACATGATCGGAGACGCAATCGATACTGGCAGTTTGTCACCTCACTATCTCGAAATGATCCTGGATGTGGCAGAATATTTGTTGAGTTACAAAATGGTGTTTGGAGGATTATTGATTCTGAAGAGGTATTTGTGTGCTATTTCTTTAGCTTTTTGCTCTTTTTAGGTTTCATCACTTGTGAGATTATTCTTGTTAGTTTAAGTACATCATTTGATAATTATTTCTTGTGTGAAGAACGTTGTTTCTTTCCTCTCTACTTTATGCCATTCCATGTTGAATCATGTTCCTTCTTCTCTTCCTAATGTGACATCCACTAGTAACCGAATGGTTTAGCTCCCGCTTTCAATTTTGTCCAAAGTAGGGTGATAGCAGTTGAGGAGTGCCGTGTCTTTTTCTTTCTGAACGAGGAAAGATAGGAAAAGTCAGTTAGCTTCTTTGGTAACAATGAGAGTTCAACAGTATAGTCATATTTCCATTTTTGTTTGCATTTCTGGTCCATAGCTGTTTAGCCCTCTACTTTGACTATGCCCTCTGCTTTCCCCTATGCATAGGGAGTTGACTGGAGGGGGACATCTCATTTTGAATCGCACTTGAATGGGATCTTACATGTTCACACCCCAATTAATTTTATTTACTTATTATTTCTCTGTGTATGTTGTAAATAAATCCTGTTGCTGTCTCCTAAGATGCTTGCTGGAGGCATCAAGTACAGCCAATAAATTTGGAGTGTTTACAAATCTCAAAACTATTATATTGTATCTTTTTCCTTGATTAAGAAATTCCGAGTCTCATAATTTTTGTTTACTCTTCTAAATTTTCAAGGATGTCATCTTTTCAAGGGGTTTTAAAGTCTTGGATAGTTAATTTTTTCACCTGCTATATGGCTGGATGGCAAGCTTGCAACTTTAGTTGACAAGATATCCCTTTGTGTGACATGTAGGGGTTCGATGCTCTGTTGTCATCTTTGGACATCCGTGGAATTAGAGAATCTCATTTGCATTCAGTGTTGCAAAATATTGGGCCAACTTTTAAAGAAACTGCAAGGATAAACTTGTCTTGTTTGCATTCTGGTGGGCATGTTCATGTTGATGCCAAGAAGGAAGTTAAGTTTGACTTCTTCTGTTCTGGTATAGATAGCCCTAAGGGAGTAGTTTGTGCATCAGGTTCACCAGGACCATCAATCCCACTTGCTACAAATCTTGTAAACAATGGAGCAGAGGAAAATGATATTGATCGAAGATGTAAGGACTTTGATTGGGTATGGAAAGAATGCTTTGCTTCTAATGTATTCAAAGCATTGATGCATGGAACAATGAGGCACCAACAACTGCTGGAAATTTGCAATTGCTGCCATATTTTGTTTTCTTGGGAGGAAAATCATTGCCCTTCTTGTCATAGGACTTACAGCACTTCCAAGGACACTTTGACTTTTGCAGAGCATGTTGCTAAATGCAAACGGAACCAGAGTGAGGAGTTTGATAATGTCTTGTTTGATCTCTCTCTTCCCCCGAGAATCATATTGCTGAAAGTTCAGTTAGCAACAATTGAGGTTGTTTGTTTTCCCCTTCTTTTAAGGCCTAGAAATCCATTATTTTAAGTTTAGTGTTATCTCCATCAATCCCTTCCATTGCTAATTGCTCAGTTAAATCTGCTTTCTCAACTTACATGCTCATGCATTTGCAGGCATCTATTCCCCCAGGAGCTCTTGAATCGGTTTGGTCTGATGAATACAGAAAATCGTGGGGTAGGAAGTTGCATATGGCTTCAACGGCTGAAGAGCTTCTTCAGGTCTCTTTCATTCTGATTATGTGTGGGCATTTTGTAGTATGCCAATCCATTACTCTGTCGCCTGACACCTGTGCATGTGTTATCCCGATCAGAAGTATACTTCTACAGTTCTACTATGTTCTTCACAAAATCTTTCTCAATGTTCACAACACTGCTAATTTTGATTGTACTGTTGAAGTAGATGGTATTTACTATCTGTCCACCTTTCTTTACTAAATGTTGTCTGGCTGCTGTTCAGTGCTTGACATTGCTGGAAGATGGCATCAAGAGGGAGTTTTTGTTGGTGAATTATGAGACCACCTCTGAAATATTGAGTTCCTCTAAAGTTGCAGGATGTCGTACTGACACTTCATCTAGACCTCAAATGGTTCCGATACTTCCATGGATGCCTCGTACTGCACCTGCTGTGGCTCTAAGGCTCATGGATCTTGATACATCCATCTATTATACAAACGGCCAGAAGGAAACTTGTCAGAAAGACGATGAAGATGGGTATTTCAATGTAAGGATTCTCGCTCATTAGTAGGGTGTATTTTTTTCTGTTCTCTCCAGTTAAATTAATTCTCTATGGAATGCCATGCTTGTCCAGAACTTTTCTTCATTATATTCTGCACTTGGGAGTTCAGTGGACAATGCGTCGCAAGCCGGACCTCGACAAGATAATTGCTGGGGTGATCTCCGAAGTGGCCGCACCAGCTTTAAGCGAGGCCGAGGACGTCCAAAAGGTCCGAGCCGCACCCGTGGAGGAAAATTGCAGGGTAGGGCGACCAATTCTCGAGATGAATCATGTTATTTGAATGCAAGAAAAGAAAATTATACACAACTTCCAGGTTGGAAAGGGCAGACACGTGCGCGAGGTGGAAGCAAGAAAGGCCGCCGCTCCACTAGAAGCAGGCAGAAGCCTGCTGCAAGAGCGACGGGGAATGCTTTCAACAAAAGAGGTGCCAAGGGTATTGTCGCTGATGATACTGCAGGGATGCAGCAAGACGAATGGAATTTGGCAGAAACGCCAGTTGAAAATGAGGGTGCTGAAAATGTCAGCAGTTCAGAAAGATCAGAGTTCGATAATGATAATGGTCAAGCATCGGCAGATGAATTTGATGACCTTACTGTGGATGATTTTTCTGGTGCCAGAAGTGGGAAGTCCGGCCACTTCACTGAAAATGTTGAGTACGGGATGGGCAGGAAAGGAGATGAACGTGCTGAAGATGCAGATGATGTTGATTACGTTAATTATGATGATGAATACAATGATGATGATGATGAAGAAGAAGAAGAGGAAGAAGAAGAAGAAGAAGAAGATGGTGGAGTGGATGAACGTGAAGACTACTTTGTAGAAGGATATATCAACAGCGACTATCAAGAAGAGGGAAACCAGTCTGCAGGCAGAGAGCAAGTTGAGAATGCAGACCGGAGCTCCGACAGGGATTCAGCGTCTTCTTCCTCCGAGTACAGTTACTGACATTTGGCTGCTCCAGAAGAACTTAGAGGACCTCAAGAACACAGAAGAAAGAAACATACTAACATCGAGTAGGTGAGACGGCACTGGATGCTGAAACCGTAATCAATAATTTCGCGTTCCAGTGTTGTTTAACTTTCTTTTGGAGCCATAGCTGACTTAAACTGGTTAGATTTAGGTGTGACACATGACGGTCATGGTACCGTGTCCGAGCCGTTATGCAGGACAATGATGTGGTGGTCGCGGTTAGGGGCCGAGCTGTTTCTGCGTACTTGCCCGTACGATGTTATAGGAACGTGTAACCATAATAGTTGAATGATCAATTTCACTACGGTTGATCCTGTGTATTTTTTCTGCGTTTCAAATGTGTGCCGATCGTAAAATCATATTCTTTGATGTGGTGATCTCGTGATTACAAAATCCTACAAAATCTTTCTAGCTCAGAATGTCTAATTATACTCACGTGTAGCAGATGCAGGTATTTTTATTTTTTGAAAAAAAATGTTCAAATTTAATTGCACATACTTAACGTAGTATGGATAAAACCATCAATAAAATAAAATTTATTTTTTCTTAAAAGTGTTTGATAATTTAGGATTTTATTTTGTAATCAATTGGAGTTTTTATGAACATGAATTTGTTGCATCATTTTTTTTTTCTCTACAAGATTGGAGAATTGTCAATCCTGGATCGGAAAGATAGGGTAATTATCGATCTAGGATCTGAAATATGAAAATTATGAATTTAGGATCCGAAAATTTTTAAATTATCAATTCAGGACCTCAATACTTAACGACATTAGAAGGTCATCCAACGGAAGCTGATGTGGAAGTTTAGTGACCCTGTCATCTAGACACGTCATTTATGAATATAATAAATAAAAAATGCAATCTTATATAATATTATCAAATCTAAGTAAAAAGTATAATCTGATATAATATTATCAAAACTTGTCATCGTGAAACTCTGATTCTCTCTTCTGTGCATCGACATCCTCCCTCCCCCCCCTCTCTCTCTCTCTCTCTTTATATATATATATATATATATATATATATATATATACACGCAAAAACTTCCATGCAGCGGATGCAAATAACACTATTTCAGACGAGTCAGATCCGGGTTTTATATATATAAAAAAATCCACTCCTTTCTTCATTCTCATTGACTCCTAACCCTAATTTCACTCTGAAGCGCAGACAATCGCTGTTCTCAATTTTCCTCCCGATCGAAAACCCTAGCCTGAACATAAGATCTGGCCTCTTCATTGTAATTGAGTTTTTCGGCACTGATATCCTCTAGTTGCAAGCTAAGAGGCACCGCCATTCGTTGAATCGATTTTTCCGACAATTGTGAACCCTGGTTTGAAGTGAAGATCCGACGCTGTGACTTCGAATCGAGTTCTCTGGTGTTTTTCTTGAATACAATTTCATTCCAGGTTAGTTTCTTCACCTTTTTAGGTTTTTTAATCTCGTTTTTAGTTTACAATTTTTTGTGATTTCTTTTAAGCAACTGATATTCATTTTAAAGATGTGTTGCTTTTGTTTTTTCATTTTCGATGGTTTGAAGCGAAGACCCGACGCTGTGACTTCGATCGAGTTCTCTGGTTTTTTTTTTTGAATACCATTTCATTCCAGGTTAGTTTTTTCACCTTTTTAGGTTTTTTAATCTCGTTTTTAGTTTACAATTTTTTATGATTTCTTTTAAGCAACTGATATTCATTTTAAGATATGTTGCTTCTGTTTGTTTCATTTTCGATGCAATGGTTTTTTTCCTCTCGTATATTTTTCCCTGCTATTTGTTTGATATATACACATTATGTGTGTGAATGTTCTCAGATTTCTTATTGAGATATCATATGTTTCTTAATGGGGTGAGATCTGATATATGGTTACAATTTATTGTTGCTTCAAACTCGATTTGTGGAGTGATTGGTAGATAATTGATATGCATGTTTGTTATTTGCTGTTGCGATTTTCTTTGTATGTGTTATTGCACAATTCTCAGTGAGTTTATTATAATCAAACCATAACACATATTTTGTATCAATTTTTACATTGTTAAGTATTATTCTATTCACATATATGTAGCAGTTGAGTATGTATCTGTCTTATACAGATACAATCAGTGGACTGAGTTTTGTAAGTTGAAAAATAATGTCTGGATTATTTGAATATAACTTATTTTCATCTTTGTTAGTTGTTGTTGTGTTTTCTCTGAATGTTTTGCTTTGTTAGAGATTAGTATCAGTTTTTACCCATTTAAGTATCATGCTAGTCACATATAAGTATCACTTGAGTATGTATCTGTTTTGTACTTATACAATCAATGGAATTAATTTTGTAAGTTGAAAAGTGATGTATGGATTAATTGAATAAACCTTATTTTCATCTCTGTTAGTTACTGTTTTGTTTTCTCTGAATGTTTTGCTTTATTTGAGATTAGTATCAGTTTTCACACCATTAAGTATCATGCTAGTCGCATATAAGTATCACAGGAGCATGTATCTGTTTTGTACACATACAATCAGTGGAATGAGTTTTGTAACTTGAAAAGTGATGTCTGGATTAATTGAATAAACCTTATTTTCATCTCTGTTAGTTGCTGTAATTGTGTTTTCTCTGAATGTTTTGCTTTGTTAGAGATTAGTATCAGTTTTCACACCATTAAGTATTATGCTATTCACATATAAGTATCACATGAGTATGTAACTGTCTTATGGACATACAATCTGTTGACTCATTTTTTTATAACTTCATATCTGATGTGTGTTGTTTATGTTTCAGGTTTCTAATGTTATCATTTGGTTGTATTTCAAATTTTCACAATGAAGAGAAAGCTGAAGAAGAATAAGGAAATTGATTCCAACACACAGGTTGCTGATGAAAATGCTGGAAATGAAGCAACACATATGTTCAAGAAAGCTGTGAAAGGCAAAGCAAAAATCAGGTATGTACGATGAAGTTTGTTGATGTGTTTGAATTTGTTACGTGTTGTGTTTTGATTTTATTTTCCTGTTATATGTTCATTTCAATTTTTCATTTTCTATTTTAGTTCTGCGGAAGTGAGTAAATCAAAGAAGCGGAAAAAGTTTGGCAATGCCTCCTCATCAGACTCTGGAGATAGCAGTTGTGCTAAGAAGAAGTCTGTGAAGAAAGTTTTAGATACATCTGGTATTGAAAAAATGATGAGGTAATATATTTTGTGGACTGATACTTTTATGTGATTTTGAGTGTACTTTATGCTATAGACTAGATACTTTATTTTTGCAGTTTGTGATTTTTTTTTCTTTCTTCCTTTGAATTTTTATTGCAGTGGAAGGGAATATGTCATTAAATGCCGACCTTCTTCAATATCTTCTCTTATCTCTTTATTGAATGATGAGCAGCGGGCTGCTGTAAGAGATATTGGGTTTTGGGGGTTACTTTATTTTCAAGAGTTTAGAGGTGTGTTATGGTCATATGTTTATTGATTTATTGACCATTTTAACCCTGCTAGTCGATTGGTCTATTTTGACAACAATGATAAGTTTGTCGTGATGCCCGATGATATATGTGATCTCTTTTCACTTCCTAGGAATGAGGGTAGGCCTGTTTTGAGGGGTAGGGATGGTCAATTCCTTAAGTCTGTTATTACTGACTGTATTAAGAAATATTCTGAGAACAACATTGTGATAGTTTCTGGTGTTCATAGTTTGTTGTTAGATTCACGTTTAGCTGATGGAGGAGAATATTTCAAACGATCTTTTGTTATCTATGTTATGTTGTTTGGTGTTTATTTGTGTTGATTTATTGCATGATTTTGCATGTTTTATAAGTTATTCTCGAGTGCCTTCATCTATTTATTTGTCGATTTCATGTGATTATCTTCACTTGTTGCTCTCATGGTGGAATATGTCAAGTTATAAAAAACTTGAGCTTTTATCTGTAAAAGCTCGATTTTTAGGCATTAAGGTGGCAATGAGCGAAGACAAGACCGGAAGAGATGAGCCCGGAGGAATTGGCCAGGAACCATGCAGCTGCGCGAGGTGCGCGACCACGCAACACGGCCCCGCGGCCGCACGAGCCCTGCGACCGTGCGAAGGAGCTCTCGGCGCAGGCTCCCCGTAAGCGCGCAATGTTCCGCCGGCGCGCGGGACGCTCTGTTTCGCTCGTTTTGCCCTGTCTTGCACTCGATTCTCGCCTTCTCTACACTTCCTTCAGCTCCTCTCTCTCTTTGCATGTTGGAAATTAGACTTTTGACCACCTAATCTAAGTAATAGGATCATAGGGATTAATTTCCCTAAGTTTGCTTTTTGGACTTTTTGGCCTCCAATCCCTCACCAAATCTTCCAAAAATCCCTCTCAATTAATGCACCCATCTCATCATCTTTCATCTCTCCTCATACCATACCTCTCACCCTCTCTCTCTCTTTGGTCTCTCTCCCTCTCCCATATCTCTAAGAGATATTGAGAGATATCACTATTAAGGGGATCCATCATTCACACCACTCACTCACTTCATCTTCTCCACTTCTCCCTCTCCATTTTTCTACACACACATACCACTTTCACCACCATCATTCATCATCATTTTTCACCATTTTTTACCACCATCGAAGAGAAGAAGAGAAAGAAGAGATAAGGGGGAACCAAGCCAAGAAAGAAGAAAAAGAGACGAGAGAAATCTGACTTCGAGCCGTCCGCGGAAGCTAGGCTCGTTAGGAGGATCACCTTTGGGTATTTTCTTTCTATTTCTTTGATGATTTGTGGGGGTTTGTCCCAAACTATTGAAGGACCTTGAATATTGTTGAAGTTTATGCCATTTCCATTTGACTATGAGATGACTTCCTTTTATAATATTCATGTTGCTTTGACTATGTTTATGGGCTAATCTCTTTATTAGGGAGTAGATGATCGATTTGATTTTTGATCTATGCTTGTTATTGTTGGTTGTTGTTGTTGGAATGATGGTTATCATGTGAGAGTAATTGATCACTACTTGAGCATTGCTAGGAATTAGATGAGACCGGAAGGAGATTCTAAGTCCCGAAATTGATTCCTTCAACATTAGGTGAATCCTAAGCCTAATATGTTAATCTTGCTCATTTGGTATAGTTAAAAAGGGCTTAATTGATAGACGGTGACAATAATTGATATTAAGCCTTTTGAGAGGGTCTATTGGATGGGTGATTTTAATATAACCAACTTGAACTGAGCATAGAGATAAACCATTGAGAGAATCTTTGCCCTAATACCTTTATCATTCTATTTTTCTCAATCTTAATTTAATTGTTGTCATTTGCATTATCTTGTTTAATTGCATATTTCAATTCTTGGTTTTAAATCATCGTTAATCCCATGTTTAGAATGTTTAGGATTTATTTTAGTTGTTTAAACATGTTGCATGCCTAGCCTAAAAGACAATTTCTCACACTAAGCCTTCCTTGTGAGATCGACTAGGGTTAGCTCATCGCATCTACAATTGACCCCGTCCAATTGCAGGTGTGGTCCCAAGTAGTTGTTGTGTTGAGCCAAAACCGGAAATATAAATTCAAATTTGGACCACCACGAACATATGTCTATATTCCTTGCACCTACAATGAATCGCTCAACTAATCTGAATTTGATTAAATCAGTAGTCGAGGTTCGTTTGATTTCGTCTTTTGATTGGTGCTCCTATGTGTTAGACAAATTGTGAAAAGGTGTTGTTTTCTTAAAAAAGAATCTTGAAAAGAAAAATGTCATTAGTTGTATTCTTGTTCTTCCCTTACTGTATCTGCACCGTTTGAAATGGAAGGGTTTTAGTGTACCTAGTACTCTGTCGTTGATTAGGCATTAGAATACCTTCATTTTTAATAAGGGATTGATTGAGGAGACGAAAGCGGAGGGTTTTGGACAGGGGGAATTTGTGATTGGAGTTTATCCCGTGAGTCATGGGACGAGTGGAGCATCTGCCTCTTGTGAGGGGGCACGATTTGGTGATGTGAGGGTAGATTAATCTGGGAGGTACATCCACTACCTGCTCCTAGCCAATGAGAAGAATGATGCAGAGATTCACCATGTTTCAGAAGATGTCAGTATTGTTGTTTTTTTTCCTATTTTTCATTTTTTTAATCATTTTCTTAATTCTGAATTAATATATATATATATGTATATGTATATGTATATGTATTTTAAACTTATTTACAGGCTCTCCAGGAGTCCTTTTTGCTGTTGAAGAGGGACTTAAATGTTGTGACTCATGCTCACATGGATCGATTGAAAGAGCTTGGAAAATGCTTTCAGGAACGAGATCGTCATCAGGCGTCTTCTCATTCTTCTCATCCTATGCCTCAGAGTGAAGACTTTTTGGATCCGACAAATTTATTGCGCTGGTAGATGAAGTCATAGATAGCTTCAGGGCCGTGCAGGAGGATTCAAAGTCTTGTTATCCACTTTTTTCTAGTCTTAGACCTTAGTCACCGAATGTAGATTTAAATGAGGTTTCAATAGATGAGATGATTGATGATGTTTGTAAGTTTTCTGTAAGTTTGGATGCTACTGGAGTTGTTCATGAAGAAGTTAAAAATGAAGCGAAAGAAGCTGATGAAGAAGCAATGGAAGAGGATATTCCTAGAGGTATTGATACTTTTGATATAATTATTAAATCATATGTTATTTTTATACTGATATTCTTTTCTTTGTCTCCATATTTTGAAACAACAAATGATAAATGTGTTGATCGTGGGAAGAGTACTGTATTGAGAGATGTCGATGCAAGTAAAGATTATTATTTTTACTAGACAACTTTTATTTTGATTGATGTTTATTTTTTATGTATGTATTTTTTTTACTGATTTTTTTTTGTAATGAAACTGGTCTAGATGTTGTTGTGGTTGATGAAGTGATTTATTCTGTTGGTCGGCATGGTTCACAGCATTTTGATTATGATCCCATCGATCCATGGCTTGTGGGTGATGATGAGTGGTCTGTGGATGAAAGTTTTTCGTTCCAGTCAATTTTCATGAAGAAAAATGAACGTCGCTATTTGAAGGATTTGTCTCTGAAGGAGAATTATGTTGTGGATTATTTTTTTCACAATCATCATTCAACAGTCGAGTAAGTGGATTTACTTACATAATGTAATGTCTTCTAGATTGCTTTTCAAAAATGTTCATTTCATTTATGTTGTTTTTTTTGTTATTTTGCAGTTACAATGTCTTTGCATGCAAGAATAATTTTTTTCTATCTTTTTCACTGATGCAATCTTTACAAGATAGTTGTTATGTTCATATAACAATTATCGATACATGGGCTCTGTTACTTGACCAATTTGAAAAACACAATGCACGAAGTGATGCAAGAGATCAGCTGAAGTTATATTTTATTGCCCAACAATCTGTAAGTTCGTTTATACTTTTTCCAGTCATTGTTGATACTTCCTTTATATCTAATTGATACTGTTTTTGATGTATGCATTTTTTTTTTATTTTTTTCATATCAGATGTGTCTTAATGATGTGATGAAGTTGAAACGCGAAATGGAACGTCAGAATTCTGATGTTGATGAGGGAATCTTAGAGATTTTTGAAGTGAAAAGGGCAGCGTTGAGAGGTTGTTGGAACTACAGCATGGAGCAGATGGGTTCATTGGGTGGAGTTATGACGACAGAAGTGTTGTATTTCCCTATCTATTCTTCTGGCCATTTTTTCCTTGTCGTCATCAATTTCCGTGATCGCTTAGTGCAGTATCTGGATAATATCAAGTGTACGAGTGTTGAAGATTGCATTTTCTGGCAATTGTCGACTGTCTTGGTAAAGTTTTATATTACTTGATATATTAATTTTGTTATCATTGTATTGGTGTTTATTTGTTATTTACATGATACACATTTTCTCCCTGTTGTAACAAGAAGAATTTGCTGATTATCTTGAAGAGATCAAACATCCAAAAGCATCTGAGCTGAAGGGGTACCCTTTATTGAATGTTGAATTGGAATGGTAGAAGAATTCTGGTGGCTTTGACTGTGGAGTGTTTGTGATGAATCACATGGAGAATTTTGATGGTGAAGTTTACTCATGCCCTGATTTGATGAATGCGAGTTTTTGTTTTGTTTTATTTTTTTGACCTTTTATTCTATTTTTTTTTCAGTCGTGCGGTCGAAGGAAACTACGAGCACTATATTGTGATCGTATTGTTCTTGCGGGTACCAATGAACTCAGATTTGAAGTTCACAAATCGGTTCTTGCATTTTTGAAGAGAAAGAAGAAATGATGCATTTTCTGTTATTGATGAATTTTGTTTTTGGATGTGTTTACATAATAATCGCAGTGATCTAACTGTTGGATTTGAATTTTTGTGTATGGGGGAAATATTGTTGATTATGGTTTGTACCAATGCGTATGTTGTTTGGGAGAATACTCTTTATGATTATGTTTTTTTTTGTTGGTAATGCCGAATAGAAGGATGTTTCTGAATGTGTGAATAATGTTGTTATCAAGTATTTTCTTTATCCTTTTTATGATTATAAAATGGTATTTTGGTTGTGCAAAATTTTGTTGTAGCTTTTACTAAAAGTATGACAATTACATAAAAAGTACCACTTAATATTAAATGAAGTATCACTTAACATGTAATTTGGTTACATTGCAAGTTTAATAAATACTGAGCGTGTATGAATATTCATAGCTAAATATGCTGCAAATGTAGCTGTAAATTAGTTCCTTCATCATTATTCGTAACTTGAATTTTAAAAAAATAGATCTTTTTTAAACATAATAATAGTATCATGTATGAAGTATAATAGTATTCGATGAGATAAAAAATAGTACTATCATGCAGATTGAAACAAGTGTTCTGAAGATATTAGCAGTCGTTGTTTTAATGAATTAAAAAAATGATTTGTCATAAATGAAAGTTTAATAAAATGAAATTACATGATAAAATCTCAAAGTAACAAAAATCTAATTAGTGCTTTTCCAATATAACTGTAAGATAAAAAGTACCATGCTGTAAGCAAAAAAGTATCAATTCTAATGAAGACAGGTATCAACCTGATATAAATTTAAAACAATCGAGGATTGGGAGTTTTCGATCCAAACTCATTCAACTAAGTTGAATTTGCTGCATTATTTGTCTTCTTTTTTCTGCCCTTCTCAAGTTGTCCTTTAATCCTCTTTTTCCTTCCCTTTGTTATTGTTCTTTGAGGATCAAGTACACTTATGGATGATGTGGATACATCGGTGTCCTCTATCAAATTTGGTGTTGTTGCCAATGCTTCAACAGCCTCAAAGATGCTCTTAGATCCCTCTTCTATAATCATTCTTGCTTCCTCATTTTCCTGGGCCTTAATAAGTATACCGTAGTAGTTCCTCGCCATCTTGTGCCTCCAACCATTGAAATCCATCAATTCTCCAATTTGATCACCTAAATTTGCAACTTTATCCCACAAATCTTTTTTTGCAAATTTAGTCCATCTTTTCGTAATATACCGGAGGGGTATTTATTTTGCTGAATTCCTATCTAGTATCCTCAAGTAATGAGAGCATAACAATCCATACTCCTCAAATCTCCTATAGGTGCAAGTTATGAAATTTTCTTCAAGGAAAAAATTCACCCTATGTGAAATGCATACATCATGATCTTGGACATCATATACTTTTACTCCAAATTCTTCTCTAACTTCATTGACAGCTGATGATATAGATTTTAAAAGCTCGTCCTCAAAATCATAAAACACAGATAGTGTGTATACCTCAGAGGCATGCTTGAGCATTCCTGTCAATGGTATACGCAAGTTTGGTATGGCTTTTGAGCATTCAAATTCATCAGCTTGTTCTCGTCTTCTCCATCGTTGGATTGTTCTCTTGAAAATTGTGTAGAAATCATGTAAATTTATACCCTTGCTTGCCTTAAATCCAATTGCATGGTTCGTACTCTCACTTCGCTGTGAAGAAAGAATTCTAGCTAAGAAGTAATCTTTGTTGTACGCAGTGCACCATTTTTCTCTCAGGTCATAAAGTCGTGCAAACCAACTATTACCTCCCCATCCATGATCTGATACCATTGAGGCCCAACATCGCTTAAATTCTTCTTTGTTGACACATCTAGTTAAACATCTTTGGAAAGCATCATTGAAGTCCTTGTTGCCTTTCAGTCTCCCAAAACGGCTTACCGCATTCTGGTACAAATGCCAAATGCAGAGTCGGTGTCTTGCATCTGGAAAGACCTGATATCATTGAATTTTTTTTTATATATTTCAATACAGGTATCATCTACTAATAAGAAAAGTATCACGGAAAGAGTAACATGTATACCTTTGACAGTGCATTTGTAATCGCATGATCTTGATCAGTGAAGATTGTGATCGGACATTTCAGCTTCATGGACTTCTTGAAAACCTCAAACAACCATTCAAATGTATCAATCTTCTCATCCGTTAAGAATGCACACCCAAACATGACATTCTTCTTATGGTTATTAAGTCCAACAAAGGGCGCACAAATCATGTTATACTTGTTGGTTCTATAGGTTGTGTCAAAAACAACCACATCACCATACAAGTGATAATCTTCACACATCATAGAGTCTCTCCAAAACACATTAGATAGTCTTCCATCACTATCTAACTTAAATCTATAAAAAAAGTCTTCATCTTCAGTTCCATCCTGACCTAACATGTCAATGAAACTCTGTGCATCCCCCACTTCAATTACACTCATCTTCATTCTGTTTACAAAATTCAAGTGATCCTTCATCATATGGCCAACCAAATGCTTGCCCCTGCTTCTTTTGCCATATATTGATATGAGTCGCTTGCTCTCATACTAGAGGAGATAATGTCTTGAATAAGAACAACTTTGTCATCTGTAATTGATGTTTGAGATCCATGTCTGTGACTCCATTCCTTCCTGGAAAGCTCATGGTCATGTTCTTGAACATGTTCAATGACTTCAAGCAATCCATCTTGGCCTCTCCTTAGCCTCAATGATGCTTTACAATTTGTACGTGTAATATTTCTTCTCCGTGCCCACTTTTTTTCTTGATTGCTCAAAGGAACAATTGTTGTATTATTTCTAACTCTCTCACTGGAACAAACATAATATTTCTCTGTCACAGCACCAGTACTGTTGCGCCTTTGAGTATTTTTCCTGACACTAAATCTAACCTCCCGAGCATGTACACAGTATAATTTATACATCTCTTTAAAACTCTCTCTCTTGAAATCAATTAGAAAGCCACTGAGGTCAAACATATTTACTGTATTGCATAAAAAGTAACAATGAGTGCAAAATAAAGTACCACAACATGTAGATGTATTGAAATACATAAGATTAGATTTTTCACCTCTTTCAATCAATGTAATGCTCTGCTCGTTTCATCATTATGTTCATGATTCTCATCTCCAGATTTGTCAAGAATAACTATATCTAGTTCATTATCTGCAACAATAGCATACAATGTGAAAAATTAAGATTGGGTACTAAACAAATTTTCGTATATGAAGTCTGAAAATAAAAACTAAGATTTATTTACTCTACTCCTTTTCAGCAATACATTCTTCACGCTCATCCCCAGAATTTTCATGTATCATTATAGGTTATTCATCCATTTTTTTATCGTAACCTTTAATCCAAAAATAAAAATAAAAATAAAAAATCAGAATTTGAACTCAAATTCGATAAAAGTACCTCCTATGATGTTATGATAGTTGATTTTACCTCAATTTGGATGAATGTAGATCCAATTCAGATTTTGAGTTGAAATTGAGACCGACTTTAGCTTCGTAATTCCTTAATGGTGGCGCCAACTCTCTCTTTGCGGTGGTCGCAAACCCTAACAGACGGAGACGACGTCATATTTGAAGTCGGTGCGGAAGGTTCACGGCGTTGATGATGCAAAGGTTTACGGGAGTGAGGACATGGCCTCCGCGATGGATGAGGCGTGAGAGATGCTGGCCAATGTTGAGCTTCGGGTTTGTTTTTTGTCTTGGGCTTCAGTTAGATTCTTTTTTTTTGGATAAGGGCTGGGTCCGAATTAAAGTGGGCTGGGTCCGAATTGAAGTGGGCCGACCCGTCTGAAATAATGTTATTTGTAGTAGATACAGGGAAGTCCAACTCACATATATATATATGGGTTGTTATAATGCAAACTAATCCTAGTGTGAGAACTATAAACCATCTTACATGCAATCAACAAAAATCTAAGGCCTAAATTTGCTTAGAATGAGTGGTGGTAATTCTGTAATATTTGATAAGTTTTCTAGGCGGGAGTATTAACGTTATTTGGTATTGTTTATAAACAATGTTGGTAGTTGATAACGATATGAGTATTGTCATGCTAATAAAGCATTACTATCATTCTAACGAATATTATCGTAATGCTAATGAAAGTTTTCTCATATTGTTAACGAAAGTTAAATTCTAAAAAGTAAGTATAAATCATAATTGGATGGAATAAACTGTAATTCAGATACAATAAACTCCAATGATCTAAAAAAAGGAATTAAATTATAAACAATAATTATAAACCCTAATTAGATGAAATAAATCATAATAGTAATATAAATATACAACATTAACATTATGATATTGTTCTATCAACACTATAGATAAATTATGTTAGTATATGATAATGTTTCGTTAGCATGAGATATAAATCCTAATTAGATTAAATAAACCCTAATTAATATATTCTAATTTGATTAAATTAATCGTATATAATAATCAATTAGTAACTAAAAAATAAAAATTAAATCATAAAAAACAATTATAAATCCTAATTGAAATGTAATAAATCATCATAATAATAATAATATAATTATGTGTACTATGTTAATATTATCATAATGATTAGTTAGCATAGTGAATATAATATGTCAGCATATAACAAATGTTTCGTTAGCATACATGATCATAATACTGACGAAGCATTATTAAAAGCTAACGAAAGCATTTTTGTGCTGTATACGACTAAAAATTTATCTTTTGTATTTTTCATCTATATATATTTGCACAAACATATTCATGACTTTTCTTGAATTAAAGAGCATGAAAAGAGAGCTTTGATTTGATACATTATTTACTTTGATCCGATTACAAATGAATAAGTTATGATCATTTAAAGTTTTTAAGATTTTATTTAAAAAGTGATGCCATCAATAATTTTATATGGATCGGACGATTATACCCCACCTCCTTCTTTTTTAGCTTGACATTAAATCTCAACCATTAGATCATCTAGTTGAATGATGTAAGATTAATTCCTAGTTCCTACACTAGGAATATGTGTATTTTTAATCTATTACATGTATGTATGTATGTATATGTGTGTGGTGGTTATAATCTAACTAATTCTAGTGTAAGAACTAGGAACCCATCTTATACGACACACACTACAAAAAAATGGATTTTAGCGACGGACTATTCCATCACTGTACAGTAGATTTCCGTCACTAGAAGGTGTTAGCGACGGACTAACGACGGATTGGGTCTAACACGGATTATCTCGTCGTTACACACGACTAGCGACATAATTGTAATCTGTCATTATATTAGTGATGGATTACCGATGCATAATCTGTTGCCTCTATGTGTCGTCGCCGATTGATCGACCGTCGACAGACGATGATTTCACGGCGGACTAACGACAGACTGAATCCGTCGATAGTAGCGACGGACAACAATCTGTCGTTAAACTGACGTAATGATTTAATGACGGAAATGATTCCGTCATTAAATCTCCGGATTATTATCCGTCGCTAGTTTTATTTTTTTTACCTTTTTCATATTTTAATATTATATAAATTAATTAAAATCGGATATTATAAATGAAATACTAATATTAAAAATAAAATATATTAAAAATACTAATCTTAAAAATATTGTATATTAAATCACAAATTCACAAATAAAATGTAATTATTCAAATATAAATACTATGTCACTGATCAGAGGGAGGGAGCGAGAGCGGGGGCGGGGGTACGTACTGTGGTGGCTGGCCAAATCTAGCGAGCATCTGGCCCATTGGGCCTCTATCTGGGCATGCATCCTAACTTGCATTTGGGCCTTCATCTGCGACAGCAACTGCTGTATCTAGGTCCTGACCTCGTCTCGGAACTCGATCCGGACCTTGTCCCGGATTTGGGCCCGCATCTCATCCACATGCTAGTGAAGGTCTCTTCCGTAAAAGCGGGCTACGAGGTGGTGCCTGAAAGGATACTGCTGTTGCTGCTGTCATCACTATATAAGTGTGATCGAGATCCAGTGCCGAAGACGCGCTTCTTCTTGTTCATCCCTCCGAGCGCCTCTAGATAAAGGAAGAAAGGGCAGGAGAGAGGGAGATGGCAGAGAGAAGACAGAGAGAGGGAGATGGAAGAGAGAGGGAGAGAGGGCAGAGAGAGAGACGAGAGAGGGAGAGAGGGGGAGGGGGCAGAGAGAGAGAGAGAGAGCAGAGAGAGAGAGAGAAAGAGAACGGCGAGAGAGAGAGAGAGAGAGGGAACTCACCTCGTCGCCGGTGGTGGATCATCGCTGCCTCTCATCGCCGGTGGATCGCCGCGGAAATGGGGAATTAGGGTTTTTTTTCAGAAATGAAATGTATGTGTTGTTCCGCGACTGTAATATTAATGATTAGTGATGGAAATAATCCGTCGTTAATATTTTTTTAATTAATATTTAATTAAATAGTTAATGACGGACCCAATTCGTCGTTAAGTAATTAAATTAATTATAAATTTAAAAAAATATAACGACATATTATTTCCTTCGTTAGATATTAAAAAATAAAAATAAAATCTGAACATTATTGACGGAAAGAATCCATCGTTAACTTTATGGTTTAATTAAAATTTAATTTTAAAAAAACTTACGATGGACTGAGTTCGTTGTTACCAGTAACAGTGGATATTCTGTCTTAGACTGTCGTTAAGTTTAAGCGCGAACCACCCCGCCAAAAATTCCGACTGAAAATAGGAACGATGGACATTACATAGCTAGTCCGTCGTTAGTAGCGACGGACAATGTTCTGTCACTAGTGTCCATCGCTAAACTCCGCAATTCTTGTAGTGACAATCAATAAAAATCTAAGGCAAAGATTTGCTTAAAATGGGTGGTGGTACATCTGCAATATTTGATAAGTTTTCTAGGCGGGGGGTATTAATGTAATTCGGTAATGTTTATAAAAAGATGCTAAGTAGTTCATGACATTGTCGTCATGCTAACGAAGCATTACTATCATGCTAACGAAACATTATCGTAATGCTAATAGAAGTTTTTTCATATCGTTAACGAAAAATTAAATTCTAAAAAGTAATTATAAATCCTAATTGAATTGAATAAATCATAATTCAGATGCAATAAACTCCAATGATCTGAAAAATAGAATTAAATTCTAAAAAATAATTATAAACTCTAATTAAATGAATAAATCATAATGGCAACATAAATATACAACGCTAGCATTATGATATTGTTTTATCAGCACTATGGATAAACTATGTTAGCATATGACAATTTATCGTTAACATAAGGTATAAATCATAAATGAATGAAGGAAATCCTGATTAATATATTCTAATTTGATGAAATAAACAATATATAATAATCAATTAGTAACAAAAATATAAAAAATAAATTAAAAAAATAATTAACAACTCTAATTGAAATGTAATAAATCATAATAACAATATAAGTATGTGTACTACGTTAACATTATGATAATCATTCGTTAACATAATGAATACAATATGTTAGAATATAACAAATGTTTCGTTAGCATACATCAGATAATACTGACCAACTATTATTAAAAGTTAATGAAAGTATTTTCGCGCTGGATACGAGTAAAAATATACATTTTGTATTTTTTATCTATATTTATTTGTACAAACATATCCATCACTAATCTTGAATTAAAGAGCATGAAAAGAGTTTTAATTTGATATATTATTTGTGTTGATCTGAATACAACGGGGTAAGATATGATTGTTTAAATTTTTTAAGTGTTTTTAAAAAAAAAATGATGACATCAACTTTTTTATAATGATTAGACAACTATACCCCTGTCTCCTTCTTTTACCTTAACTTTGACATAAAATATCAACCATTAGATCATATAGTTAGATGTATAAGATGGTTCCTAGTTCCTACACCATAAAAAATGTTTATTTTTTATCCACACACACACACACTCTCTCTCTCTATATATATATATACAATTTTTTTGTATTTAATTTAATAAAACACAAAATAATGTACAAATAAAATAATTTTCTGATCCAAATATTTTATATGGATTCAATCTCTATTATCTATACATATATTAAAGCAAAATCATAGGGGTAAAATTGTAAATAACAAATATTAGCAACAAAACGTACATAATAAAATTGACGCGATAAAATAAACAAACTGACTACCTAGCACAGTTGGTAGAGAAAAGCTATAGCTTTCACGTGCAAGTGCAGTTTGAGGTCCAGTGTTCGATCTCGGGGGGGTTGTGTTGTTATGTGTGTAGTTCTTTTCTGCATTTTATTGTTCTTTTGTGTATTTTTGCATATTAGTTGTTTTGTGATTTTTTTTCTCTCTCCAACCTACTACACATGCCTTATTCATCATAATATTTATTTTCATTTAATTTTTTTTCCTCAATTTATCATCATATTTTTTTACATTTAAGGCAATTGTTTGTGTTCACATTTTAGTTGTTTTGTGGTCTTTTTTTTGTCCTAAATTTTTTCACTCATTTTATATATATGTATATAGCATTTAAGACAATTGTTTGTGTTCTTTGAAGAAGATGGAAGGAGATATTTTCATTATTCTTGGATTCAGTTGGGCAAATATAGTAATGTATGCATATTAATTGGCAATGTTAATTACATGGTACTATAATTGATGCTTGCATTATGATATTTACATAAATTTCTAATTAGTTTCTATTTGTTTTTTGACATTTTATTTTTATTTATTATTTTCAATTTTTAATTTTTTAAAATTATTTTTATTCATGATAGGACATGCGGTTTAACAATTTGATTTATGAATTTATTATAATAAGTTGTGGAAGTTCAATTTCTAACTTATATATATATATATATACTTAGATTTATTTTAATTTTAATTATAATGCTCTGGATTCATATATTATTCGGTTGCACTAATTTGTGTAAATTGTAAAAAGTTTCTTTAGATGTGAATGTTCCAATTTATTTGAATTATCTTATGACCATGCTTTGTAAAATTTGGTAATTTATATTGTGATCGATCAAGTGTAAAACTTTATGGGCAAATAAACTATGTGCAATCATAACATTTTCTTGTGTAAATTTTCATTTTCGCCCAATTAATTACGTAAATTTTACCATTTTTAATGTCCGTTAAAATTATATAAACATTCATTTCTAATTAATCAAAATATAAACTATAAAGGCCCATCCAAACCACAATTGCATAAAAAAATGTGCACTGCATGGTTAAGTCTAATGGATTTTATGGATATTTTCATATATTTGGTAATTAGATTAAATTTTTCGAAACAATTTTTGACTCTACAACTACAAATCACATGAGATAAATTAATTTATTTTGCACCATTTTTTATAGCATCCTTATTATTGATTCCAAGGTAATATTGAATTGTTTGTTTGTTTAGATAATTATGATAATTATTGTTATATATATGAAAATAAAGTTTAATTTTTTAATCCATTAATTTTTTTTATATGTTTGTTTCACACACCTACGTGTGTATTGCAAACATATATTTAATCATGATTGATTTTTTACTTTTAATTTTTCAATCATGATAAAATAAAATAATACCGAGCATTGCGCGGGAGACATACTAGTTAATTATAAAACGCTCACCGTGCATCGCACGGGTGTAATGCTAGTTCTTTTATTCAAAACTTGATCTTCAAATGGTCTTTGAAATTTTCAGAATAAATTTGTCTTTTTTTATTCCCTCGAATTTATTGTTTAAACTTTGATAACGTTAATCGGGGGCTGACGTCCTTGATTTCGGATTGAACGTTGGATTTGAGGTATTGGAATTTGATAACATTGTTTGGAAGGTTGAGAATCTTGATTCCGGATCGGACGTTGGATTTGAGAAGACTCCGACAAAGAACGGCTTTAATCTCGGGCAAAGAACGACTTGGATCTCACTAGAATGCCTTGAATATTGGAGAGAACTTCGTAAAAAAATTTTCTCCAATTTCTTGAGCTCTTCAATTTTGACTTCCAGTGTAATTTTCAACTGATATGGAGATCCTATTTAAAGTTGTAGGGAAAGAGAATATGATGGATTTATGTTTGACGTGGCGCGATCCCATTGACACTTTGTTAAATAAAATTTTATCTTTATCATATAATAATATCTTTTATTTAAATATCTTATCTAATTTGGATTTCACATGATATTCCAAAACTAAATAAATATATAAAAATTAATAAAATTATTATATATATAATTTTGTTAACTTTCGCCTTCTACAAATGCCCCTCGAAACTTGTTCATGGACGACTTGTCCTTTAAAATGAATGAGATCATGAGACAAATGAAGAAAAACAATGTGAGATAAATAGAGACGATTGAGAAAGAATAAGATTTTTTTAATATTAGACTAGATTAGAAAGAGAGCCACGATAGAAACAATGAGATTTTGATAATTTTAGATTAGATTATATATTTTTTTATTTATTAAATTCATAAATGTCATGTCTAGATGACATGGTCATTAAACTGTCACGTTAGTTTCCGTAGAATGATTTTTTAACACCGTTATGTATTGAGGTCCTGAATCGATAGTTTTCACCTTTAGGGTTTTGGATCCATAATTCTTCATCTATATTTTTAACCTCATTTTATTTTCTCTAGAAAAATTGTGCCAGACATTGTACAGTTTGTAATTGAAAATATTCTTAGTGCTTCATAATAAATATGATATATTTAACTGCAAAATATTCGTAATCTATATACCTATATAAAAAGTGTGGATGTTTCTTACAAAATATGATTTACCAATTATATCCATGATTAACACTTAATTTAAGGGTAAAAAAGTAATATAATATATCTAACTATTTATAAATAATTATTTGTAAATATAATATATTATATTTACTTCAATAGCTTTGGTATAATTGAACTCTATTGTATAAAATTATCTCAAAATAATAACAAAATTATTTCTTTAGTATATTATATTTATTTCAATAGTTTTGTTATAATTGAACTCTATTATATGAAATTATCCCACAATAATAACAAACTTATTTCTTTAATAAGGTATATAGATATAAGATTAATGTTCGGCCGCCCTATAGGCATTGTCAAAGCTTCCCTAAATTAATCTTTTTTTTATGTGGATTTAATTATACAGGATTGTGTACTTACGTTTTAATTGCGAAAAATGTTTTAATAGCAAAAAAAAAACAAGTTGCTTTATACTTTTTGTAATTACCAAAATGGAAAAGCCATTGTCTAAATAAAATTGTAAAGATTGTGATAATAGAATCAATTAATATGACTGCAAGTCTACAACTGGTTGCCCACTAAATGCCTAATGACTGGGCATCTTTCTCACTTCATTCCGTTTTTCGCATCGTTCAGTATTATCTATTTTTAATAATTAATTGATTTTGTTAATATAATTCTTCTTCTAATAATTATATGGTCCCTTGTACAATTTATTTATTTATTTTATCGTATTAGAGCATCCACTGTAGCTCTCTCTTTTTTGTACAAATGAGTTTGTATGTACCACAAATTGGTACATACTATAGTGGGAGGAAAAAAAAGTTGGTACAAAATTATGTACCATTTCTACTGCATGTACCACCATTTTATCTTCCTTTTCTGAAATGTGGGACTCGCCTGTCACTTCACTATCCCTTTTATTTATTTATTTTCTTTAATTATTCAATTTATTTTTTCAGTTTTTTTGGCATTTTGGATTACATAGTTGATTGAAATAAATAAAATATCATTCTCTAAAATATAGGGCTCAAATTTGATATTTTGGGGTATTTTTTATTTCAATGTGTTTAATTTTTTTTTTCTGTTTTGAATTCGATTATATTTTATTTATTTATTTCAATGTTTTGACATTTTAGAATACTTCTCGATTTAATTTATATTTTTTATAAAATATATCAAAAAAAATAAATCAAAAATTTTTATGACATATATAAATATATATAAATAATATATTGTTGTTTAATTTAAAAATAATTTTATATATTTCTTCTTCATTCTCCTGGTCAAGTCTTTTATTGTTTCTATTTGTTTGTTTCTGAATTTAAGATTGAATCTAATTTTCATTGAAAAATTTAGGGTTTGGAATTTTAAAGAAAATCCTTTCGATTTTAAACTTAGTTTAATTTTAAAGAAAATCCTTTCGATTTTAAACTTAGTTTAATTTTAAAGTATGGCTTATTTTATTTTCTTGTTCCAATTGTATTAAAATATCAATGATTACTTTAGTTTTAATAATTAAATTATAGTTTCAAATATTTACATGTGAATAATCAATATACATATTGTTGGATTGGACTATAATTATAAACAAATTGTTTAAAGGACATATGATGTGTGTGTGGGTTGTTTTAATAAAAATTATGAGCTCGTTAATTTTTTTTAATATAAGAAAAACTTGTAATTTGAAAGTTCAATAAAGAGTGAAACACGGAAATGCAACATGAAATTTTATATGGGTATATAGAGTTTGTAGAGATCATATTATTTATTAAATATTCACTTTGTCAAACTAATCGGTTAAATATCCTACATTGGTTGAGGAAAGTGGCGTGTGCCACTTATTAATGTGATGACAACCTTCCATTACAAACCGATTTTGTGAGAGTGTGTTAGAATCAATATTTATTTCTAAGGTATCAGAATCAACCCTCAATTTCAATATTCAGGCCTCCAATATCAAGGTAACCCTCCCCTTACAAGCCGCCTCCCCTTACAAGCTGATTTTGAGGCCCCCCAATATCAAGGTAATCCTTCCTTACAAACCGTCTCTCTCCTTACAAGCATATTTTGTGAGGATGAGTTAGATTCAATATCCATTTATAACATAATCTTTAAGATAAATCATTACGAAATAATCTAGACATATAACTAATATGAAATAGAAATAAATTCAATAAAATTTTTAATTAATTAAAGCCTAAAAACCACGTAAATTGGATATCCTATATAAAAATCAAATTGGAGATGTGGAAACACGAAATGATTTCTCAGCTTGATGACAAACTCGTCACACTTTCCAATAAACAAATTAAATAGTTACAATTGAATAGTTAAAAACTATAAGTATGCAACTTGCATGTGCCGCTTTCACCTATACATTATTTTTACAATTGAATAGTTAAAAACTATAAGTATGCAACTCCAAAATACTAACTGAAATGTGAACTTATACATGCAAACAAACTAATGGCAACCACAAGAATAGAAAAGACAAATAAATTCTATGAAGATATATTTTATTTGTAAGTAAATTAAATATTTTACTAATAACCAAAAAAAAAAAAACTATTTATACTCTCTATTACCATAATGAGTTGTTGAACTATTTTATTCGTTTGTCCAATTATTGTCTATTTGTATTTATTAGGATATCATTGTTTAATAGATGCTAACAGCCTAACATTCGTGGATAAATATGAGCCATTGAGCTAAAAATATTTTTAATCAATATTCATAGGCCTGTCTGACAATTAATTCACCTGATATTATCAAATTGAACATTAATTATACGTTAAAAGTGGTACCCGAATTTTGTTAATCATAAAAGTGATTTTTATTCGAATCAATAATAACAAATCATATAAAAATACAATTCTTATCAATTAACGGTGCGTATGTGCCATGTTTAAGATTTTAAACACTTCTTAATACACACAAGCTATTTAATTTAGGGTGAACAAGCTTTAATATTTCATACCCTTACTCAAATTACCATTATATCTCATGCTATTTGAAATGATATTTTAATACCTAAACTATTAAACAACTACTCAAAATTAACATTAGAGAGATTTTTCCGGCACCTAAAAAATAACATGATGGGTTTTTTTGTGATGTGGATAATGAGGATCTAATGGAGTGTACTTTCACCGGTAAAAGAACTCCCCATGTCATTTTTCAGGTAATTCAAAAATAGCTCCGGCCAGTGATAGTTTTGAGAAATTTTTCAATAGTTCTTCGCGTACTAAAATATCATTTCGGGTGATATTTGATAGAATTGTAATTTTAGTAATAGTATGGAATATTAAATCAAAGTGATTTATTCTTATCCAAATTAATTAAGTTTACTACATTGTCTGAGTCCTCTTGGGGATGGCCTAGTGGTGGAGTGGTGTTATCTTGAGGCCAAAGGTCTTAAGTTCGAATCCCACCACCAACACCACTGGTCACACCTGGTTTGCCAAGTGTGGTTAACTTCCCATGTGTGATTTGCAGGCTATTACGCAGGGACGGGGTTTACTCAGTGCGCATCTCGGTAGTGGCTGCGGGTTACCCTCTGACAACAAAAAAAATAAAAAAATATACATTGCCTGAATGTTACATATTTTTACAACAACATAGTTAGTAGCTGAGTACCTTGGTATGAATACTACAGTAAAACCTCTATACAGTAATATTGTTGGACCAAAGAAAAATATTACTATATGAAGGTTATTCTTATATAGAGTTTACATATAAAAATCATTATTTTTTTTTAGAAAAAATTAATATATATTATACAACACTTGGAAATGTCCCTTCATGTTTAAAAACGTGAACTTAAAAGATATATAAGATTCATTCATATGCTCTAACCGAAGAATACATTATATAAGAATCATGCAAGATACGCATGATGATAATCTAGAGAATGATAATGTAGAAATAGAAAAGGTATTGTGTCAACAAGCTTCAAACACATGTTGGACAAGTTGGAAATGCTTTAGATTCAACAAGAAAGTGACCGTGTTGACTAATTACTTCGAACGTGCAAGTTAAAGGGTATGATATTAACCCTAAAAAATTAAAGTATTGCCCCAAATAATTTTAGATAAGTATTTTATGCAATCATACGTTTAATATAACATATGTAGTTAAAATAGTTCTAGACATTTTACATAGATATTTAAATATATATATATATATATATATATATATATGAAATTTAATGTCACTTTATTACTATATGGAGGTAAATTTCTTAAGGATGGTCCTAAAAAAATAACGGAATATTATAATGTAGAGGTTATTCTTATTTATAATTGGTCCCAACAACTTTTTATTACTATAAAGAGTTTATTCTTATATAGAGGTTTTATTGTAATATACTTAGTCTCGAAAGTCAAGCTGGTCTCAAAATATATATATATATATATATATATATATATATATATATATATGTGTGTGTGTGTGTGTGTGTGTGTGTGTGTGAGAGAGAGAGAGAGAGAGAGCACCTTTTTTTTTTTTAGGTAACGTATGCCCACTATTTCAGTTCTAATCGAATAGTATATTATTCAATAAGGATTTATTCAATTTATTTTTACATCGATCTCTTTATTGTAGGATGCTATAACCTGGACCTAATGTTGGGTCCTAATCTAGACGTTAGGTCCATATTATCAAAGTCAAATTAAATTATAGAACAATTTTAGTTTCTAAATGAAACCTCACTATTTTTTTTCTGAAGGCCCACATAAGATTTGTGAGGGTGATTGATCATCAAGAAGCATGATCTCTAGGAAAACACAATGAATTTTAATTATGTCCAGCCTTGATGAATGAGTGAGATGCATATGTGTGTGTGTGTGTGTGTGTGTGTGTTGATGTTATATTTAATTATGTGTGTGTGTGTGTAATATTATAACAAGCTAGTCTCATGAAATTCAATAATTGAAAAACAGTGGGGTCTAAGGGCAGCAATCTTGGATCTTTGAGGAGAATGAGATAGGGGGGACCTCCTTCACTACACAAGTCCTAATTAAATAATACAAAATAGTTGGAGGACCCTCGGCACAAAAATAAAAATAAAAACAAAAAAACAAGAACAAGAACAATAATTTAATTTGAAATCGGGTCCCATTTGTGTTGACAGAGTATCATGTCCACAATTAAGACATTGGTGTCTTTTCTTCAAAAAAAAAAAAATAGTAACAAAATGAGTCAGTTTTGAATTTGTCCAAAATGTTTCAATCATGGTCCCAAAATCCACACTCCATGAAATACCCCACCATTTTCTAAGATAAACCCCTTCTTGGTCCATGAAAACTACTCCTAGCTTCCACAACTACATCACTATTAATATTAATTATAACACACACACACACACACGTATATATATATATGTGTGTGTGTGTATATATATAGCTCATGAACATGATTGATTCTTATTAATTTATATATGGAGTCATTGAGGTCGGGGTTATGAATGTTCGAGAAAAATCATACAATAATTAAAAGAATGAACATAAGAAAGTAGTACATGATTATGTATCGGATTTCGGATGTGTAGTGTTCGTTTATCTAGCTAGTTTTTTTTTTATTTTTTAATTAGGATTCTTTGTATCTTCTGCTAATAAATTTGTAATTTGTTTCCAAATAAATAGACCTTAATTTTGTAGCCCCATTTCCTTTTTTTAGATTTTTCTAATAATATATAGAGTTTAATTTCACTTTTGGTCCCATTAGAATAAGGTCAAAATATTTTTAGTCCTAATTGTTAATTTTTTGGTCCCAAGAGAATTTTTCGTGACATTTTTTTATTCCAAATGATATGTTTCAACCGTTTTGGTCCCAAAACTAACCGTTAAATTTTGGGACCAAAACCGTCGAACCATATCATTTGGGACCAAAACCGTCAGAAAGATATAAAATTGGGACAAAAAATTGCTAGGATCGACACAAAAAATGTACATATCAATTTTTTTTGATTTATTTTTCATTTTTTCTTCGATTTCACCTTCTTATATTTTTATTTAATTTATACTTGTTATTTATGGTTCATCTTACCCAATTAGAATTTATTATTATTTTTTAGCATTTAATTTTCAAATAATCAATTTTTGTTGTTGTTTTCTTTATTTTTAATTTTTCAAAATATACTTATTAAAATATTTAAAATAAATACCGATGGGTATTTTAGTAATTGTGGATAAAATAATTTTCTTGATAATAATAAAATTTGTGTAATTTGAATTAAATTACTTGAGTTTGATAATCATAAGCGTTAATTTGTCTTAAAATAAACAATTTTTGAGGTGTTTTCGATGTTTCATGCATATATCCTCTATCCAAATATTTTTAGTTGGATGAAATCACATAAATGCATTTATCTAATGCGCTATTTATTAGTTTTTCCTTCAATTTTTCTTTAATTTCAATTTTTAGTGCTTTAGTTTAGTTTTGTAGTTGTTATATTAGTGTTCATCCTACCAAATTATAATTTGTTATATTTTTTAGCATTAACATTATTTTTAATTATTAATTGATAATCTGAAAAATTAATTTAGCCACTCTACTAAAATTGCCCTAATTAATTTTTATTTTTGTTAGAATTTGTTGCCTGAAACAATGTGAATTACGGATGTAAATTGCAAAGTTAAAAGTAATGTTGAAGCTAGTGTTACCACATTGCCTTCAACATGCAGCGGAAACGTAAACAGAACTTTGCACAAAACAAGTTTTAAATCACACTCCTTACGGTGTGTGATTGCCTCAAGGTGAAATTTACTATCACAAGTGAAATACGAAAACAATGTTGATGTTGTCTCGGTTCACTCCCTTGACAACACTGCATAAAACATACAGAGGACTATCCTATCTCCACTCACTCGAATAATCACTCAAAAACAAACATATCTAAACACATAGATGTATTACAATCAGTCACTCTAAATCCTAGACTTCTCAAAGTTGACTATCTAACCTACACACACAACTGGAATGAAAGTCTCCAGCTAATTGGGACGCTAGGCAGATATCGAGGAAGATGTCTTGGATTTCAGAGATGACACTAGATGCAAGATTCAGAGCTTCTCACAAACCAAGGTGATAACCTGCTTGCATAAATGATTTTAAGGTCTAAGGAGACCTTAAATACTTCCTCCATCTTGTATTGGCAGTTGCTTCACGATCCTAGATGACTTGGACTTGAATCAACCGTCTTCCACTACCCATTGCTGAATGTGGACTTGAGATAACCGTCTTCTGCATAGCATTGCACACGTTCTTCAACATCGTGCAATAGTAGCGGTTACTCCAGTGACCTACGATCTCCTGCAACAGTTAGTGTCCAAGGAGGAGTGGGAACATCATGTCCCCATGAAATCCGGAACATATTTTGAATAAGTCAAAATCAAATATTATCCACGTTTTAATTCAAAATAAAATATCTAATAAATCTCTAAAAACGTGGAAAATGATATGTGACAAAAATCACAATTTATTCAGATTAATTTTAAAATAAATTAATCCAAAATACTAGGAAAGGATAAGGTTAATGTTCCGAGTGTTATACTCGATGTGACGAGAATGACGAACAACATTAGATACGACATTGATCGCGAAGTTATCAGGGAAGTGCTAACATCATCTGGAACACGTCATACTCAACAATTTTTAAATATTATATTTGGTATATTTTGAAAAAATTAATTGATCATTTGAAAAATTAATAATAAAAAATTATAATGAATCATTAATTGGGTAGGATGAATCAATTCTAAATAACATGTATAAATTAAAATAATTACAAGAAATTAAAATCAAAGAAAAAAAATGAAGAAAATTAATTTCGCGACGTCTTTGGTCCCAAGTGATATACGTTTTAACATTTTTAGTCCCAAAATTTAATGGCCGTGAAGTGTTCGGTTACTTTTGGGATAAAAAATGACAAAACCTATCATTTGGCACAAAAAAAAAAAAAGCTGAGAAAATTCTATTGGGACCAAAAAATGACAATTAGGACTAAAAGTATTTTGACTTTATTTTAATGGAATTAAAAGTGAAATTTACTATAATATATATATATAAACTTGGAGGAAAAATTAAATAGAAATATATGGTGACAAAGTCTACGTTTGACGAGTTATACGCTTCTTTACGTTCTTCCCACTTTTGTTCTGTTTCAACATATATATTCAGTTCATAAGTAAAAAAAAAACATCTATTGTAATATTCTCGCGTAATTTATGTTTTTCAGCTAAATGATGTTGATTATTATTATCTCCAGATTAGTTTTACCCAAGAAAAATGTCGATTTTGGTGTGTTAGAGGCCAAAATTAATATTCTTATATATCCAAATGTTGATAACACATTTGATAATGGATTGATAGTCACCAGGAAGGACACTGATACTGAAATTTAAATAAATTAAAAGACCTTCCGAGTTGTTTCTACTGTTATCGAATTTAATTATCATTGTCTATTTTGCTTCGTAACTCATTGTTTAAACTAAATATCATCGCCGCAATATATATATATATATATATATATATATAGAGAGAGAGAGAGATGGGATCATGTGAGAACCACACTCCCCTGTGAGAACCGAGAACCAATCTCAGCCACAGATTGCTCTGATTTGGACGACCAAGATCTGTCCCAATATTGCAAAAAACGCGGTGGCATATTTGTAATATTAGCGAGTTTTTAATGAATCAAGGCTATTTTTGTAATTTAAGAATTATGAATCTCCTTTCATCTGCAATTCGTCTTCTTTCTCAATATCTCCTCATTTTTCTTCCTCGCAGTTACGCACCAGGCCGAGCCGTAGGTATTTCGAGCATATGGGCGCCGCTGCAGCGGGAGAGAAAGAGTGGCGGCCGGTGGTTGCGGAGGTACTGTCCGAATGTGTTCTAGTCGCGGCGCTTCTGGTTCTCGTATAGACTCAACGTCGTTGGGGAGGAGACGCCGCGGCCGCGGCGGAGGAGGAGGAGGAGAAGCCCGATGGTGACCCCATCATTGAGCTGCTGTTGGGAGTGGTGGTGGTGGTGATGGTGAAACTGTTCATCTCAGTGCTTGATGATCACATTTCTTGAGTTATCGGATTCATCACAATTCACAAGTGTGTGTGTGTGTGTGTGTGAGAGAGAGAGAGAGAGAGAGAGAGAGAGAGGAGAGGATGTGAAATGACTGAACTTGTATAGCTAGGATTCAAGAAAAGAACGGAAGAAAAATTAATGATTGATCATGAAGCTAACTAGGATTTTGTTATTTTTCATGAAAGTTGCAGTAGAAGAGAGATATGGAAATATGGGGAATTAAGAATATAGAGGGCAAAAGGGTGGGATTGGGTGTTTTATTTTTAGCACCGTTGTAACTTATTTTAGCACTACTGTGAACTATTTTAGCACTGCAATGTACTTTAGCACTACTGTGGTCTATTTTAGCACTGTTGTAACCTATTTTAGCACTACTGTGAACTATTTTAGCACTTAGGTTGACGAAGCTAATTAAGCTGTTATTTTGAATTTTTCACTATCAGTATTTTAGCACTATTGTGAACTATTTTAGCATTGTTTTAACCTAGTTTAGCACTACTGTGAATCATCAAACTTCATTTGGTTCAATTGAGTTTTAAAATTTTATGTTATGTTAGTATTATATCTTCAAATGACATGACAATGTACTTAAAAAAATAAGTGTATCCCTGAACTTCATATATTATCTCTATGTTTACAAAACGGGATGCTAAATATCCAATCATTTGTATCCATCTTTTATTTTAGTTTAATAATAATAATAATAATAATAAAGTAATTAATGGCCAACTTAAAGCTAAACTCTTGTTAATTAGTCCTATAGGGGGTGGGGTTAACTGTCTCAAGATTCCAGAGGTCACATCCTCAAATTCTAATTGCAAGGCACAACTACTAATTACTACTAATCATTAAAGGCATTATTATTATTATTATTATTATTATTATTATTATTATTATTATTATTATTATTATTAAACTAAAATAAAAGATGGAGAGTGAATTTTATATTTTTGAACTTATGAGTTATTTTTTTAAATGTACTTGGAGTTTATGAAATGTAGGTATTTTGATCTAAGTACATATATTTCTGAAATATATATATATATATATAGTGTTCTATTTTCTTTTCTTTTCGTTTTAATATTTCTAGCAGGTGTGTAACATGAGTGCTAAACAAGGAAACGTAAGTGCTAAAGAACAAACCATCAGTGCTAATATTCAAACTTTCAGTGCTAAAGTAGAATTTGAAATATAGGATTCAAATACTAGTGCTAAAAATTTAATGTCAAGTGCTAAAAAATGATTTGTAAGTGCTAAGAGATTTAATGCCATATATTTCATAGAGTTTAGATCCAAAACCATTCAAACTTCTTTTTATTTTTTTTTTATTATTGTTGGTATTTTTTTCCCACAAATAGTTTAGATCCATCATTTCAACTTTTGAATATATATGTCCGGAGAAATGTGACATATACATTAATACAACGAAACGTGCAGTGCTAAATAAGGAAACGTAAGTGCTAAAGTATGAACCATTAGTGCTAAAGTAGAATTTCAAATCTATAATTCAAATACTAGCGCTAAAAAAGGAATGACAAGTGCTAAAAAAGGATTTGTAAGTGCTAAAATAGCTGAAACTTGAAATTTAAAATGATTATGCAACTAGTGCTAAAGAAGAAAATGCAAGTGCTAAAATCTCAATTACTAGTACTTATATTAAAATAAAGAAACTTTTTATTTTAACTTAATTACAGCATCACATCACTTTCATGGTAAATTTTCTTATAAGCAAAAAAAAAAAACAAACAAATGGTTAGTATATATTTCAGCATCAAACATGACTTGGTAGTTGGCACGCTCATAAATCACAATATATATTTATTGACTCTGCTCTTTATCAAGTTGGAAGATAAGACATTATATATGCAAGTTGAAAATGTAATACATAATTTGAAAAATATATGCTAAAATAAGTGATGACAGTGCTAAAATAGGGAATGACAGTGCTAAAATCATAAATTGAAAAATATACGCGAAAATCACATTTACAATGTTAAATTCTAAACTACAGTGCTAAAAACGGAAGATCATGAAGTATTATTTGTCTTAGCTATACAAGCTCGTAATTGGGATTCTAAATTTTAGTATATAACTTTAGCATATATGTTTTAGCACTGTATGTTTAGAATTTCAACATATATGCTAAAGTAGAAACTATTAGTGCTAAAAAAGAAACTACCAGTACTAAAATACGGAATACCAATGCTAAAATACAAAACGCTAGTGCTAAAATATCAAATATCAATGCTAAAAATATCAAATAAAGAAAGTAGAAACCATACATGCTAAAGTACATACTACAAGTGCTAAAATACGGAATTTTAGTGCTAAAATACAAAATACTAGTGCTAAAATATTAAATATCAATACTAAAGTCTAAAACTATTGCTCTAATTCTAATATAATAAATCTACAATCAAATCACAAATTACATGATTTAAAAAATTAATACATAGCCGTAAATTTTATATTAAAAAAATATTTATAAACAATTCATAATTGAATAAAAAACAAAACTATGCTGCTTTCATATTTGACTCTTCTTCTTTGATCATCCATGTTTACCAGCTTGCTATCAACAACATCAATCACAGAGTTGGGAAATGATTTTTGCATCCATTTCCTCAAGCTCAAATCTCCAGAAAACATCTCGTCTATTGGCCTTCTCCTCGAAAACATTTCCATCAACAAAATCACATAGCTGTAAACATCCACCATGGTTGATACCAAACCTTCCGACCCATACTCTGCAGAATTGATGTATTAGATCAAATGTATGCTCCATACAATAGGCTAGCTAATTGCTTGAATGAAATTCCAGCAAATGTTAAATATAAACATCCATCATGGTTGATACCATACCTTCCGATCCATACTCTACACAGTTGATATATTAGAACAAAATAAAATAACAAAATCTGCTAGAATAAGAGTCATGCTAAAATAAGTCATGACAATGCTAAAAAAGACCATGACAGTGCTAAAATAAGTCATGACAGTGCTAAAATAGGAAATGGCAGTGCTAAAACCCTAAATTGAAAAATATATGCGTGAATCACATATACATTGAATTTTCCGATTTTACCCTCGCTGAGTTTCAGGGGCAGCAAAGTTCGGAGTTATTACAATTATGCCACCACGTTTTTTTAATTTTTGAACAGATCTTGGCCTTCCAAATAGGCGAGATCTATGGTTGAGATTGGTTCTCGGTTCTCATATGGGGTATGGTTCCTTTTGGAACCCAACCCTATATATATATATATATTGCGGAGTGTTAGTAGTATGAGAATCAATTCTCATGTGAGAACTAGGAACTCATCCCAACCACACAGTGCTTTAATTTTAATGGTTCAAATTTAAATAAAAGAAGGTGACATAATGTTAAATATAAAGAAGTCAAACTTACCCCCAGATCAAAGCTGACATAAGCATCTTTATACAATTTTTTTTTAAAACTTTGAACATACGTAACTTGTTCATTTTTCATTAGATTTACGCAAATTATATACAAAATTAAAGCTCTTTTCATGATCTTTCATTTAAGATCCGCTGTTCATATGTTTATCTGAAGATATATTTTTTCATCTATAATAACATGATATTATGACAACTTATTCATGATAGCATGAAAATGTACGCATAGTAGCATGAAAAATATTCAACGTAAAATTTACTCATAATAATAGTAGTATGGTTCGTTAATAGTAGAATCATTATATGTTCATACTAGCATATATATATATATATATTCATATTAGCATGTATATATGCTCATAATAGCATGATATTACTTTCATTTTAGCATAGCGGAATTTATAAGAATAGACAGCGGTTTTAAAGCGTTGTCTATATGATTCCGAAAATTATCTTTTTAGGCTATTCAAATATTACAAGTTTGTCACCGTCTTTGACCAAAAATTGACAAAATCTTAGTCATCTAAATCAAAGCAATGGATGGATGAAATGAATTCTTAGTTCTCACATGAGAGATGAGTTCTCATATGATCCACTCCCTATATATATAAAGTTTTGTAAAATCAATTTAGTAACGAGTATTTATACACATGCATGAGTCGAGCTAGTTATTTGTATAAAGTTTCGATAAAAACTCGATCAAACACGCCCGGTGAAGTTCGTTAACATAAACGAGCTAGTCAAGATCTCGACTTAGCTCGTTAACTTGCTAATAAGTTGGCGAGCTAGATCAAACATATAAAAAAAATATTAATATGATATTTAACTCTTATTGTTATACTTTAAATAGTGATAAATATAGAAATGTTCAATTTTTTTTTCCTTTCATAAAAAAATAATGGATTGTAGTAGCAAGCTAGTAATATACAAGGATGTATAGTGCAAAATTCCACCCTCTTTGTGTGTATGATAAATAAATATATGTGAATCTTAAGAAAGCAAGCACCATCTCATGCAGCAATTACAAAATCAAACAAAGTTAATATTCGATCAATACAGCCTAAAACCACGTATTATTTTATAATTCGGATACACTAACATGCTCTTTTAGTAAATCTATACATAAATTAACTGTTAAATTCATTCAACAAATTTTCAAATATAATGCGCTATAATCACGTCGCTGCATGCACTTCCTCCAATTCTTCTTTTTTATTTTTATTTTCCTTTTTAATAGCTAAAATAAAATTAGCTATAGGCCGGCCATTATTAACAACTTACATGTTATGAGAAACAATTATATGGGGTATGTCATATGTGTATATAAGTTCAATTTTGTTGCATCTGACATCGAAACTAGCTATTAAATATCTGAAATTTTTTGGACCAAAATTCATGAAGAGACTGATTGCACAAACTGAATAGATATGCAAAAAAAGAACAAGTAAATGTCGGTTAGTGTACGAGGACAAATATTAGTTCAATAAAATCTAAGTCGTGTGGTAGAAATGATTTTAATTTCTTTAAGGTTTTAGATTTTATTGTATGTGGCCTCTAAATTTGACAGCATCTCTTTCTTAAGTTGTCGATTTTTTTTCAGAGGCGATTTGATGGCACTGCTTTGTGACTTTTTGCATTTATAGTTTACAATGTATATATACATATATATATATATATGTCATGTGTGTGTGTGTGACCACCTTACGTAAGAATTAAGAAGCACCATGATTGATTTGGGGTTTAATGATTTCAGTTTGAGATTCACTCGTTTATTATTTGAGTTTCATTTACTGAAAATTAGTATTCAAAATTTACAAATTTATTCAAATTTAAACGAGATTTTTCCAATATATATATATATATATATAATAGAATTATTATTTATTCATCAACCATGGCTCTCGCACAAAGTTTCGTCGGGTGGTCCAATAAATAATTCGAGGGCTAGTTTTCAAAATGTAATATATATTTAGAATATAATTTAAATATAAAAATATAAGAAATTCAATATCGACACTTATAACCTAATTTGCCACGCCTCGTGTTGCGTCACCTTTTTGTCTTACGGGACTTAGAAAATATCGATTTTGACAGCCTTATATTGTCGGATGAAAATATTCTGCAAATTGCGTTTTATCATCTTTTTCCGCTATCAAAGTCATGATTTAAATAATAGTTATTAAAACTAAAACCTAATTATAATACATAATTGACTCTAGTGAGTCAACATTTACCAACAAAAAAACTAAATTAATTTTTTTTATCAATTTAGAGCCTTAAAAATAGATATCAAATCTAAGCATAAAGGATGAAAACTATTAATTTGATTCTCAATGATTAAAAATATTACCTCTTAAAAATATATTTTTATTTTTATAATTAAATTCTAATTATGAAATAATGAAGTACTGTATTAACTAAAAATTAAATACGTATATAATTATAAATAAAGAGAATTAATTCAAATTAACAATTACGAAATTAATTAAGTTTTAAATTTGAAAATACAAAAATAGAAACCGGAAAAAATATAAGAGTTAAAATAGGGGTGGTCCCGTGGCAGAGGCAAATGAATCTTGGTGGTTGGTGAGTGTTGGATTAACTAAACGTGAAGTGTCCAATTGCCTCCCACTTTTAGTCCATACTTCACTTTGGGCTCATTGTTTACAATCATCATCTACTTCATTTCCAAGTTTAATAATGTTGTTGTCTCTCTATTTTGAGTGTACACACACATGCATATACATATAGATATTGGTTCAAATGTTAACACTTTTCTCCAATAAAAATTAGTTAGGATCTAATCTTAACCATTCATCTATTTAATTTTCATGATCTAGATTAATCGATCTACAATTGATGGGGTCAAAAATGCAATTAATTGAGAGTTTTATAAATTGAGGATATGAAATATCAAATCCGACATTTTATGGCATATGTATCTTCACACATTTAATTATTTACTTGCTTAAAATATATATATATATATATATATATATATATATATATATATATATATATATAATCCGTCTTTACATCTATGAAAAAGTGTAGATAATTAGCTAATTGAATCAAATTGGGTTAATTAATTTTATGAGTAAATTATTTTAAATTTGTGATTTAATTCGTGTTTTCATAATAGCAAAATTTATATGATTTGATAGCATCTGAATTGTTTCATATTAGCAGTATTTTATCTTCATACTAGCTTTGCAAAATTGACTATATATGCATGGTTTATATTCATATTTTATTACTAGTCCATAGTAGCAAAAATTTAATTGCATGCAAGCAACTAAATTTGATCAAATTAGCAACTATTTCTTACATTAATAATAATAATTATTATTAATATTATTATTATTATTATTATTATTATTACTAAATGATTTTTTTAAATCATATGGGTTATTTGTTTCACATTTATAATAATGATGTGTTAATATGGAGTCAGTCTATGCTATTCCGCGGGTAATATCCGAAGTGACACAATAGACCTAATGTACTTTTAGTGTCAGAAGAGACCTAATGTCACACACATATTGTGACACATGTAAGTGTCACATTAGGTCTATTATAATACTTGAGCACTACCTATGGGGGTAGCATAGAATTTTCCGCTAATATGATACATAAATATTGCTAATAACATGAAATTGTGTGTGGAAAAGATTGGTCAAATAAAAATATGTGCTAATATTGCAGCTAATATTATAATAATGATGTGCTAATAGCCTAATATGATATACAAATATTGCTAGTAACATGGAATTGTTGTGGAATAAATTGGTCAAATAAAAATATGTGCTAATATTACAACTAATATTATAATATTGATGTGCTAATATGACATATAAATATAGCTAATATGTAATTATACTGATATATACAAACTCTTTCTTATTGTTTATTAAAAAATTAAAAAACTATTAAATTATTGGTAGAAAAAATTGAAAAATGAAACTAATGATTTTCTTGTAAGGATGGATGAAATTTTTATTTAAGTAGAAAGATAAAATCATAATATATTTCATCAAGATAGGAAATTTCATAAAATATAAGATTTGATATTCTAGAGACTTTTATCCTATTTATTTGAGATCAATCTTGAACGTAGAGATCGAATAGATGATTGGGTGGCTCAGATTAGTTCATAATTTTTAGATGGGGATAATTTTTTTTAACCACCATATATATATATATATGTGTGTGTGTGTGTGTGTGTGTGTGAGATGGTCTTTTGTGCAACTAGTTAATAATTTATTTTTTTGAAATCCGACGACTCGCGCAATGCACTCATCAGATGCTAACATGTGAGCTCATGCGCTCAATAGTTAATTTTTTTAATTTAAATATACCCCATAATTGAGATTAATAAACTTAAAAAACAAACATAAACTCTAAACAACACAAAATTAACCCCCTAAAAAATCTAAATTCTAGACATTAATTGGAATGGAAAAAAATTACAATTTGAACTGTATAAACTCTTATAAGATAATTAGTGGACCCATTACTTTTTAAGGATACAGGTGAATTTTTAGAATTTTGAGTGATACTTCTTATAGTGTTACGGATGATACTGATTTTAATAATTTTTTTAATTTTTTTTTTACGGGTTGACCATCTGATAAGCACCCAATGTGTAGGAGAATTGCTGAATATATATGTGTGTGAGTGTGTGTGTGTGTGTGATTATCGGACACGAACATACTGTTTGAATTAATTTAGGTAGACCTGATGTATTTTTTATATAAATAACCCACAATGAGACCTTCTAAAAAGCATATTTACATAATATGATCCGGACTTAGACCTTAAGAAAAATGTGAATTTTAAATTTGCAAGCTTAAATAAACTTGTAAAATATTTCAGCCCCTTTTGATACAAATTAACCCTCTCTATTTGTAGCTTAATTATGCGGATGTGTGTGTGCATAAGGCGCTGCCGCAAGTTGTTAGCCAGTCACAAGTGAAAACGTGTTGTTTGGTAAACAGGATAAGATTAAGGTGATCACTTTATAATCGAATGAATCTCAACCACAATTACTAAATTAAAATACATGTGTGATCGTGTGTTAGTTCTTTGTTAGGGTCGTAATCTTTTGATTTTTCACAACATTTGTGTGATTAAAGTAAAGAAATTATATATGTGACAATTAATTAAAGATAAAGCATCATCCCAATAAGGGGGAAAACTAAAGATAACAAAAGGGATAAGGCCCATCATTATTATGTCTTCATTTGAAGTCAATTATGGGATAATGAATAACACTTTCGATTACACCAAAAAAGGTTCTTGACTTTGGTGTTGAATATTAATTCGTAGTCTTGGTGTATATATAGAATTTGAATTTGTCGAAATGGGAATGCATTTAGTTTGTTGATTTTTTGGGGGATATATAGCATATTAGTTTGTTAGCATCATGCTTGCATTATTTAGGCCGTTAATATTGGATGATGATAAAATAATTAAGTTCCCAAATATTATCCAAACTTTTTAAAATCTTTATCTTTATATATATATATAAAAGCAGAATGTCCTCAATATAGTAACCATCTTATTTTCCTGCCTAAACACATTTACTACATATTGTAACTTATCTTTTTATATGTTAATTTAATTTTATATCTATTTATTAATAATATATATAATATAACATAATAGTTTATATCTATATATCAATATAATATAATGTAATAATTTAATTCTACAAATATATATAATATAATATTATATAATAATATATGCGTACATATGCATATATCATATATTATGTATGTGTATATATAGTGAGATTTAAATTATAATATTTATTAAATATATATTAATATAATAATTTATATGTTAATGATGATGATGATGATGATGATAGAGTTGTTAAACAGTATTTGTATGATAAACCATTAATTTATTTAATGATATGTCAAGTTTAAATTTATGATAATTAATGCAATATGGAAGCCTTATTTCAGCAATAATGTATGTATATCTAGCTAGAAGCGTAAAAATAGAAAACAATATGAACATTAACAAGAAGTTAATGCATTTCTACTGAAATGTCAGCATTAGGATCATTTATATTAGTAATGCCAAAAAATTACGATTGCCAAAAAATTTGTGAGGCTAATTGAACATATATAAATTAAAATGATAAATTAAAAAAATTGGGAGTTGATGAGGGTATGATTGCTACCGATGAATTGACATGATTAATGGATTTTTTTTATCACAACAATTACTTATTTATATCATTTATAAAATTTAGGCTTGACACAAGCCAAATTTAGTGTATCTTTAATACAATTTTTGTGATTCTATGTCGATATATACCATCATGTTTCACAATTTTTTTTTCATATGTTCTTGCGATATGATTCACATTTTTTTCTCCTAGGTTCTTGCGATTAGATTACTGTTTTGTTTTAGGATATTTTTATGGTGCTTCCATGTATGCTATTTCAGTTTATTTTGAATTTATGAGTTTATTTTCGTGTGCCCATGTATGTTTATATTTTGCATCCCTTTTATTTTATTGATGTACGTAACATTTATTACAACTACAACTGAAGCTTAATGGCTCATTTCTTCAATTTGATGGATTATGGATATACACTTGCCCAAGAAAATAAAAATATAGAATTTATGTGGCATAACTATGAGCCCAGTAATCTTTATTTTTATATATAGTTTGCATATAAACATATTTGTTGTTTGAAATTATTTATATGTATGTTTAATAAATATTATCATCGTTTCAGTATAGATGCCAGTTTAAAGTCTCGCAAAAGCCACCTATAATTGTCTTCCAATGAAATTTAAAATTGCATTCATTTTAGAATATTTGCAATTTTGCATTTGGCCCCTCAACAAGTAATATCTATCATCTTAGAGGCTACGATGTTGCCCTCAATATCTCCATGTTGATTCAGGACAGTTGGAACAAACAATCTAGAATATTGGGTGATGATGGATGAGAATGAAGAGTGTGGTAGGTGTGGCAATGGGAATATAATGAATGTATGATCTGAAATGTTTTGTTTCATAATTTTTAGGGGTTGATTTTTTATTTTATGTTTTGTTGCAATATATAAGAAAATTAAAATAATGGTTCATTTTTTTCTCTTGAATGATGACTCTTTCTTCAATTCATCCAGATGTTGTTAACTATGGATATTATTCTGTTTACTAATAATCGATATTATTACTATATCCCATCACATACTTATAAGATATATTTCTTTTATTTAAATTTTTGGAAGTGCATATTTATCATTATATCATAGTATTGAGGATTGTGTATATATATACTACCTACATACAATGTCTAATAGAATAATATAAATTTTAATGCGTGAGTAAATAAAAAAAAAAGTATGTAATATTAAATATAAGATAACATCTCTAAATTTATGAGATTAAATTTGTACTCGTGTATCACACGCGAGATATACTAGTAATCAAGTGAACGCTCTTTAAAGTATTTGTGATACATGACAAACATTCAGAAATTATTTTATTCTAATTAAGTGGCTGAATGCATGCTTTGTAATTTTAAAGGTAAATGGGAAAAGGTGCAAATACACCCCTAACGTTTACATAGAGGAGCAAATTCACCCTTAACGTTTTGTTTAGAGTAAATACCACCCTAAAGTTTTTCAAATAGTGCAAATTCCCCCTTCCATCCCTAAAACTATTATTTTTTTTTTTTGCATTATACCATTTTATTCATGATTTTTTTCCCAACACTAAAAAAATATTTATTTTTATATAATTTTCATTTTTTTAAAATTATAATCCCTCTTTAAATATAGACCTAAAATCATCATCATCATCATCATCTTATTATTATTATTATTATTATTATTATTATTATTATTATTATTATTATTATTATTATTATTATTATTATTATTATTATTATTATTATTATTATTATTGAGTTTGAGTTTGTATTTTTGTGAATCAAATTTATTAAAAAATGTATGGAAAAAATGCATGCGAGTTTTTTTTAATAAATTTCATCCTATAAAAAAATATTATTTTTTAGGGATGAAAATAAATTTTCTATATTTTTGAACAAATAGTGTATTTTTTTGTGCAAAATTCCATTTTATTCATGATTTTTTCCATCACTATTTTTTTTTTATCTTGCATAATTTCCATTTTTTTAAAATTATAATCTTCCTTTAATTATACACCTAAAATCAACATCATCATCGTATTATTATTATTATTATTATTATTATTATTATTATTATTATTATTATTATTATTATTATTATTATTATTATTATTATTATTATTATTATTATTATTATTGAGTTTGTATTTTTGTGAATGAAATTTATTAAAAAATGTATGAAAAATACCTGTAAGTTTTTTTAATAAATTTCATCCTTTAAAAAAATATTATTTTTTAGGGATGAAAAATATGAAAAAAATACATTTATATATTTTTGAACAAAAATACTATTTTTGGGGAGGGGAGAGGGATTTACACTTTTTTGTAAACTTTAGGGTGTTATTTGCTCTAAAAATAACCTTAAGGGTGAATCTGTCCTCTAAGTTAAACGTTAGGGGTGTATTTGCACCTTTTCCCAAGGTAAATTCTCCAAGACATTATTCGGGGTCAAATATAAGACCCATATAACCATCAGAAGAGTGGGCCGCGCATGGGTTGTGTTGGGTCGACCCGACCCATCCTAACCTGATAAAAAAAATTACACCAGAAAAATGTATCACTAAATCCACTAAAAAATATCAGTCGTAGTTTTAAAAGTATCACTCTGCTAATTTAATTATAGAGTAGCTATTTACACTGCGATATTTATTCTTTGCACTTCACTTACTTTATGCACTTCACATTTTACTCTATGCACCCATAATATGTCTTATTTACCCTTCACTCTAAAAAAAAAACTTAGGGCAAATTTCATATTAATTAAATTATTTCCTCGTGTTTTTCCGAAAAATAAAAAAAAAACACCCTATATTTAATAAATAGTCTAAAAACCCCTATTTGTTATGTATAATCTATAAAAGAAAAAAAAACCTTTTGGAGAAAGTGAATTACACTTTCTAAGAAAGATAGTAGGATTGTTTTTTTCACAATTTTTGTTATAGATAAATATATTTTATATCATTTGAAAAATTATAGTATTTGGTTATACTACTACTTTTAGCTATTTTGATAATTTTCTAAGTTTCATATTTTTTCTTACATATAAATATATTTTATATTATTTAAAAATTATAGTATTTGGTCAAACTACTATTTTAAAAAATTGATTATATTTAAAAAAGATACAAAAATTATAAAAATAAGAGTCATACACTCTTTTTAGCAAGTGTAATTCACTCTCTCTAAAATGGACTTTTTTGATTAATTATACATAAGAGAAGGGACTTTTAAACTATTTATTTAATAAATGTTTTTTTTTTTTGGAAAACACAAATGAATAATATGAAATTTTCCCAAAAAACTTATAACACGAGCTAAATTAGTTGTTTTTGAAAACCTGACACTCGTTTAGAAACTAATTTTCCATCAAGTTGTTGGACAGGGGACCTTCTCAAGTTCAAAATATATACAAAATTTCAAACATCAAGAACGATTTTAAATATATAATATATTAAAATATAATGTGTGTATCTAGAGAGAAAGAACCATTTGATGGGTCAAAATGTAAAACTGAATTAAAATTCGCATTTGATGGGTCAAAATGTAAAACTAAATTAAAATTCGCATTTGATGGGTCAAAATGTAAAACTAAATTAAAATTCGCATCCAAACATAATCGAATGACAATAAAATTATAAATGTGGTAATTCAGATTTTATTTTATTTTTTTTAGAAGAACACCCTAATAGGTGGAGATATATATATATATATATATATATATATATATATATATATATATATATATCAATAACGTCGTGATAAATCATCGTCTGTGTGGAGAGAGCCCAAACGTGACTCCCCACCAAAATACAAGAAACAGAAACTGTAAATGATAAACCTAGGATAGGGACAAAACATGCTAAGTATGGAAATATAGCTAGAGACCCCAAAGGAGGAGAATAACAAAATAAATACAAGACCAAATATAATAAACAAGAACATGAAGATATAAAAGTGTCAGCGCCGGAACCTAAAGTTAGGATCGCCCAACTGGTCCATCCTAACCAAGGAAGATAGGGGCCTGGGGGCCGTCTGAGCATCAAAAGTGTGTAAACCGTCGACCTCATGTTCGAGTCTGGCAAGGAAATCAGCAGGGCAATTACCCTCTCTGTGGATGTGTGTGACTTGAACATGACGGTCACGGAGTATGAGTCGTAGTCTAGAGAAGACTTCCCTAAGCTGACCCAAACCTCGAGCACTAGATGTGATGACTGTGACCACAGTCGCTGCGACGAGCTCGATCCAAACATGGAAAACTATCTGAGGAAGGAGGAGGAGCCTCTGAAGGAGAGACCGGAGCTCTGCCTCAAAACTGGAACTAGCCTGTAGCGGGAGACAATAGGAGGTGAGGAGCTCACCACGATGATCTCTAAGAAGCCCACCCCCCGCTGCAGTCTGCTGCGTACGGTCGAATGATCCATCGGAGTTCAGCTTCACCCACGGCTCTGAAGGGGGCTGCCAAGTGACTGCACAGGACCTGAGGGGACGCCAGATAGCCTCAACAACCTGCATGAAGTGAACCTGTGGTAAGCAACCGGCCCACTGGGGAGGCAGGAGCTTGCCACTGAGCACGAGCTGATGAAGATGCCGAGTAACCTGAAAAATAATGTGAGATGACCGAAAGGGACGACCTCGGTGCTTGTGGTGGTTCCTCTCAGTCCAAATAAACCATAAAATCAGGCATGAGATCAGAAAACAGATGTGGCGGTATCTGGCACGTGGAATAAGGTGCCTTCAGAAACTAAGTACGTGTGAAATCTATGTAAAGTGCGGTGGTGTGATGTGAAACCATGAAGAGAAGTGCATCCAAACCGCATGTACAGATTCCGCCTGAAGAAAAAGGTGAGGAACAGACTCAGTACTGTGAACAAAACAGCATGGGCACCTAGAAACTAGGGGGATCTCCCTAGCCAGAAGCTTAGCGTCGATAGGTACGGGATCAAAGTACAGACACCAAAGAAATATGGACATGGTAGGGTTCAGACAATCGCTCCAAAAATCAGCCAAGAGAGTCCGCCTCGGAGCCCGATGCCTGACACACTCCCAAGCAGAAGTCAAAGAGAACTCACCGTGAGGGGTCAAATTCCATCTCGGGGCATCGCGCTCGCCCCATAGGATCGGCACAGACCTCAGGGAATCCTCAAACTCAGCAGGTAAATCATAATGTGCACACAGTGAATGCAACCTATCTACATGCCAGGAGCCATGATGCAAATAAAAGCTCACAGGTCTATGATCATGCTGCACAGAAGGACACATCAAGTAAAGAGAAGCAGCCCCGAACCACACATCGTCCCAGAAACTCACATCACCCGTCCGGACAGCCCAAGACATATGCTGCTGGACACGAATACCTTAAGTTTGAATATGGTCTAATATGCCCGTAGCTAAGAATTAAAATTTTATGATATGTGTGTGCGCATACGCGCGTGTGAAGTGAGCAGAAATTAAAGGGCATGGCTGAGAAGAGAAATGGAAAAGGGATTTAAAAGCTAGGTGTGATTGGACTAAGACAAGAACATGATAGTCGACAGTGACAATTCTTGTAGTAATTATGTACTGTCTCTGCAAAAGAAATCATTCAAGCTCTACATTTTATTAAACTTACATAAACCAAATTAACCTCAAGTACAACCCAACTACAAATAGACTAACGGATCGGAACTCTTATATTTACTATTTCTAGCTACTCTATTCAAAATTAATATTCATATTTATAATTGTCACTGTATTATTATAATTAAATTCTCCATGCACTAACCACTATCTCTTCAATATATATTAACACGCGCATTATGACATGTATATACATGATAATTAACATGATTTTATGTATATACTAGCTTGATATTTTTACAACCTACATATTTACATCATTTCAATTTATAACTTTCACAATTTCCATACGCTAATAAACCAAGATATATATATATATATATACCTTAATTAAAAAGGCGTTGTAAATATACTTATAAACATTTCAAGCACATACTTTCTTTTGTAATAATAATTTTCAAGTTGGGTCAAGAGCTTGGGATGACCACATTGTCATTCCTTTGAATCCACGGGTGGATTACTAATTAATTTGCTATCAAAATTTAGATCAATTAAATAACATATATGTACATATTGTAATATTATAACATTAATAGAGTAAATATATTCTTGAAAAAAAAACCGTATATATACATACATACGTACGTGGAGCTATATATAACCACTACAAAATTTAATTATTTCGTATCTATAAATTAAAATCACTGGCTCCTAAAAGTATGGGCAAAAGTTGGTGGCATTTACAGGAATCCTACCCTTTCTTGCCCTTTACAACATTGGGAGAAGTTGAACGCGATTTATTTTTTTCTCGTTTTGGGTGCATGCACTTTTTTTATAATTAATGATGGAAGTGCATATAATATCATATATTTATACACACTCTTTCTTTCCATCATGTTGAATTTGACTTGCATTATTTCGTTTATAGCATGTTATATATCTAAATTAAATAAATATTAATACTATCTCTTTTAATTAATTGAATACTTATTTTATTATCTTAATTTATTTTTTATGGATAGATTATATTATACGTTTCCAAACTAATAAAATTTTAACAAAAATGTCATGAATTATGACTAATTATCAACCTATGTCCCAAACTATTATTAAATTAAAAAAATTGTTCTTAGAGACAAAATTCAGTTATTTTTATTTAATTATGTTTGTTTTGACAACCATGTGTGAATTTGACTCTCAAGACAAATTTATTAAATATAATTTCAAGTAGCCTAAAAACACTAAAATTTATTAATTATGAATAAATAATATATTGTATCTTGGAACAGTGTCTACCACAATCACTCTGCTAGCCCAACGTGGTAGCTAGATCCATGATAAGATCCTCTTCTTTTTACTGTACAACAGATATACATTAGCTAATACATATCAATCCAATCTATGTATCCATCCTACTGTCTGACAATGTCATTTTGTAACTTGTATCTCTCTCTCTCTCTCTCTCTCTCTCTCTCTCATAAAAGTGAAACTCAAACAACTCACGAGCAAACGCTTTACAGATTTTTTTGAAACTTAATTCAAAAAAAGGTCATCCACAAACCCTGATGTATATACACATTAATATATATACATAATTTTGAGAAATATATATTAGCACATATAAAACCAAAAAAAAGGCAATAGCATAAAAACAAACTCTGCAGAGCCCCCCCTCTTACTCGAATTGTGGTGGACATCCGATTTCTCCACTCTCTCTCTACATTCTCTAACTGGAAACAAAATAGATTACAAAAACTAGAGAGTGCATCAAATTCATACCGTTATATTTTCCATCAAGAAACACAAAATCAAAGGCTGCAGAAAATACATATACAGGTTTTTATACAGCATATCCGCTAAGTTTATGGTGCAAGCAACCAATATTCCACTGTAGCAATATTTTCACAAAAACCTAGAGAGAGAGAGAGATTAATGCTAGCTGTGTCGCCATTGAGGAACCCTAATAATGAGAGAGAAGGCGAAATGGAAGGTTTCACGATCGATGAGAGCGAGTTTCCGGATTTCTCGAGCGGGAATTTGCTCGACAGTATTGATTTCGACGATCTTTTCCTTGGAATCAGCGACGGCGATGTGTTACCGGATTTGGAGATGGACCCTGAAATTCTGGCGGAGTTTAATTCATCAGTTAGTGGGAGTGAGGAATCATTGGAGGTGAAATTCCCATCAACACCATCACCATCACCATCACCATCGCCATCACCTGATGATCAGAAACTAGATAATTATGTTGCAGCCTCCTCCACTATCGGAGTTCATCCATCTCCCAAGGGATCAACAAAATCATCGTCGCACTCCAAAAACCCTCCCGGAAAAAGGAAGGTTAAGGTAATTCATTTATTAATTATGTTGCTACCTAGGGCTACCTAGCTTATCCAATCCAAAATTAATTTAACTTTCTTTGTTTCTCTCTCATCATATTTATGACTTTCTCGCACTTCATGGGAAACCATAGGTCACGAGAATCTCTGTGTGTGTGCGCCCTCAAGTACCGAATGTACTTTTCAAAATTAATGAAACCTCAATAATTTCAAGATAAAATAAATATGATGTAATTAATGATTTCGATATATATATTCTACTGTGTCATGTGTAGGTGGATTGGACACCGGAACTTCACCGGCGGTTTGTGCAGGCGGTGGAGCAACTCGGCGTCGATAAGGCAGTTCCTTCAAGAATTCTTGAACTCATGGGAATTGATTGTCTCACTCGACACAACATTGCTAGCCATCTTCAAGTATGTATATAATTGTGCCTTAAATCATTCATCATTTTTGGATGATTTAATTATATATGTTATTTTTATTTTTAGTTTTTTATTTTTATTTTTTGCTTTTTAGTACTTTTCTGCACAAGTCAAATGGATTTCCTGAACTTTCTGCATATTTTGCAGAAGTTTTTGTCCTAGTGTTAGTTGTTATGTTACAGATTTCAGAAATTTGGGCATCTTTACTCTTATTATTATTACTATTTCCTTTTTAGTGGTAAATTAAAAAGTTGACATCACATTTTGCCAAATTTTAACCGTACAAATTGATCCTAAATCCACAATCTTTCTTCAATCATAACAAGGAGTTGAAAAGGTATATATTCATATTGTTATCCCTCACCAAACCTTCTTTGCCTTTGTTCTTTATCTTCAAATAGCAACTTCATTATCTATATATCAAATTAAGTTGCTATTCGTGTATTCCTGTATTGTCAAGAATTTTCTCTCGGACTAAAAGAATTAATGGACTGTGCAGAAATACCGGTCCCATCGGAAACATTTGCTAGCCCGTGAAGCGGAGGCGGCGAGCTGGAGCCAGAGGCGGCAGATATACGGCTCCGCCACGGCAGCAGGCGGTGGCTCCGGGAAGAGAGAGCATGTGAACCCTTGGATTGCACCGACGATGGGATTTCCGCCGGTGACACCAATGCCTCATTTTAGACCCTTACATGTATGGGGTCATCCATCCGTCGACCAATCAGTCATGCCCATGTGGCCAAAACATCTAACCCCTCCGCCGCCGCACGCCTGGCCTCCAGCTCCGCCACCGCCGCCTCACGCTGACCCTTCGTTTTGGATGCCCCACCACCACCACCATGTAAGTCCATGAATGTTTGTAACATGCACTCCTGCATATATATGTATCATGCAATTGACTTCTAATTATGTATATATAGGTTCCGACTCCGGGAACGCCGTGCTTTCAGCCGCATATGCCGCCGCCGACGACGGTAATAACGAAAATCTTCAAGATGTAATACTGATTATATATATATATATAACTATTTTTTTACATATAGTAAATAGTGTTAATTTTACATGACCGGTACTAACACGTCACACGTGTATTAAATAATATCATCGATGTTGTACACACGTGTGTGTGCGTACTAATAATGTTGGAATAGAAAGTGACATCGACATTTAATTTATAATAGTAGTTAATTAATTAATTGCTTTACTAGGTAGACATATCCTAAGTTTCATAAATAGGTGAGTGGTGTGATTAAATTTGTGATTTGCATCATCACAGAGGTTCCCAACTCCGCCAGTTCCAGGCATACCACCACCTCCTGCCATGTACAAAGTAGAGCAGGGCGGCGTCGGAACACCGACGGTTCCATCGGCAGGGCAAACACTACCGCAACCTCCTTCCGACGTTCATCCGGTGAGCCCCTTTTTCTATATATATAGTTTTCCACCTCAGACATATAGATAAAAGATGCACTAATATATATATATATATATATATGTGTGTGTGTGTGTGTGTGTGTGTGTGTTGATTCCTCCAAACTTTTCTTCATGAATTTCAGATCTATATATAAGTTGTACTTTTGCACGATTTCTTTTCTTTCTATGATTTAGTTTCTAGATCTATAAGTTCAAGTCATGTAGTGTCTAAAAGTACTAATTAAGTAATCTTAATGTAATTCATTTGAATTTTGTAGTTCTCCAACTCTATATTAATTAAGTTTGAGTAATATATATGTGTGTGTGTGTTTTTAGTCAAGTAGTGAAAGAGTTTAGTGTTACAAGTCAGTAGTGATATCATATTTAGTAAATTAACACAAAAAATAATATGTAGTTACGTTAAAAAATTAGTAATTAAACTAATGATGCATGTGACGGTGTTGCAGTCGAAGGAGAGCGTGGACGCAGCGATCGGAGATGTTCTATCAAAGCCGTGGCTGCCGCTGCCGCTTGGGCTGAAGCCGCCGTCAGTCGACGGCGTGATGGTGGAGCTACAGCGTCAGGGGATATCGAAAGTGCCACCATTTTGTGCTTAATGAAAACTCCACTGCATGATTTCTTGGAAGGTTTTTATACCAACAAGAATTTAACTCGACGACATTTCCAGCACTTTGGATGAGCATACACACGTACCGTCCATCATGTGCCTCTCTCTCTCTCTCTCTCTCTCTCTCTCTCTCTCTCTCTCTCTCTCATTAATTAATGTATGTTCTTGCTTCTTCGTGTAATACACATGCATGAGTATAGTGTATGGTGAAGCTTTGGACATTAATTACTTTTTGTAATGTGAATTATCTTATCATAAATTAATATAGAGTAATCCGCGGCTGGAACACTTCCATTAATAATTGTTTTATGTGTTTTTCATTTTCTCTCGATCTAACGCATTAATTCTACAATATAATCATTCAGTACTCCATACATTTCAAAGACATTAATTATTAATTTGGAGAATTGTTAATTCCCAACCCTAAACGTGAAAACTATCAATTCTCCTATTAATTATGTAAACGGAACTTAAATGAGATCCTAAATATATACTCCCTTCGTTTCATTATAATTTTTTTTATTTTTTTTATTTTATGTCAAAATATTTATTGTTTTATATATTTTCATGCCTTCTCTCCCAATTTTAACCCTATCTCAAACTCTAAAAATATATAGAGAGAAAAAATGTTGTGTTTGTTTTAGGAAAATATAAATGAATAAGATTGTATGTCATATATGAGGGATGAGTATATTAGTCCATAAAATTAATTGTTAACTCTAGATAAAAATAAAATAAAACAACAATCAAAACGAAACGGGAGAGTATAGAATTGCATTCCAAAAAATAGGCCAGGGGTATGTTATAATAAGCATTGTGTTTGATGTGAAAATTGTGCATTGTATTTTAATGTTAATTAGCACTAAAATATAATAAGATGAGCAATAAAAATAAACACACCTGCAAGCACTAGTGCTCACTCGAATCAAATCCCCTAAAAATATTACTTTGATAGTAGCAAAATTCAAATGATATTTTAGAATTAAATCATTTCCATAAAAATATCACTAGAAATCATATATTTTCTTAGTTTAATGTTAATTAGAGAATCTTGCAAATTTGGTGACGTAAAAACCCTCCAAAAATATGACTAAAAATTGAAAAAATAAATACTAAAAAAATTATGATAAGTCCTAATTGGATAGGATGATGAACTCCTAAATAATAAATATAAGATTAAACTAAAGCGCAAAAAATAAACATCGAATAAAAATTAAAAAATTGATTGTGCAATGCTATAACTGCACACCAAATTATTTATTACCAATTACGCTATATCATCTATTCACATATCATTCATAAATATTACGTGCATTAAAACTTAAGATATCATAATTTGCACATACTATTTATTAATATTCGAAGTAAAATGAAATAGGATATATATATATATATATAAAAGGAATGGTTCATTTGTAACCATTCCCCCTGTGTAAATTGTGAACTCATCATATTCGTTAGATATGTTAGATGGATGATTTGGATCATTTTTAATTTACTTGTTTTTTATATTTATTTTATATAGAAAATGGCATAGTTGACTTATAAATTCATTAACTTCTTTTAATGTCTATGAATTAAATTCCTCAATTAATGTTTTTTCCATAATGCAATAGTCGGTTATTTTATTTGATTTATTAAAATCAAAATATTTGATTTAATAATATTTGTATATTATGCTACAAATTTATTCACGTTTGTGATATGAATTTGTGTGATTAATTATTAATTTATTAGTTAGTTATGCATGTACACATGCTTTTTTTCAATGTGTGATGCTAGTTTGTGGACTTGTAATGCTTATTTTATATTTTTGTATGGATGTTATTAAAAATATGAAAATAAAAATATGACGTGTCAAGTAGTTTCATGATTCCATTAGGTCAAAATTTTATTATGTGGTTTGAACATTAGACTACTAGATTACAAGCATTTTGAATAACAAAAAAACACCTTAATATAGCATTAGTATGACAATATTTTATCCATAAAAGCATTACAAAATAACAAAATAAGCAGTTTGAATAACAAAAGAAATAACTTGATGTAATGTAGCGTACTACGACAATAATCATGCATAAAAGCATTACAAAATCCACAAAATAAGCATTTTGCATAACAAAAGAAGCATCTTGATATAACATATAGTACAATAATAATCATACATAAAAGTATTACAATATAACAAAATAAGCATTTTGAAGTCTAACAATAACATAACAATTTATATTAATAATAATTTAGTTTTTATATAAAAATATTAAAAAAATCATTAACCAAGAAAATAATAACATCATATATAATTAAAAATTGTAACTTAAAAATAATATGATTCCAACATTCAAAGACAAAACAAAGTTGAATAATGATGCTCTTAATAAAAAAGTTGATGCATATAGATTTAGAAAAATCTCACTGGTATACCAATACGAAGATTTAGAAATTGAAAAAATATATACTTATTATATCAATTATAATATTTCATGTGTGAGTAATTATGAGTAGTGGTGGATTTAATTAATAAATATACTAGAATTCATTATTACTGTTGAATCACATGCATCAAAGTGAAAGGTTATGAACGTGTGCATGTGTCCACATGGAACATGCTCCACAAGTTATCTGCATGGACCACAAAGGAATGTATCCACGCCGCCGACTCCAGCTCATGCGGATCCAAATCTTAGCCGTTCATTCTTTGTTAGTTTGTTAGTTCAGTAGCTTGCTTTACAAGCTAATAATGTGTATAAATAAGAACATGTGCTCTCTCTGTAGTGATTGATCGAATATGAAATGATAATTGAAAATATCTTCTTCTGCAACTATTTCGCATGAATTACTTTCTTTGATTTCTTCATGGTATCTAGAGCATTAGGTTTCTAAATCTAGAATTGATCTCTTCTCTCGATTGATCATCCATAATGACTAAGAAAAATCAGCATTTTTCTTGGTGACAAGCTCGCGACGATGAATTAGATTTTATGGCCAATATTCCGATTCATGAACGTGGTGAGCACATCGGTGTTGCCGATCCACGACGATCCCCGGTGAATCTAGATCGTGATAATCGAAGGAATGGTGCGGATTCTGCTGCTGATTCCACTACTCCATTGATGATGAGCAATCACTCAACTCGCGGTGATGGCTATCAACTTGGCTATACACGGAATGAAATCAATACTAGCCGTGTTCAAGCTAATGACGAGCTTTACATCGCTCCTACCGAGCATCATGGTATGTTTCTTACCACAGCTGTGTTTGATGGATCCAACTTTCATAATTGGTGTAGAGCGGTCAAGAGAGGACTTGTTTCTAGAAATAAGTTGGCTATCATAGATGGTAGTATGCCTGCTCCTAGCTTAGATTCGATTGATTATAAGTAATGGTTAAAAGTTGATTATCTTGTCTTCAATTGGATTGTTAATTCAATGACTAAGGAAATTGCAAGAGGCTTCCAAAATTTAGAAACATCACGACAATTTTGGAAGGAACTTCATAAGAGATTTGGCACTAGAAATGGTCCACGTATATACAAATTGCATAGAGAAATTGCGACTTATGTGCAACACAATCAGACTGTGATGATTTACTTCAAAAATCTCACAAGTCTGTGGGATGATTTGGCTTTGTTGAAAACCTCTAGATTGTGTAATTGTGTTGCATCAGAAAATGCCAAAAGAGAGACAGCAGATCCTGATATTGACTCATCTACCAACGGTGAGCCAAGCCTATGCCATGGTTCTCCAAGTAGAGGAGCAAATCAATGTCTACAATCAGTTATCCGAAGGAGTAGACCACAGTGCTATGTATAATGCTCCACAAAGAGGAGGTTTTAGAAATAATAATTATAAGAAAAGGTTGAGCAAAGAGGAGAAGGCAAGATTGAAGTGTGAGCATTGTGGTGGATCTGGACATGTTAAGTCTGATTGCTTTGAACTCATAGGAGTACCAGACTGGTACAGAAAGTTCAAAACAAAAAAGGATAAAGAGAAGAATAGAGCACATTGTGTTATGCAGCAAGAAGAAGAACATGCTGGTGGAAGAAAGAAAGGGCCTGTAGGTGATTTGCCAGAGGAGGCTATCACTGGCATGCATAAACTGATACAAATGCAATCAGAATTGGCTAAGCATTTAAGCTCTTATTTCTCCACTAGAAATGAAAAGCGAGAAGACACATCAAGTGATTCCCAGAATCTTGCAAATCTGGCTGAAATAGATTTGGGAAATTCTCCTATTGAGTTTAAGGGTCACTATGCCTTTGGTGCATCCTCTAATATCACAAAAGGTGAATGGATTGTTGATTCCGGGGCAAGCAACCATATGTGTTGCAATATCAGTTTACTTACGAATCTGAAAAGGCTTAAACATCTCATTCAGGTTTTCCTACCATCTAGTCTGTGGGTATTCTTAGCAGGACAAGCACAACTTAATCAAGCCTTGTTGCTGCAGAATGTGCTATTTGCACCTCACTTCACACATAATCTGATGTCAGTAGGACAGTTAGCCAAAGAATTGGATGAGAAAGTTTCTTTCTTAGCTTGACATTGCCTTGTTCAGAAAAGGCACTCTGATGAAATGCTGGGAATTTGCAAGATGAAGAGATCGTTGTATGTTTATCCCCAACAAGATGCTGAGCAAAGAACTATTTTTTCAGTTCACAGTGACTCAGATGTTTTGAAGGTTCATAGACTTCTGGGACACCCATCTATTACAGCTATGCAACATTTGCATTCACAAAGGAAGAGGTGGAGTACTTCAGACCTGGAAACACTTAGTTCTTATGAAATTTGCCATCGAGCTAAACAGCAAAGGACACCATTTTCTACTTTGCACAGAAGAAGTGAAATTTTATTTGGAATGGTACATTTGGATGTCTGGGGTCCTTGTCATGATCAGAATCTAACTAATACACCATATTTTTTAACTGTGGTGGAAGATTATACTAGAGCTACTTGGACATATCTCTTCAAGAGTAAAAGCCAAGTATGGAATATCATCAGGAGTTTCATTGCCATGGTGATTTCAAAGGAAAATCAGGGTGATTAGGTCAGACAATGGGAGTGAGTTTATCAACTCACATGTTCAGTCTTTGTTCCAGGAGCAAGGCATACAACACCAAAGATCATGCCCCTACTCTCCACAACAGAATGGAGTAGTGGAGAGGAAGCATAGACACCTCTTGCAAGTTGCAAGAGCTCTCATGTTTGACAGCAGATTGCCTTCACAATTCTGGCCTTACTCTATCTTGCATGCAACTTGGATCATAAATAGATTGCCAACAACAGTTCTGGGATGGATTTCACCTTATGAGGTTTTGCTTGAGCAGGCACCCTTGCTTGATTCTTTGCAGCCTTTTGGTTGCCTTGCCTATAAAGCTAATATTTTGCCATTTAAATCTAAGTTTGATGTAAGAAGTAATAAATGCATTTTCCTTGGATGTTCTTCACAGCATAAAGGTTACATCTTATATGATTTGGTGAGCTCCAACATCTGTATTAGTAGAGATGTTCAGTTTTACCCTACTACATTTCCTTTACAAGAACTGGAATTGCCATTGCTTCCTTTCCAAAGTTTCCCAGATACTGTTTCTACACATACACAGCCACCTATAGATTTATCTACCATTCCTTCTCAATCACCTGTTGATCTTGAGGAGCCCTCTTCTTCTTCTTTAGATAATGATTCTTACTCTTCAGGTTAGGGCTTGTTTGCTACGGATGATAAGGAGGTGATAGATTTCTATACTGACCTAATATATTGTTTGGTTGGAAAATTAAAGCCCTTGATAAAAGAAAGGCCCGTCATCCATTTTAGGCCTATGCTTGATTTGGTATCACACCTCTAAGGTGGGATGTGTTATCACAAACTTTAAGATAATCGATATAATTTATTATTAGACTTAATTATCCTTCATTGATATAAATTATAACCCTATAACACGCTTCATCTCTCTCGCGCTCCAACTCTCATTCAATTACCGTCGTTCTTCCACTCTTGCTTCAGTTCTATGTGAAGGTTCGTTTCTTTTGAATATCTGCTAATTTTAATCTTAGAATTCTCTAGTTCCAACAATAATTGAATTCTAGTTCTATAATTGATAATTCTCTTTTTTCTATTTCTTCTTCTGATTTTTCTTATGATTCCCTTTTTTATTTTTTTCTCCGTTGAATGCCATTTAGTTCTGAAATTATGTAAGTACAATATATGTACATATTTTTTTATTGCATTTGTGGAATGTTATACTTGCAGATGTTTTTAAATATACTTTTAATTCAACTGGAACTATTACAATTATTTCGTGTGGCTATAGATAATAGTTATAATGTTGTAAATGAATTTGAGAAGCAAAATATAAGATATAAAAATGAAAACGACAAACGATGATCCAATATCAGTGGCCAAATATTAATATAAGAGACTAATTTATATGCATGATGAATGTAAAATGGCAGAAACTTTAAAAAATAGAGTTGGAGTAGAAGAGATGCCATCGACTGGCTGCAAGGCCCATTAATTGATTTTTGTTTTTGAATTCATGTTTATCAGTAGCATGCCTTTTTATTTGCATGTTCATTGAAATTTATTGTGCTACAAGCCAACAGAGGAAGGTAAATTACGGGTGAATGTGGATGTGGTGGTGAATGTTAATCTTCGGTGTTGGAACGGGAAGCTTCGAGCTGCACTTGAAAGACTCTAACACCTATCTCTATTGTTGATGATGCCGAGCTCAATGCCTTATTGTATGGGGTCAGCTTGTGCCTATAGGAAGGATTGGTACCGTGCATCGTTTATTCTGATTCCTCAAATGATGTCTCAATGCTTAATGCGGGATTAAGGGGTGCAGATATGTGGGAAGATGAGTTTTCACAGCTTGCTACCATTGTCAAAACTGGTTTGGTTTGTGAATTTCGTCATATGTTTAGAGAGGCTAATTTAGTAGCCCATAATGTTGCACAATTTGATGAAAGAAGTGGAGAGTTTTGTATTTGGAACAATGATTTTCCTCACTGGTGAGGACGTTAGTTGATTAATATATGTCCCGTTTATTTCAAAAAAAAAAAAAGCATTCACCTCCTATTAAAAATCTCTGCTTTCTTATTAATCATTACATAGAGTTTGATTATGTTAGTTTTGTTTATAATGGAATTTTTTGTTTGACATAATTAATCTGTTTTGTCTATTACCTTTTTTTTTGTTGACCTTAAACTAAGTTGAAGCAACCATTATGATTAAATATTTCAGCAAGTACAATATTGTTGATATATTTATTTTGTCAAAAACTAAAGTAAATTGTTAAGGGCAATTTTAAAATCAATATTGGTTTATACTATCTGCAAAACAATTTTGACAAGATAATGTAGAATGAGAAATTTGATTATTGGACATCATGATGTATTTTTAATAGTCGCCTAAATTGAACTATCTTTTCGAGATGAATTACAAGTGCAACTTAATGAGGGTTTTTTATGTAAAAATATAAAAAATTAAGAATATTTTAGAGAATTGTAATTTTATACAGAAATTAATCAATCTAACCAAACAATAGATTACCAATCTATATAGGTGGAAGTATTTTAAAGCAAACATAATATTGATATATTCTCTTGCATAAGGAATCCTAGTCATACATATCAAAGCTTATCCCATCAAACCTAGCAAACGAGCCCTTCAGGTCATGCTTGTGATTCTACAGCTTCTTTATCCCCTACAGATGATAATCCCATTCATCATTCTTCTTTACAGACACCACCTAATGTTCCTATACTCAGAAAAAGTACTAGATCTTCCAAACCTCCTCAGTACTTAAATGACTATGTGTGCAATTTGACTGATCTTGGTCTACCCAGAATTGATGTTACTAACACTACTCCACATACTTTTCCTTATCATGTTTCTCCAATTCTTTCCACTGATTATACCACCTTTTTTATGAGTGTTCGGCATATTAAAGAACCTACTAGCTATCAAGAAGCATGCTCTTCACCTGAATGGGTGGAGGCAATGCAGAAAGAGCTCAAGGCACTTGGTGAATCAGACTTGGGAAATTGTTCCCTTACCAGCAGGTCAGCATGTCATTGGGTCCAAATGGGTGTACAAAGTTAAGCTACACTCAAATGGTTCTGTAGAAAGGTACAAAGCTCGGTTAGTGGCAAATGGGTTCAATCAAGAGTTTGGGATTGACTATCATGAAGTGTTCTCCCCCGTTGCTAAAATGGTTACAGTAAGGATGTTTTTTGCTTTTGTTGTACAATTTGAATGGCATCTTCATCAGATAGACATTAACAATGCATTCCTTCATGGCCATCTATCTGATGATATTTACATGCAGTTGCCTCAAGGATATCAAGAAGGAAAGCCAGATACTGTCTGCAAACTCATAAAAAGTCTTTATGGCTTGAAACAAGCGTCTAGGGAGTGGAACCAAGAGCTGAGTGAGCATCTGCATTCTCTTGGTTTTATTCAATCCTCTAGTGATCATTGTTTGTTTCTGCGTGGTGCTGGCTCCACTTTTCTGGCTTTATTAGTATATGTTGATGACATATTACTCCTAGGGCCTGCTCTCAACATGATTACTGAGGCCAAGGAGTCTCTTCACTCTAAGTTCACTATCAAGGACTTAGGCCCTGCCAAATATTTTCTTGGTATGGAAATAGCTCGTTCTCCATTTGGTCTGTTTCTTTGCCAAAGAAAATACACCTTAGATCTTCTTGAGTCTGCAGGATTAATAGATTGCAAACCAGCTCCTACACCCTTTCCTCCTGGGCTCACACTTTAGAGGGGGGGTATTCTTTTGGCTTCTGCAGATTCTTATAGACGAATTGTGGGGAAATTGTTATATCTCAACTTTACAAGGCCAGATCTCTCATATGCAGTACAACAACTGAGTCAATTCGTCCATTCTCCTACACATCAACATTGGGAAGCTGTCTTGCATGTTTTGAGATATTTAAAAGGAACACCATCACTTGGTCTTCATTTTTCTTCATCTGCTGATTTCAACTTTAAGGTGCAATGTGATGCTGACTGGGGGTCTTGTCAAGATACCCGCAAATCTCTTTCAGGCTTCCGTGTGTCCTTAGGATCATGCTTGGTGTCATGGAAATGTAAGAAACAAGATATTGTTTCTTTGTCCACTGCCGAAGCCGAATACAGATGTCTCAGTTACACAACTAGGGAGACTCTGTGGTTATCATACATTCTAAAGAATTTTTCTATTCCTATACATCTTCCTATTCGCATTCACTGTGACAATAAAGCAGCTATTCAAATATCTCAAAACCAAGTATTCCACGAGCAGACAAAACATCTGGATATTGATTGTCATTTTGCCTGCTCGCATTTCCAATCTGGTTTTATTGAGCCTTGCTATGTTCCATCAGTTGATCAACTTGCAGATGTGTTTACCAAGTCCTTACCAGCTGCGCATTTTAGGAATCTTTTACACAGCCTTCATCTTGGAGACCTGCACCGATCTCAGGCTGAGGGGGAGTGTTGAATCACATGCATCAAAGTGAAAGGTTATGAACGTGTGTATGTGTCCACGTGGAAGCTGCTCCACAAGTTTTCTGCATGGACCACAAAGGAATGCATCCACGCCGTCGACTCTAGCTCATGCGGATCCAAATCTTAGCCGTTCATTCTTTATCAGTTTGTTAGTTCAGTAGCTTGCTTTACAAGCTAATAATGTGTATAAATAAGAACATGTGCTCTCTCTGTAGTGATTGATCGAATATGAAATGATAATTGAAAATATCTTCTTCTGCAACTATTTCGCATGAATTACTTTCTTTGATTTCTTCAATTACTTCCTCCAACAAATTAATAATAGCCACCGATCTGGATAAATTAATGGACATGATTGATCCACAATTTATACGCTAGGGTTATGTTTACATGCTAACCCTCCCCTATATTATATATATATATATATAGGTTTTGGTTCTGGTGAGAATTATTTGTTGGTGTGAGAAATGAGAAAATGCTTTTCTTATTGTAATTTACTACTTAATAGGTATAATTTTATTGCACAATTATTTTATCACACGTGTGCAATGAAATTAGAGCAATTAAGCAATAAAATTATGGCAATTAAGCAATAAAATACAATACGATAAGCATTTTTCTCATTTCTCACACCAAGATTTTTTCTCACGTGAACACACACACACACACACACACACCACATTAATTTAGTAACGATCTCATGTCTCACGGTGGAAAGAAAAAAAAACAACGTAAAAGACACTTGTGATAATCATTGGAATGAAAGGAGACGTTTATTTTGCGAGATAGATTAGATTGATAAAAATAATATAATATAATCTATCTTGTTACATATGTACTTAATAAATTGAATAATAATTTTAAATTTTGAAACCTTAGACACTCAATCTCATACATTGAGATTTTAGATTCTTGAAATTAAAGGATATATTAATATTAATCAATTATTTATTTGTATTGGTGAGTGATCCGCGGGGTTGAATTCCCAAATCTCTACTTCCAATTAATTAAGGAGGAGAACCAAGGAATTAGGGTTATAAGGTGAAATTAAATGAACTATATTTATTTATTTATTTCAAATTTTCGAAAATATTGGATCGGACTACCTAATGGGCCGCATTTCAAGTCTGAAGAAAATGCAATCCGTTTTTCGCCCAACCACAAAACACAGAAACGATGGACTTGCACTTGCTGTTCCACTTTAAAATCTAGTTTTTATTTCTTTTCTCTTTAATTTTATTTTTCATTTGGTTTAGTTTAATTTTACTATTATTAATTAGAGTTTATAATTATTATTTTTAATAATAAATTTTGATTTTCTAGTCAATACTCCCCCCGTTTTGTTTTGTTTGTTGTTTTAGATTTTTTTCTTTTGTGTCAAAATATTTGTTGTTTTATATATTTTGACATCCTCTCTCCCAAATTTAACCTTACAAATATATGGAGAGGGAAATTTTTTTCAACTTTTTAGGAAAATATAAGTGAATAGGATTTTATGTAATATAAAAGGGAGGGATAATAGTCCAAAAAATTAATTGTTAATCCTAGATTAAAATTCTAAAACGACAACCAAAATGAAACAGAGGAAGTAATTGATTATTAAAGTTCATTATTCCATAATTAATTGGAGTTTATAATTTTTCATATGATTTTCAAATTCTGACTAATTGAAAAAAAAATCAGTCCAAAGTTAGTACTCCCTTCGTTTCTGAATAAGTGTCATTCTAACATTTTAATTTTGTTTCACAAGAAGTGTCATTCTACAAATTCGAGACATATCAAACTCTCATTTTTTTTAACAGTTGCCCTCATTTAATGTATTCTAACATATATATTTAACCAATTTAATGAGAGTGTATTAGGAAAGTTAATCAGTTTATTAATTTGTGTGCATTCATTCAAAATAACACTTAAACAGAAACTGAGATAGTATATTTTAAGGTAATCTGTTGTCCACGTAGATGTGCATGTGGAAATCTCTGAATGCCACATCAAATTCACTGGGTTCGAATTTGGAAATCATGTGGAAAAACCCAAATAAGGGCTAAGTTCATGTTATTAAAACCATATTTTTTAAAACGTGTGAAAAATCAAAAACACTTTAAAGTTTATGTATTTTAAGACAATTAACCAAAAAAAAAAACCCACATTTTAGCGTATCATTTAGAATTTTCTGAACTAAACAAATTGTCACGTGAAAATAAGGAAATAAATTAAATTCCTCTTGATTGACTATGTAAATTTAATGATTTGCATTCCGAAACACGAAATAAGATCATATCGCGGACTTTTCAAAATTTAGTTCGAGATTCAAGAAAAGACAAATGAAATTATTATTGCATTAAACAAGCAATCAATATGTAGTGAAAGTAGTTTTCCCGTACGTACGATATTAAGGTTAATTACAATTTGCTGTATTAGTTATACACTTTAATATCCAACGTTCCGCACTCTAACTACCTCCATTAATCTCCAAATAACATCATATAGACTATAGTCTGCGTACGAATTTTTTTAGTTTTTCTTTCGTTTTTTTAATTAATTTCATTTTTTTTCGATTAATTTGATTTTATAATTATCAATTATGTTTATTCTACTTAATTAGAGTTTATATTATAATAATTTTATTTTTATAAAATATTATCATGTCTTCATTCTCTCTCTAGCTAGTCTCTCCCCAATTTATCATCCATATGAGTTGACCTATGTGTGAGGAGTGAGTACCAACCGAAGCTGTTAGTGAACAGTTTGTCGGAATTTTTTTGTGGCTGAGGCACTATCGCATGCGTTTGCACACAGTTTTTTTTTTTTAAGAATTACAAATGTACTTTATTTGCCAATCATATTTATAAGACTGAAATATCTAATCCATGCATGAGAAATATGTTGTTGTTTTTTTCATAATAAGGATAACTTGTAATAACTATTCGAAAGTGTGTACTGAATAAATAACGATTGTGTACAGGTACGATGGGTTGCTAACCACATGTTATAAAAGATCGCTCATATATATACTAGAAAAAACATGGTAAGAAGGTCGGCTCGGAGATGTTGGTGATCCATGACAAATAAGTTAACAAGAGACAATTCATTCATACGGAATTTATTTGTGCATACTTGGTGTAAATTGATTCGCCAAAAGAGTAATGAAAAAGCTAAAGTTGTATAGTTTGGGTGATAAATTATGATTACCTTTATATTTAGTTTCTGAGATGTACGTGTGCATAGATGCAGAATTATTTATTTTCACCAAATGTTGCTAACTGATAAAATAAAATAAAAGGTTGGAAAAGTAGTATAATTGTTAGTAGAAATGAGTGGTAAATTTGTAATTTGGAATTCTTATCATCATTTCCTAGCATGAAACGGAATTAGCTAAAATTATTTATTGATGATGGGAATGTGATGAGTAGAATTTTCTTTAGCATAGTGGGAAATAAAATGGCAACCAATTTAAAAGATGTGGGCCTATATTGAGACAAAAGAACACCCAAACAACTGAACAAGTCCTTGCGCTCTTATGTGGCTTGGTTGGAGCCTCACAAAATTCATTTGACTTTTCCTTTTCTTTGATTAATTTGAGCAATTGAGTCTCGTCGCTCTTCTCCTCCGCGCGCGTCTTTGCACACGGCCTCCATTCTAATGATTTGCTGGCGAATCCAGATGAAATAAAATAAATTGCAAAAGCAAAACTAGTTTCGAACCCTAACCTCTTTCTGCGGTGAAAAATTTTGGAGCCTCTAAATTTTAGTATTTTTCGGACTTGAGGTAACCATCTCACTTACCTCATGCAAACAGCGGCTCTATATATATGCATGTATGCATGGTCTTTTTTATGCGGTGATTTACAAAGTTTTTCTATAATTGAAGAAAAATTTGTGGATTTTGAGTTTTTTTTTTTTTTGAAGTAGGAGTGGAATTAGTTGTGTTTATAAAATAACAAAATTAATTAATAACTATTGTGAACTATAGAAAATTTTACATTTGTTATTATGGTCATTGAGATCAAGTTCAACAAAAAGGAGGAAAAATGACTGTTTAACCTAATTTGAAATTCAAATTAGGTTCGAATTACGAAGAAATGTATGAATTGCTATACTATGCAACATTTTTTTTTTGTTTTCAAGGCATACATGTGAAGCTTTTGCTAAAGTAATTCAGAATTAATAATAAAATATTATTTAGTGAATTGTATTAATAGTAAAAAAATAGTTTCTAAAATTAACAATGATTTTCTGCAGGAAACTTATTATTTTTAGCAAGTCTTCATGTAGTGAAGGTGGGTTTCCCTCGTCGCCCGAAAAAAAAAAAAGTCTACATGATTAAGCAATGAACTATTGAACTTGACTAGATGAGAAAAGAAAACAAGGGCCACCCCTTAAAGAATGAAGATAGTGGTTTTCTGACCTACTCCAGCAACATAAGTCTAAACACTCATTATTTCAACTCCACTCCAACTTCACTTTATCTACTATTTTTCATCTAAATTTTTCAGTGTTATATAAGTTGATAATTGCATACACATAGTCTAGGATTATATTATATTTATCATTTAAATAAAAGTGAGAGATCGAGATTCGATCCCGATCCCCCCTCTCCAGCTGAAAAAATATTATACATGACATAAGAATATATATATTAAATGTGATTTATATTATTCGTACAAAGTTCATACATATGTAGCGTGTTATGTGAAAAAAAACACACACACACACACTGCACTGCACAAAGATAGTTCTATTGTGTGTAGCATCTCAATTTATGTTTTAAAAATTGTTTCAATTGAAGTACGTAAATTGAAAATATATTTTTATTGATTTGTCAAGCAACATGCCCGATTACATAACAAATTTGATGGATATTGATTATCATAAATTAAACATGGACCAACTTCGACATGAAATGAAAGGTTAAGGTTACGATTCAGCTAAACAAAATTAAGAATATGGAAGATGTTGACCTTTCGTGCAAAAATAAGGGATAATTAAATTGTTACTTTGCTACTTCATTAATCATTATACCAGTAAAAACAGAGAAATAATTAATGTTAGCACGAACTATATAAATTATAATCCATCATGTACCTAGGGCTTCTTTACTTTAAGAATTTATAATTGAGTGGATAAATAATTTAGATGATGAGAGGATGGACAAATTATATCTCATCTCTTTAGGTGGGATATATATCCCACAAATAGACACACAAAGCTCATTTATCACGGACTTTGGGTTATCCACCATTTTAATATCATGCAAAGTAAACATATGATAACTTATTAATCCACCATTATCCATCAAAGTAAACAAAGCCCTAGTGTAATGTATCTAGCTACTAAATGCAATAACCAATATTCACTCACATTATCTTCAAATACACAATCACTCACGTACAACTACATATACATTTTAAGTTTATGATATACTAGTATTTCTTCTGTGCATCGCACAAATAATTATTATTTTTTAAAATTTGTAATATTATATGATTATTTTAAAATTTTATATATTGTGCTTAATTTTTAAAATTAATAAAACGATATGCACATGTGTTAACTAATTAGATAAGAAGACCAATTTTGTGTAGTTACGACAAAACAAAAAGAAAATTAAATTTTAGAAACTAAATGAAAATCCATGTTAGAAAGACCGAATTGAAATATTTCAAACAACACAATTTTATAAAAAGCAATGTATAATTGTCCAAGATTAAAGAACATTTGATTTCTTTGAATATATGATAGGCATAAAATATATAATTATTTAATTATTTTAAATGATGAAATCGAAATAGAAAAATAAATTATTATTATTATTATTATTATTATTATTATTATTATTATTATTATTATAGTGCAACATAAATAAAATCTATTTTTTTATGTGACAAATGTAGAGTACTGTACAAATCATCCAACTATGCATACAAAAATAAAATAAAAAATATTATAAATCTCAAATTTCCAAGTAAAAAATAATAAATAAGATTGTAAAAATTTGTTAAAATACAATGTTTATAATGTAAACCATCATGGAAAATGCAAAAGAAGAAGAAGAAGAAGAATAGTTTACAACAATAAATGTCACTACTGTTGTCTTTTCACTCAAAATTGTTGTTTATTAACTCAGAATCGTTGTCTATTATATAAAAAGTGTGTTTAAAATATAATTATTAAATCATGTGATAGACAACGGTTTATAGCAGAACCATTGTCTATCACACGATTTTGCCATAATATATGTATAGATATAATGTAGAAAATTGAATGTAATAAATTGAGCGTGACTCATTTTATCCTATTTTTGGTGATTAAGTTATTTAATTTTGGAGAAATGAATAGCATATGATTGATCTATATTTTGAGTAGATAGTCGTAGTATTTTTATTTTCTCAAATCTGATTTTTGGTGAGTGAAAATTAATGGTTGAAGTTGGTCACACGATTGGGCATTTATGGAGTGTGGGAAAATGTGCTTACGACACATTTAATGATCCCACATTGAATTCTTAACCTATTTAAGAAATGTATTTAAGAGTTTTAACACTTAACACTACAAGAAAATATCGGATTAGTGACGGAAATATCTGTCTCCAAATTCATTTTTTCTATCTCTAAAGTTGTGGTCGCTAAATATTTAACAACGTCCGTCTCTAACATTTAGAGGTGGAACAAAGATAAAATATTTCGTCGTTATCTTCAGTTGCCTTGCTCAGTTGCCGAGATTTAGCGACCGAATATTTCGTCTCTAATTTTAGAGACAGAATATTCGGTTAATAAAGCTGGAGGCCATTTTTGGATTTGGAAACTGATTATTCAGTCTCTATTTCATCTCTAAATTTAGAGACAGAATATTCAGTGTTTTATATCCGGAAAATTTATACACGCCTAGCTTTAATTTTTCCTATAAATAGGGGAGGAGGAGAGCTCATTCACACATCTCTCTCCTCTCTCTAGTTCGCTTTAAACGAACGAGAACCCAGACCTGCGCTTAGTAAGTCATGCATGTGGGCCCAGGTCAAGTATCGGGGGGTGCTGCAGGAGCAGCTGCCGAACACCGGAAGGCTACTAGAGAGCCGCCACCGATGGTCAGAAAATGTCGTCGTCGCGTCGCCACTATTGATGTCTCGTCTCGATTCATTTCTCATCCTTTTAAGCTCAAATTTTAATATGTCGTGTATTTTAAATAGTAATTCATTTCGTATGTTGAGCCCGTCATCGTCCGGTGGTCAAAAATCGGCCAAAATGTCGGAAAATGTGAATAGTTAATAACACCGATCAATTTCAGTTTTTGCTGATTTTCGCCTATTTTGAGTTATCAAATCAAAAAAGTTTGAACTGGAAAGTTGCTCCAAATATTATTTACTATAGGACTACCAAATTTCATGATCTCGGGACAAGTTTTGAATAATTTCAATTATTTAAATTAAGCAGTTATTTTTGTACATGAAGCATGTGATTTCATAAAATTTCAAAAATCATATACTTTTATTAAGATTAGGTGGGGTCGTGCCTGATTATTTTCATAATTTTTAAGAGGTTAAAAAGTGTCGTGGTCAGATCTGGTAAAAATTGAGTAAAATGGCAAGTTATGGAAAGAGACCTCTGTTAAATCAGTTGGTTCCATTAAATCAATAATAACATTTTTCTAATTTATTTCCTTCCTAGTCGAAATTCTCTGAGGTCTCTAGAGTCACACAATCTATTTCTAAAAGAATAAATTAAATAATAGCTCCAATTATAGTAGATTAAATCCCGAAAATATAGCGGTTGTTCTTAGTCGAAGATCGACCCTAGCTTGTAGGACTCACAGAGCCTGCCGGGAGAAAAGAAGTTGTTTCCCAAAGTTATTGTGTCGCCACTTGCTCGTCATCAATGTGGGTGATACCATACCTATCTATGGTTTAAACTAGTGAGCTCTAAAAACATGTTAGGGCAAATTGAAATATCCAATGAAATTTTTGCTCTAACTGATTAATCTCTGTATAAGGAAATTATTATGCTATAGGAATTGATGATCTGAATTGTTATTTGAGCTCTTGAGCATGATATGTTATGGATGCGAGCATGAGATGATATGATATGGCTTATTGATATGATATATATACATATATGATCATGATCATGATCATGGGATTGACTTTTGGAAATTAATATTATGATAAGGAAGCTTGCTTAGATAAATGATGTTTTATATGTTGATGGTAGTATCCCCTATAGACAATGAGACTATGGTATGATCCAGGCTAGCAGGATTGAATGTTGAGAATTTAATGTTGAAATTCAATTATTGTTAAGGAGTATATTGAGCTCAATGAATAGTGTTATTACATTATCATGTTGTGGCCTTCGAGTCACTAAAGATGAATCATATATGTGGGTGTATGGAAAGTCACTGTTGGGTAACCCTCTCGCATACTCATATCTATGGGTTGTAACCTTCAGATTACCAGGTTGTGGTCTTTTGATCACAAGGGAGTCATTGCTGAATAATACCCTCGTATACTCAGAGTCAATGCTGGGTAACCTCCTCGCATATTCGGTAGGATACTTGAGGTAACCTGTCTCCTATCCTAAGACATACCTCTATGGGGTACAGTAGACATCATGTTTGAGCCAGGAAGGGCCTACATGAAGTATAATATTTTGCAAATATGGGAAAGGATTTTGCATTTTGCCTCTCATATGCTGACAGTTGATGTTAGATATTTCTAAGGTTTTGCAGAGCTTTCTCATTAAACCCTACTGAGTGCATTAGTACTCATGCTCTCTTTTTTAAATGTTTTTCAGGTTGAGATGGAGAGGTCGATGGTGGCTGTGAAAGTAGGTTGGCTGCTAAGATTGTGTTTTACTACTACACCATTATTCCCACTATGTTTCTTACTACTCTGACGGCTTGTGGTATTTTGTTGCTATGATTATAGCTATGATTCCGCTACTTTGATCATGAACGTTTGTTGACTTCCTAATTAGCATGTCTTATATACTTAACTATATAATTAATCTAAGGGAAAGTCCCACCTTTTGATATGCATATCTGTTTATTTATCTTTCGCCTATGAAAAAGCTTTACTTGTTAAGCATGTTGATTTTGTTTACTTTCAGTCGACTTATAGTGTTCCTTAAGTTGTTTTGTTGCTTTTTCGTCCTATAAATGGGACACAATACAGTTTATTTTCCTCTGACCTATTGATGAGTCTTAGTTGTTGTGACCTATAAAGAGGTCTTGTTTATTTGAAGAGTCAAAATCGTATTTATTAACTATTGGATTCTGTTTAAGTTTTGATTGGCCTATGAATAAGCATTCATTTGACTTGATTGAATTATTTGACTCCTTGATATGTTGAAAAACATGGATTTCTTTCAGTTATATAAGTTATGCTGCCTAAATTCTTGAGGCGCTAACTTAGTTTAGTTTATGAAGGACCCTCTGGGTTTTTGATTTAACTACCATTTTCCTTCCATTTTTTCCCGTAATGTCCTCATCCTAAATCTCAAGACCTGGCTATTATACGGGCCCTGGCTATTATACAGGGCCTGGTCGTTACAGTTTTAGGGCTCAGAAACGGGTCGGTAGTAAAATGACGGGTTGAACCTTCGATCCGCGGATGCATTTGGATGGTTCTGGGCAGACATTCACATTTGTAACTCCTCATCCGGAGCTGGAAGAATTAAGTGAGTTAGTAGGTTGGAGTGTAATGGTCACTCAGTTTGAATATGAAGCATGTAAACTCCTGAGAGAGTCAAGGATCTGCAGCTGCCCCTTGGACACGTGTCGGAATCCGCTGAGGCACTTGGACACATGTCGGGATATACAGGAGCTGGAGGTTGTAACTCCTGAAGGGCTTGATGGCAAGGTTGTAACACCTGTAGGTTACACCACCTAGGATTGAATGCCCCAAACCCTAGCTGGTCCCCTAGGGTAGGGTAGTGCCTATAAATAGGACATTTTAGCATGCTGAAAATGGCTGAACTTTCACTCTCATATCTAAGCAGTCATTTTTCATCCGTGTATGTTTCACAGTTCTGTCATTATCTAGTTCGTAGGAGCCTTATCGGAATTATGGTGTTACTGCCGGAAAGCCGAAAGCTATTCATTTTTTAGAGACAGAATGCTAAATCGTGAGCACTAGCCATGGCTTATTTATCTTATGGAGAGAAGTCTCATCGACTCGGCTTACTACCCGAAAAATCTACAATTTTGTTTACTTTGTTCAATCTAGTTTCTTGTATTTATTTTATACTCGTTTCTGTTTCTTGTACTTCATATTGTATATTCTAGATATTATAAAAATAAAAATTGATTATAATATAATCGATCTTGTTAGAATTGTTGCTTGAAACAATGTGAATTTCGGATGTAAATTGCAAAGTTAAATAAAATGTTGAAGCTAATATTACCACATTGCCTTCAACATGCAACGGAAACATAAACAAAACTTTGCACAAAATAAATTTTAAATCACACTCCTTACGGTGTGTAATTGCCTCAAGGCGAAATTCACTATCACAAGTGAAATATAAAAAAACAATGCTGATGTTGTCTCGGTTCACTCTCTTGACAACACTGCATAAAACATATAGAGGACTATCCTAACTTCACTCACTCGAATAATCACTCAAAACAAACCTATCTAAACACATAGATAGATTACAACAAGTCACTCTAAATCCTAGAATTCTCAAAGTTGACTATCTAACCTACACACACAACTGGAATGAAAGTCTCCAGCTGATTAGGACGCTAGGCAGATGTCGAGGAATATGTCTTGGATTTCAGAGATGACACTAGATGCAAGATTCAGAGCTTCTCACAAACCACGGTGATAACCTGCTTGCATAAATGATTTTAAGGTCTAAGGAGAACTTAAATACTTCCTCCATCTTGTATTGACAGTTGCCTCACGATCCTAGATGACTTGGACTTGAATCAACCGTCTTTCACTACCCATTGCTGGAGTGGACTTGAGATAACCGTCTTCTGCATTGCGTGGCACACGTTCTTCAACATCGTGCAATAGTAGCGGTTACTCCAGCGACCCACGTTTACCTGCAACGGTTAGTGTTTAATGGAGAGTGGGAACATCACGTCCCCTACAAATTCGGAACAAATTTTGAACAAGTTAAAATCAAACATTATCCACGTATTAAATCAGAATAAAAATCTAATAAATCCCTAAATACGTGGAAATCAAAATGTGATAAATATCACAATATATTCAGATTAGATTTAAAATAAATTAATCCAAAATACTAGAAAATGATAAGATTAGTGTTCCGAGTGTTATACTCGATGTGACGAGAATGACAGAACAACATTAGATACAACATTGATTGCGATGTTATCAAACAAAGTGATAACATCATCTGGAACACGTCATACTCAACAATCTCTCCCTTAAGCTTATCCTTTCTGCACAAAATATAAAGCTCAATATATATATGATTAGAGCCGCAGCGGAATACGATCAAAAATATTGAAGTTTAAAAACTCCCCCTTAAGGTCTGCTCCCCCTTAAGTTATTATCTGAAAAATAATATACAAAGTTAGTGTGTATAATCCCCTATACATGATATACAAGGTTAGTGGGTATTTACCCCTGCACAGATTTATATATTGAGAACATTCTCAACATAGCAAACAACACATATTTTAAAAACATGCGAACACAATCACAATGTTGAGATCATTCCCAACATAAAACATCACATACTATAAGTTATGTGAGAAACAGAATATCAATGTTGAAATCATTCTCAACATAAAACATCACACATCAAAATATGCGAACAGAATATATAAAACTAAACCATCAATTCACATTGACGATTTAAAACAAAATATCCAAGGATATCCAAACATAGATACCCAACAAAACAAAACATGTGTCCAGCACGTCAAAAGTAAACAAGGATGTAAACACATCCAAAACAAGCTTGTGTCCAGCACAATACATAATCATAAAATTAAATTGTTTTTGACAAAGAAAATATCATATTTTCTTCTTCCCCTTTGCCTTAGCCACAGATTTTCCACCCTTCTCCCTGTCAGCACCATCATCACTAACAACATCACCAGCAGCTACTCCCCCCTTTTTGTGTAGAAAGGACTCTTCGAAGAGCATTGCGGAGCTCAACCATGGCATTTGTGAGAACTGTGCTTTGATGAATTAACGAATCCATTTGTAAGACATAAGAATTTAAGATCTGCACAGACACATTTACCAAGTGCGAGGAGGCACTCGCGATATCGCCTTCTGAAAGAGGAAGGGAGAGAGCACTATCTGTAGCAACATCATGCCCAACATCCCTTGAAGTAGCTGTTGAACTTTGACCGAAGGTATAAGGGAGATCGATCACACGATCTTCATTCCCTTTGGGCTTGATGATAGGGATAGTTGCAGTTTCAGTAACTATCTTTTTCTTATTTGGCTTCACACCTTGGTTAACTAGGATGGCATAGATGAGGCAGGGAAATGGTAAAATCCTGGTGGTGTTTGTCTTTGTAGCCGACTTCAACATGCAATCAAAAATGTATTCTCCGAGATTGAAGGGGATTTTTGTGCCAAGTTCAAAGAGCAAGATAGATTGATCAACAGTGAGGACTGAAGTGTTGGTGGTGGGTAACCAATTACACACAATCAATTTGTGTAAAACAGAATAGAAAAATGTGAGCTTAGAAGTGGAAATTTTGTTAGTCCACTTAGTCACCAGACCACCAGTAACAGTCCCCACAACATCATCAATTAAATCTAGGCTAATAATATCATAATCATTGCCCAGACCTAAAAATTTTTTGATCAGCATGGGGTTAAAAACATAGATTTTATCTCGCATATAAACCTCCCCAAATTTGCTCTTAGACTTATCACCCATCTCAGGAGACACATTCGCATAAAATTCAGCAATAACATCAGGCTCAAAAGAAGACAATGCAGTGACAGATTTCCAGAGACCCCTTTCTTTCAAGAAAACATCCATCCCATACTTCTTAAAACTAAGCACATCAATTTGTTGTTCGACACGAGTAGGGCGAAGAATAACAATTTTATGAAGTGTTTTAGCATGTTGGGAGTAGAATGTCTTACTGTAAGCAGACAAAACATCATGAGGGGAACCTGGGGGATAGACTGGTTCAGAATCACCAGAATCAGCATCATCTTTGACATCGGCTGAATAAGTGGCGGATGGAGAGACTATCTCCTTGGCTGTGCCAGATGAGACCATCTCTTGTGAAGACGCAGGCTTTTCAGGAACATTGACTTCTGGAATTGTAGAGATATGCTTCTCTTGCTGTTCAACATCGGCTTCTACATCACCAACAACTTTATCTAGAGAGATGTCAGAGGGATTCTCCTCTTCATCGGACTCATCCTTCAGGGACCTTACTGGTTTCTCCTCCATCTTCAGAGTTCTCCTAGCCTTTTTGCTTGAACCCTCACCGTCCTCTTCCTTAACAGATCCCTGTTGGCCGTGAAGTCGTTTAGACTTGTGGGGAGGGCATATTTTCTTTTTCTCGGCTAAAGCTCTAGTGTCTAACCCTAGATCTGGATCAATAGGGTTATCTTCTTCACCTAGACTGACTTGCTGGAGCAAAGTGGGGTTTAGCACCAGAGTGGAGACAGGAGCTTCGGCTTCATCCGTGGCAGTGTCTGCATGTTCCGTTGGAGGAGATGAGGGTTTGTCAGACTCCGATTTTGGTCAGTCTGGAGTGAGTTCGGCTGTTGCAGTGACTGCGGGAGTTGATGTGGCGAAGGGAAGTGATAGCAGATGTTCCAGCAGGACCAGAGGCAGAAGATAGAGTACCCATAGTCTTCTCGAACATTTATTTTATCATCTCGAACATGGCAGTGAGATCATTGGGTTCCACCATTGATATTCTGGAAAAAGCTTGAAGAAAGAAGAGACAAAGAGTGTGAGACGAAAAGGCTTTGAGAAGTAGAGAGTGAGAGAAATAAAAAAATTTCCAAAAATGAGTTGATATAGCTCTCACCCTCAAAAATCGGAACTTCCCAATTGTCACATCACTCACTTTTTGTGTAAAAAAATATTTAAAAAATTTGGAACTAGTGGAAAGGGATACACCTTATCAATTCGAGTACTTATCACAAAAATTCAATTTTTGAATTTTTGTGGGCTTGAAAATATTTTTTGTTTTTTTATAAATAAAATAACGGAGCAAAAAACACACAAAAAAAAATATAATTCTAGGCATGTAATTTCTGAAGTATATTGTTTCTCTGCAATCTTGATCACAACATCAGCTACAACACAGACAAATAGTGAATAAACCCAACTATAATTCACCTTATAGACTTACGGGTATTTGATTCACAAACACAGATATAGAATTTCAAGTAGCTGATTTTGTTAAATAAAAACAGAAACACAATAATTTCATTAAGTAGACCTTGAACTATACTTAAAAGAAATAACTAAAATAAAGAACAAACATGATAAACAACTAATGTTGATAAAAAGAACTCACATCGAGTTCAACATCAGTAAACAAAAAGAACTAATTAAATAGAGCACATTCCAAGAGACTTTCTTAAGGCAGAAAATCTCTCGAAATCAAGAGGCTTGGTAAAAATATTTGTTGTTTGATTCTCAGTGGATATATATTTGATGTTTATGATCTTCTTTTCCACCAAGTCTCTGATAAAGTGATGTCGAATGTCGATATGCTTAGTGCGTGAATGTTGAACAGGGTTCTTGGGAATTTCAATAGCACTAGCATTATCACACAGCAAGGTAAGTGATGAGCTTGTCATGCCATAGTCCTTCAACATTTGGTTCAACCACAGTAACTGAGCACAACAACTAGCAGTTGCAACATATTCGGATTCAGTTGTTGACAAAGAGATACAATTTTGTTTCTTGCTTGACCAAGAAACCATATTTCTCCCCAAAAAGAAGCAACCACCACTTGTGCTCTTCCTATCATCAACATCGTCTGCTCAGTCTGAATCACTATATCCAATAAGGCTGGTGTTGGTGTCTTTACAATACCTTATTCCAAAGTCGACTGTACCAGCAACATATCGAATTATTCTTTTGACAGCCTTCAAGTGAGACTCTTTGGGTTGAGCTTGGTATCTAGCACATATTCCAACACTGAACATGATATCAGTGTCAAGTAGAGCAAGCTTCCGATCATTCCTCTGTACATTGTTGGATCAACATTGACTCCAACATCGTCTTTGCTCAGTTTTTCAGAGGATCCCATTGGTGTTTTCATAGGCTTTGCAGCTTCAAGTCCAAAGCCCTTGATCAGATTTTTAGCATACTTACTTTGGGATATAAAGATCCCATCTTTATCTTGCTTGATTTGGAGACCAAGAAAGTAGGCCAATTCGCCGACCATGCTCATCTCAAATGTGCTGCACATTGCATCAATAAACTCACTAAGGAGGTTAGAACAAGTGGACCCAAACAAAATATCATCAACGTAGATTTGTGCAACAGTAATGTGTTTGTGAATCATTTTGATAAATAATGTTTTATCAACCATGCCTCTTGAAAAACCAAAGTCAATCAAAAACTCCGTAAGTCGAGCATACCAAGCTCTAAGAGCTTGTTTAAGCCCATACAAGGCCTTGTGTAATTTCAACACATGGTTTGGTTTTTCGTGACATTCAAAGCCTTTTGGTTGTTCAATATAGGCTTCTTCATTCAAAATGCCATTTAGAAAGGCACTTTTAACATCCATTTGATGTAATGTAAACCCAATGTGGCAAGCAATGGCAAGTAGAAGACGAATAGACTCTATTCTAGCAACAGGAGTGAATGTTTCATCATAGTCTATTCCTTCTACTTGTGTATAACCTTGAGCCACTAGCCTGGCTTTGTTTCTGACCACATTACCAGACTCATCAGTCTTGTTCTTAAAAATCCATTTAGTTCCAATAACATTTTTATTTTCAGGCCTTGGAACCAATTCCCACAGATTATTTCGAACAAACTGAATCAACTCATCATGCATTGCTTCTACCCAAAATTCATCTTTTAGTGCTTCATTGACATTTTTAGGTTCAACATTCGATAGAAAGCATGATATGGACACAAGGTTAATAATTGTTGACATGCAAACATGTTTGACCAATTCAGCAACATCGACTGAGCTCTTTGTTCTGGTTTTGACCCCTTGAGATCCATCACCGATGATTTGGGAATTTGGGTGATCTCTTTTGATTCTCCTTGGAGGATCACGTCTTGGTTTATACTGAGCCAGTGGAAGTTGTTCATCATCGCTTTCAGATGAAGAGTCTGAGCCTGGTGTCTGAGGTGATGTTGATTCCTTCACTGAAGGAGAAGAAACATTGGATTTGACATCAGGACTTTTCATAGGACTTTTGTCAGTGTTACTGGACTCCTTTTCGGCAACATCTGGTTCATGTAAGAGAAATGACACATCATCTTCTTCAGTTCTTGTTGTCAGGCCTGCAAGATCATCAAACACAACATTGACAGATTCTTGTACGGCCTTCGTTCTTATATTAAGAACCCGATATGCTCTGCTGTTTTGAGCATATCCCAAGAACAATCCTTTGTCACTCTTGGAGTCAAACTTTCCAAGGTGATCTCTATCATTCAGGATGTAACAGACACATCCAAACACATGAAAATATTTGAGATTTGGCTTTCTTTCTCTTAGAATTTCATACGGAGTCTCCTTTCTTCCTGGTCGAAGATAGACTCTGTTTTCGATGTGACACGCTGTGTTAATAGCTTCAGCCCACAGCTTCTTTGAAAGCCCTTTGGCCTGTAACATTGCACATGACATTTCCTGTAGAGTTTGGTTCTTTCTTTCCACTACTCCGTTTTTTTGTGGAGTTTTGGGAGCTGAATACTCATGGAGTATTCCTTTCCCTTCACAAAAATCATCGAATGCAGCATTCTCAAATTCTCTTCCATGATCTGTTATTACGCATGCAATGTTGGTGTCAAATTGCAGACACATTGTGTGGCAGAATCTTTTGAAGATCTTGAAAGTTTCAGATTTTTCCTGCAGAAATTCAACCCAAGTATACCTTGAGAAATCATCAACAATGACAAGGATGAAACTCTTACCACTTATACTTTTTGTATCGACTAGTCCCATGATGTCCATGTGTAAGATTTGAAAACATCTTGTTGTTTGACAACCACCCAGGCTTTTGTGAGGAATTCTGGTTTGTTTTCCCTTTTGGCAAGCACCACATACAACATCGTGATCAACATTCAGTTTCGGTAGGCGACGAACAACATCAGACATAATCAGCTTTTTCAAATTTACCATGCTCACATGACCGAGTTTTTGATGAATCAACTTTGTTTCATCATTTACAGTCATGTTGCAGGTTTCATCTTTGTCAGCATGGTAGCAATTGTCAGATGCACGGCTACCAAACATTATGCATTTGTCATGTTTGTCAAACACTTCACAAGTATTTTTATCAAACTTGACATGCATACCATCGTCACAAAGCTGACTAATACTGATCAAATTGGTCGTCAGTCCTTCAATATGTAGGATAATTCTAAAGCTTAGGAAAATGTTTGACATTCAATGTACCTTTTCTAACAATGTTTCCTTGAGCTCCTCCTCCGTAGCTGACTTTGCCTTTGTTTGTAGTGGTATATTCTTCAAGAAACTCCTTATTGCCGGTCATGTGTCGAGAACATCCACTGTCGAAGTACCATGTTCCGGCAATCTTAACCTTCAATGATGTGTACACAACATTGCAAGTAACCTTCATCTTTTTGGACTTCATTAGATTCTTATTCTTTGATGTGATCCCTGATGTTGTTCTCCCAGTTACAACATCATTGTGAAAATTGAAACAATGTGGTTTGATATGTCCAGGCTCCTGACAGTAATGGCACACATATTTTCGCACCTTTGAGCCTTTACATTACTTCTGATCATCATCTTCAACATTGCTCCCTGTCGACGTGTTTGGGTTGTTTTCTTTCACAAATTTCACAACGTTGTTGTTTGAGGAAGACATGGAAGTTTTGTTTGAGAATCCTAGTCCAGCCCTGTCTGTCTGTCCCAATGTTAAGGCTTCATTTAGGACATTCGTTCCTTGATTCCATTTCTGAAAGGTTCTTGAGGTGCTCTCCACTTCCTTCTTCAGTTTGGTGATTTCAGCGTCACTCCTGGTAAGTCTAATTTCCAGACCTACAATCTTCTCTCTAAGAAGCTGATTTTCTTCCATAAGAAATCTCAGTTCTTTTGATTGAGTTTTCCATTGAATGCAGACTTCATTCACAATATCATTGAGCTCTTCAAGAGAGGCAGTGGGGCGTTCTTCCTATGGATCAATCTCTCTGATCTCGAAAGTATGATTAAACTCATCCAGCAGAGTCATTTCAAACCAATTAGTAGTATTGGGAGAGATCTCAGTGGCTTTAACTTCAACATCTGGGAGAACCTCATCTTCAATTTCACATTCTTCAATGTCCAGTTCGTCAAGTTCATCAATACCATTCAGGGCATCAATAATCTGGTCATCTTCCTCCATGACGTTGATAAACAACACTCTCTGATCTGAAGCATTTTCAGCATCAGACTCATCACTGAGAACAGCATTGAAATTACTTATTTGTCTTCTTCGTGTTGTTGGGCATTCATTGGAGTAATGACCAAATCCATAACATGCTCTACATTGAACTGAATCAATGTCTTTCCCAGTGTCAACAACTTCCTTCTTAACATTTGATCTTCCAGAGTTTGATGTTGATGAGGATGGAGAGTCAAACAGCCATCGAGGTTTGATGTTTGGGGGGCTTTTCTTCATGGACTGAACCAGTGAGTTGAACTTCTTTGTCAAGAGTGCAACACTTAGATTCTCTCCCTCGTTGATTTCCTGAAGACTGTCAACATCATCATGAACATCAGATGACACAGTTGTTGTCTGGAGAGCAATTCCCCTTGAACTTGAGTTTGTCTTATGGTTTTGCAGGTTCATCTCAAACGTTAGTAAGATGCTGACCGCTTCACTCAAACTCATGGTTCCCACATCATATGCTTCTTCAATTGCAGAAATTTTCATATTGAATCTTTCTGTGAGAGTTCGAAACAACTTGCTAACCATGTTCTCATTGGAGATTGGACTCTCAAGAGCGGTCGATTGATTTGAGATCTCACATAATTTTTCAGCATAAGATGAAATAGTTTCATCTTCAAACATGCGTAAATTTTCAAATTTTGATGTGAGTAGCCTCAGTTTGGTCTTTCTTACACTGGCTGACCCTTCACAATGTTCCTGAAGAATGATCCATGCTTGATATGCAATAACACAATTGCAAATCATCTTGAAGCATGGAACATCGACTGAAATAAAAATCGCATTCAGAGCGCGAGCATTAAAATTTGAGATTATTCTCTCATCATTTGTCCATTGAGATTCTGGAGTTAACACAAAATCTTCATTTGGACCTTCCATCCTAGGAGGGCTCCATTCTTCAATAACTGTCATCCATACTCTTACATCGATAGATTTGATGTAAATCTTCATTCGAGATTTCCACATGACATAGTTGCCACCATTGTTGTCTAGAGCAAGAAGACGACATTGATTAATCTGAATATCCATCATGATTTCAAGCAACATCGGATCGAGTACTTAGTGTGTCAAGTACCGGCTCTGATATCACTTGTTAGAATTGTTGCCTGAAACAATGTGAATTTTGGATGTAAATTGCAAAGTTAAATAAAATGTTGAAGCTAGTGTTACCACATTGCTTTCAACATGCAGCGGAAACGTAAACAAAACTTTGCACAAAATAAATGTTAAATCACACTTCTTATGGTGTGTGATTGCCTCAAGGCGAAATTCACTATCACAAGTGAAATATAAAAAAAACAATGTTGATGTGTTGTGTGCCTCGATCTTGAAGGAGCAGAGGGAGAGTTACTGCAAGGAGAAATTGTGGTTTCTTCATCGGACGGAGCAAGTGATCGGGTGAGAGAAGAGATTGAAGAAGTAAAGACTCCATTTTTGGGGGCTGCTGGAGTGTAATTCTCAATTTGGGAAATTAAGGAAATTAGGGATCTATTCTATTGTTGACCAGTCAGTTGCCTTTTGTCAATTGCCTTTTGGATTGGTTCGGATGGAATCAAGTATCAAGTAGTAATGGATTAGTGGGCTGTAGTGATAGGCCCAGTAATGTTGATTTAATTCAATTAAGGACTTTAGTCCATTTTCTGTATTAGGGAACTTTATATTTTATTATGTGGTCCCAGCTTATTGTAAGGTTTAAATACCTTGTAGCCCTAATGAAAAAGGCATGAGAAATATTACAGATCTTCCTCCCTCTCGTTCTCTCCTGTTTCCTCCCCTTTTCTTCTCAATCTCTCCCTCCTTTCAGCTACTCAAACTATATAAAGATTATAACTTTATTACATATTTAATCCAAATATTTACATTTACATCAAGATCTGAAAATTTGGAAAAGAAAGGTAAAATCTTTAAGGGAAATAGTTGAGTCCATTACATTTGGTATACAGAGCCACCGTTCTTTGGACATGGCCGAGAATACCAGGTTGAAAGAGCTGCAGGAAGCCCAGAGGAAGCTTGATCAGACATGCCAGGCAGAGAGCTTAAAACGTGATGTTGTTGAGTCAAGGCTCAAGGAATAAATCCAAACTGTAACCAAAATGCAGGAAGGTATGTTAGGTAAACTTGATCATCTAGCAGAATTAATTTCATCTTTACAAATTCAAGCTAAGGGAAAAGAACAGTTGGAAGGAGATTCCATTTTAGGAAAACCTCCAAGTACTTTTGCAGAAGAAGGTTCTTACTCAAGAATTCCACACACAACTGGGAATAGACACCTCATGGATCCTCAACCCATGCAAGCCATCACACCCTTACCCAAAATTGACTTCCCAAAGTTTGATGGTCAACAGCCTAGGGTCTGGATTCTCAAGTGTAATAGTTACTTCAAGATGATACCAAACATTCCTGATGATCAAAGGATAGCTCTGGCTACAATGAACTTTGAGGACAAGGCAGCCCTATGGTATCAGTCCTACTGTACTAAGCTATTTAATCTCACATGGAAACAATTTGTGGATGTTGTTGCTGCTAGGTTTGAAGACTTAAGGGAAGCCAACATAGTAGTGGAGTTTAACAAGTTGAGGCACACAGACAACTATGCTGAGTATGTCGAAAGGTTTGAAGAACTCAAGAAATGTATGACCCTCTATGACACTAGTACTTACTCGGAGACATATTTTGTGGCAAGTTTTCTGAGTGGTCTTAGTGAAGAGTTAAGGGCAGCTGTGAGGATGTTTAACCCTACAACTCTAGAGCAAGCTATAGAACTTGGGCAAAATCAGTTGATTTCGTTGGAAGCTCTTACAAAGAAGATTAAATCAGGTAATAGGCCACCTGTCAATACTGCCAGGTATTTCCCACAAGGAACCAACACTCCTCCTGTTTCCAAAGGGAATTTATCCCAGAAGCCCCCCACCAAATTCCTCACTTCGGATCAGATGAGAGAAAGAAGAGCTTAAGGACTCTGCTACAATTGCGATGAAAAGTACAGTGTGGGTCACAGGTGCAAAAATCGAATTAGCTACATGATAATGACTGAAGATGAAGAAGAGGAGTTATCTGAGCTATATCCTGCCATCTGTACTGAAGATGAACCCTCAACTGAAACTCTTGAGGAAACCCCTGTCACTCTTAATTCATTAAAAGGAAATGAGGGGGCCACTACATTGAGGTTTACAGGCACTTGTCAGGGACATGTACTTCAAATCCTTATTGACACTGGTAGTACCCTAAGTTTCATTAAGGAATCCACTACACAACTTATAGGATGTGACACGGCAGCAGCTACTCCTCTACTAATTAAGGTTGCTAATGGGCAGAGATTAGTCAGTTCATCACAGGTTGAAGGTTTTGGTTGGGAGATGCAAGGGCACCAGTTAACACACACCCTCAGGTTGTTACAGTATGAAGGCTGTGACATTATTCTAGAAGAAGACTGGTTGAAAGCTTGCACGCCAATCAAGCTGGACTATGACAAGATGGCAGTCACCATCAAGTGGAGAGGCAAAAAACTTAAAATGTTGGCACATAAAACCACAATTGATTGTCAACTCATTTCACATCATTCCCTGTATAAATTGACACATTCCAAAGCCAGAGAAGAGATAGAGGAAATGTTTGTAGTGACAATACAAAAGTCTAGCTATGATGAGAATCCTCAATTGGAGTGCTTACTAAAGGAGTTCAATGATGTTTTCAAGGAGCCTAATGGGTTGCCCCCAGTAAGAGGAATAGAGCATCAGATAATTCTCAAGCCTGGAAGTCAACCAAAACATTTATACCCCTACAAGACTTCACACAGCCATAAAGATGAGATTGAAAAAATAGTGGGAGAATTACTAGCTTCAGGAGTTATACAGCCTAGTAAGAGTGCTTTTTCATCACCTGTTTTGCTAGTCAAGAAGAAGGATGGCACCTGGAGAATGTGCGTGGATTACAGGCATCTTAATGGGATGACAATTAAACACGATTACCCTATACCTGTTATAGAAAAGTTACTGGATGAGTTAAATGGCTCAAAGTTTTTTTTCTAAGCTTGATTTGAGGTCTGGTTACTTCCAAATACTTATGGAACCAAACCACAGACATATGACAGCTTTTAGAACTCATAATGGCCACTATGAGTTCTTGGTCATGCCTTTTGGTTTATGCAACGCGCCTGCCACATTCCAGTCTCTAATGAATCAAGTCTTTAGGCAATCCTTAAGGAAACATACACTGGTTTTCTTTGATGATATATTGGTATACAGCAAGACTTGGGAAGCTCATCTGCTACATCTAAGAGAAGTTCTCACCACACTCAAGGAACACACTCTATTTGCCAAAAGATCTAAGTGCCACTTTGGTCAACAACAGATTGAATATCTGGGCCACATCATCAATGAGGATGGGGTAGCAACAGATCCACAAAAGATTGAATGTATGGTTAACTGGCCAACACCACAAACTGTCAAGCAGCTGAGAGGATTTCTGGGGCTAACAGGCTATTATAGAAGGTTTATCAAGGGGTATGGTACTATTAGTAAACCTTTGACCTTTTTATTAAAAATGGGTAACTTTGTGTGGGGATCAGAGGCAGATTTAGCTTTCAAGAGGTTAAAGGAAGCCATGACACAAGCTCCAGTGTTGGCCCTACCAGATTTCACTCAACCCTTCACTCTAGAGACTGATGCAAGTGGGTTGGGAATAGGTGCAGTTCTAATGCAGAAAGAGAGACCTATTGCTTATCTTAGTAAGACACTCTGCCTTAAAAATCAGTCTTTGTCTATCTATGAAAGAGAATTTTTGGCTGTTCTCATGGCCATACAAAGATGGAGGTATTATCTGCAGGGAAATAGATTCACTATCAAAACTGATCAACAGGCACTCAAATACCTGTTAGACCAGAAGTTAATGAATCCTCTCCAACAGAAGTGGATAACCAAGCTCCTTGGACTTGACTACGATACTCAATACAAGAAAGGGACAGAGAACAGGGCAGCTGATGCTTTATCTAGGGTACAAAGTGAAGGTGGTAGTATTTTGAGCCTCACTACCGTTACACCACTTTGGATACAAGAAGTATTAAACAGCTATGAAGGGGACCCTTGTATTGCTAAGATTCAGAATGCTATCTCTGCTGGTACAAACTCAGATCCAAAAGTCACACAATCACAGGGCTTGCTCAGATATAAAGGAAGAGTGGTAGTGGGAGAAGGACAAGATAGAAGGAGCAAGTTATTATCCACTATGCATAACTCTACTTATGGGGGACATTCAGGGGTGCAAGGGACATATATGAGGTTAAAAGCCTCTTTCTACTGGCCTGGGATGAAATCACAAGTAACAGATATGATTAGAGGCTGTGACATATGCAAGCTCAACAAATCACAACCAGGAGCCACACCAGGCCTACTATAACCCTTGCCCATACCTGATCAGCCATGGAGTCACATCACAATGGATTTCATAGAAGGGCTGCCAAAGTCTGGGGGAAAAGATGTGATTTTGGTTGCTATTGATAGACTTACCAAATATGGGCATTTCATTGCCTTATCACATCCATTCACGGCCCAGACAGTTGCTAAATCATTCCTAGACCATATCTATAAACTACATGGGCTGCCAGTCAGTATTATTACTGACAGAGACAAGATCTTTACGAGCCAATTTTGGAAGGAATTGTTCAGAGTGTTGGGAGTCACTCTGAACTTCTCGTCTGCTTACCACCCACAAATGGATGGCCAAACAGAGAGACTTAATCAGTGCTTGGAAGCATATCTGAGGTGCATGACCTCAAGCAATCCCAAACATTGGCTAAAGTGGCTAACTCTTGCAGAGCATTGGTATAACACCAATTTTCACTCTGCGCTGAAGTCTACACCTTTTCAAGCATTGTATGGGTATGCCCTACCCTACCTAGCAACAGGGCCTTACCTAGACACTACTAGCCCCGAAGTGAAGGATACAGTGAATGAGAGGAGACTCATGTTGCAACAACTTAAAGAAAACCTGAAGGCGGCACAGTGTCGAATGAAAACATATGCTGACCAGACCAGGGAAGACAGAGAGTATGCAGTAGGTGATCTCGTTTACTTAAAATTGCAACCCTACAGACAGCATACAGTGCAACTACGGAGGCATCTCAAGCTATCTTCGAAATACTATGGTCCCTACAGAATTCTCGAAAGGGTTGGGAAGGTAGCCTACAAGCTTGAACTACCGGAGGGCTCAAGGGTACATCCTGTTTTCCATGTGTCACTCCTCAAAAAGAAAATCAGTGAAGGGGTTGTGGCTTTACCGAGATTACCTGCAATCTCGTCGGACGGATTATTCCAGATCATGCCGCTGGGCCGCTTGAGCTTCCGAACTGTCCAGCGTGGTTGAGAATTGGTGGAACAAGTCTTGGTCAGGTGGGAGGAAGGGGATATGGGGCTCACTTCGTGGGAAGATGCGAAATATATGAAGAAAAAATTCCCAAATTTCGATCCTTGCCTCGATCTTGAAGGAGCAGAGGGAGAGTTACTGCAAGGAGAAATTGTGGTTTCTTCATCGGACGGAGCAAGTGATCGGGTGAGAGAAGAGATTGAAGAAGTAAAGACTCCATTTTTGGGGGCTGCTGGAGTGTAATTCTCAATTTGGGAAATTAAGGAAATTAGGGATCTATTCTATTGTTGACCAGTCAGTTGCCTTTTGTCAATTGCCTTTTGGATTGGTTCGGATGGAATCAAGTATCAAGTAGTAATGGATTAGTGGGCTGTAGTGATAGGCCCAGTAATGTTGATTTAATTCAATTAAGGACTTTAGTCCATTTTCTGTATTAGGGAACTTTATATTTTATTATGTGGTCCCAGCTTATTGTAAGGTTTAAATACCTTGTAGCCCTAATGAAAAAGGCATGAGAAATATTACAGATCTTCCTCCCTCTCGTTCTCTCCTGTTTCCTCCCCTTTTCTTCTCAATCTCTCCCTCCTTTCAGCTACTCAAACTATATAAAGATTATAACTTTATTACATATTTAATCCAAATATTTACATTTACATCAAGATCTGAAAATTTGGAAAAGAAAGGTAAAATCTTTAAGGGAAATAGCTGAGTCCATTACATGATGTTGTCTCGGTTCACTCTCTTGATAACATTGCATAAAACATATAGAGGACTATCCTAACTTCACTCACTCAAATAATCACTCAAAACAAACCTATCTAAACACATAGATAGATTACAACAAGTCACTCTAAATCCTAGAATTCTCAAAGTTGACTATCTAATCTATACACACAATTGGAATGAAAGTCTCCAGCTGATTAGGACGCTAGGCAGATGTCGAGGAAGATGTCTTGGATTTCAGAGATGACACTAGGTGCAAGATTCAGAGCTTCTCACAAACCACGGTGATAACCTGCTTGCATAAATGATTTTAAGGTCTAAGGAGACCTTAAATACTTTCTCCATCTTGTATTGACAGTTGCCTCACGATCCTAGATGACTTGAACTTGAATCAATTGCCTTTCACTACCCATTGCTGGAGTGGACTTGAGATAACCGTCTTCTGCATTGCGTGGCACACATTCTTCAACATCGTGCAATAGTAGAGTGGGAACATCACGTCCCTATAAATCGGAACAGATTTTGAACAAGTCAAAATCAAACATTATCCACGTATTAAATCAGAATAAAATATCTAATAAATCCCTAAATACATGGAAATCAAAATGTGATAAATATCACAATATATTCAGATTGATTTAAAATAAATTAATCCGAAATACTGGGAAAGGATAAGATTAATGTTCCGAGTGTTATACTCGATGTGATGAGAATGACGAAACAACATTAGATACGACATTGATTGCTATGTTATCAAACAAAGTGATAACATCATCTGGAACCAGTGTTGTAAAACGCGGCCCAGGCGGCCGCCTAGGCACGCATCGGCAGCTATCCGCGGTGAAAAGCATCTAAACGGCACTATTATGCGGGCGGTCCGCCTATTCGGAATTGATCGGCGCCTAGGCGGCCGATTTCCGTCTAGGCGGCCGCCTATTTAAAAAAAAAATTCTAAAGGGTTTAAACTTTAAATAATCTGAAAATAAGTATGTGTGTGAATTAAAATTAAAACCAAACTTCAGAAGACAGAAATATAAAAGAAAGAGAAAAAAAAGACGAGAGAAAAGAACGCCGCTTCGCTGCTAGCCTGCTACTCTGCCTAATCGCCGTCGATCGCGGTTATGCCGCCGCCGTCGTCTGTTTCCGCACATTTGGTGGTAAGTTTTCTTTCTCTCTTCTTCTTCTCTAGCTCTATAATACTTCTTATTTTGGGAATTAGGGCATACAATATTTATTAGAATTTAGTATTTTTAGACTTTTAGTTGTTGAGTTGGGCAGAAATTTGGGCAAAATTAAATCAATTAATCTTTTTAATCTGCATAGTAATTTTATGAGTTGTTAATCTGCATGTTTCATGGTGGTTGGTATGCGTGAGCCATTTGTTGATCGATTAGCTTATATTTACAATTGTTGCGATTTTGATTATGTGTAGTGGAGGGATGATGAATTTTTTTATTTTTTATCTGATTGGTATGCGTGAGTCGTGAGCCATTTTGTGTATTGAATTGTTTCCAAACATTGTGTAATTAAGCTGGGCAGAATATATATAATTTGTGGGCAGAATTAAATCAATTAAGTTGGGCAGAATATATATAATTGGTGGGCATAATTAAATTAATTTGATGGTATTTGAATGAATTATTGTTGCAGCAATTTAGAAATTTGGGCAGAAAGCAGAATATATATTGTTGGCATATTGAAATGAATTAATTTTCTTGTTGATACTTGACAGATTGAAATGTAGAAATTTGGCAGATTGAATTATTGAAATGAATTAATCTTTTTGTATTTTTGTTTATGCTTATACTTTTGTTTAGAGTTGTTGATATTTGAGATGGACCCTCCAAGTACCGCATCCGTCAGTGATTCTACGAGTGTTGAATTGACACTTAAACGAAAAGCAAATGATATTGGATGGACTTATTGCAACCTAGTTGATCCCTCAAATTTGGATAAAGTCCAATGCATCAAGTGTGGAAAGAGAATTTCTGGTAGAGTTTACAGAATTAAGGAGCATATTGGTGGAATAAGAGGGAATGTTTCTTCTTGTACAAAAGCTTCAAAAGAGGATAAAGAGTTATGTAAAAATGCGATAAATGAAGCAAAGCTTAGGAAGAAACAAAAGAATGATGAAAATAAAGAGTTGAGATCAGGGGTGAATATCAACAATGATGGTCGAGAAGACACTGTTGATGTTGATCAATTGCAAGAATCTTTTGGTTCTATGAAATCACCACGCAACCTTGGCCCCATGGACAAGTTTGCAAGTCAGATATCTCCTGAGATTACTTTGAATTCAGAAAAAAGCAAACTACGAGATCAAAACATCAGTGATGTGCTTTTCAAGCAAAGAACAGATACTGCAAAAGAATACATTTGTAGATGGGTTTATGATGCAGGTGTTTCTTTTCACTCGTTGGAGTTAGATAGTTTCAAGATGATGTTGGAAGCGGTAGGCCAATTTGGACCTGGACTTATGCCTCCTACAAGATATGAGGCATCTGACACATTCTTGAAGAAAGAAGTTGATAGAACGAAAAGTTTGCTGAAGTCACATGAAGAAGAGTGGAAATTGAAGGGGTGCTCGATCATGACAGATGGATGGAGTGATAGAAAGAGAAGAAGTATCATGAACTTGTGCGTTAATTCTCGATTGGGTACTATTTTCCTTTCTTCTAAGGAGTTTTCAGACGTTTCACACACAAGTGAAGTGATATTTGAGTATGTTGATCAGTGCATCGAAGAAGTTGGCCCAGATAATGTGGTTCAGATTGTAACAGATAATGCAGCAAACAATATGGGAACTGCAAAGCTATTGAAAGAGAAGAGGCCAACAATATTTTGGACTTCGTGTGGTGCTCATACCATAGATCTTATGCTGGAAAGCATTGCAAAACAAGAAAGATTCAAGAAAGTCATTGATCAAGCAAAATCAATCACCATCTTTCTCTATGCACACCACCAAGTCTTGTCAATGATGAGAGCACTTACAAAGAAGAAGGATATAGTGAGACCAGGGGTGACTCGATTTGCTTCAGCATTCCTTACTTTGCAAAGTTTAAATAGTAGCAGAACTGAACTAAAAGCAATGTTTGGAAGTCCCGAGTGGGAACTTTGCAAGTATTCCAAGAGTAAGAAAGGAAAAGATGTTTATGGAATAGTGATGAGTTTGGGTTTCTGGAGTGGTGTGGGATTATGCTTGCAGGTGTTTACCCCTTTGATTAAGGTGCTTCGGATTGCTGATGGTGATACAAAGCCTTCGATGGGCTTTTTATATGGAGAGCTTATTCAAGCAAAAGAAGATATCAAAATTTCTCTGAGCAATCTTCCAAAAAATTATGAGCCAATAATTGAAGTCATAGATGGACGGATGAAAGGCAGGCTGGATAGCTCGTTACATTTGACAGCTTATTTGTTGAACCCATTTTATCATTACAATAATTCACTTATTCAATTGGATAAAGATGTGGTCCTTGGTATGATGGATTGCATAGATGTCATGTATCCGGGAGATATTAGTGTACAAGATAAGATCTTGAATGAAGAATTTCCCATTTATAGAGAGAAAAAGTTGATATTTGGGAAGCCACTTGCCGTGAAAGCATGCTCTTTCAATGATGCCAAGTTTGATCCAGGTAAATTAAATAGATTAAGTTCTAATTTTTTCTTCAATTTTAAACTTTAATTCTTGAAACATATGATTAATTATGTGATTTGTTTATGACTTTGTATAGTATCTTGGTGGTTGACTTTTGGAATTGCAACTCCTACTTTACAAAAATTGACCGTAAGAATCCTTTCATTGACGACTAGTTCATCCGGTTGTGAAAGGAATTGGAGTGCATTTGAAGGGGTTAGTTACTTAGTTTATTTATCTTTTCAAACATTGTGTTTTTACTTTTTTATTAGCTAATATTTTTGCAAATTGTTTGTTGTAGGTCCATACAAAAAAAAAGGAATAGACTTGGTACAAAGTTAGTCAACAATCTTGTGTTTGTCCAATTCAATACAAAATTGTTGAATAAACAAAAGAAAGAAAAAGATAAAAGTGGACCAAGTGATGCGATCCATTTGGACATGCTTATGTCCAATGATTCAAGTCATGTGCAAGGGTGGGTTGTTGATGGAGTTGATGATGATGTTGAGGATGGTGATTGTGAGACCATAAGAGACCTATATGATGATGATTTTGAGTCCGAGGATGAGGAAATGGATTTGGTTAATGAAGTTGGAGAAGAATAAGATGGTTTTATCATATTATGTTATGGAATATTTTTGCTCTTGATATGTTTGTTTTATTTTGGATCTTGGATGATTTATATTTGTTTTATTTTGGATCTTGGATGATTTATGTTTGTTTTATTTTGGATCTTAGATGATTTATGTTTGTTTTATTGTCTCTAGATATTATGTTAATGAACTTTGAATAATTTGATCTTGATATGTTGGTTTTATTTTGAATTTTGGATGATTTAAACTTCAATGATATTATTTGGAATGCTAAAATGTATGAATTTATATATGAAATTTTTTTATATTTATTAAAAAATATATAAAATAAAATAATAAAAAAACGCCTAGAATCCGTCTAGGCCCCGCCTAGGCGCTCCAGACGCTAGGCCCCCATCGGTCGCCCAACTAGCGCCTAGCGCCTTCTGCAACCATGTCTGGAACATGTCATACTCAACAGATCTAATCACATTTATCAACAAAAGGATTGAAATTTTAAAAATTATAAATCATATTTATAAAATAATCAACCATAATAATCATTTCTTTGAAATTTAAATAGTAAAAAATAAATATAAATCTTAACTGGGCAAAATCAACCCAATTAATAAATTTAAAATTCAACTAAAACACAATAAATTAGGATCCGTATCCTCTGCTGTGGAGGGAGCACATCAGGGGGTGATGTGCACAATTCATTCCAAAATTGTGTTGTTTTTGCAGTTATTTAATTTGTTAAACTTTTCATATAATACTGAAAATTAAAAAATTCAATCATAAATAAAGGAACTAAAATTTAAAATAAATACATATGGAAATTGTGATATAATAAACACAAAAAAATGATTAGCTTATAAAAATTAAATATTAAAATAAAAAATTATAAAAAAACCCTAATTATGAATAAATCAACCCCAATGAAAATGATTAATTTAAACATAATACTTGTATATATAACTTTAGTTATTAATTAATCTAATTTATTAAAAATGATCCACTAGAAATAGAAAAATAAAAAATTAAATGAAATTTAAAAAAAAACTAAAATTGTATTGAAAAACGTCATTGTTTAATGCACAGGTCCCCTGCTGTGGCAAAGTGCACAACAGAGGATCCTATTCCAATAAATTAACATTGGTGAAAAAAAAATCATAAATTTAATCTTAGAATACGGGTTAAAACATCAAATATGAAATAGAAGATCTCATCCAGACTTTGGGGGGTGAATAAATGTGTGGTGTTTTTATTTTTATTTTTTGTCAAACTGTGAACCAAAGTTTGTCACTCATTGCTAGCTATCATCACTTACAGATTGCTTAATCATTTGTTTGCTTTCATTACTTTTTATAAGCTCTCGTTATAAAATATTTAATCATGTTATTGCACGTGGTAGTACAAGGTTTTCCATATGATAACATTTCAATTTATGCTGTCATTTTGCAATTATGTATAGTTATACATGCATAAATATAATTAGCAAAATTAAACATAAATTTATAATATAATATAAATTAAATTAATTAGTATCTCAAAATGAATAAGAATACATATCATCATCATATACAATACGTATATAGCATTTATATTGTTTAACAAATATATATGTCGTCTAACAATTTTTCCGACCCCTAAAATCCTAGTTAACTCCCTGGATGACAATATCGTTGCAACTAGGTTAGTTTTGACGCAATGTAATTCATCATTTTTTTTTTTCAATATCCACTATGATATAATATTTTTTATAAATATCAAAAGGTTGATTTTTTTTTTTAGAGATTTTCTCTAAAAGACGCAAATGATGAGTTATTTTTATATATTGTATGTGTGCACATGCCCGTGTGATGGGTGGTGTATTGGCATACAATAAATAATAACTAGAGTATTATATTGTACATAAAATTCAACATCCATTTTGTATGTATGAACAAATCTCATATTTTTGTCAAGAATAAAATTTACCACATAGTCAGCGTGTGCTATTGACATTTTTAAAACGGAATTCTTCACAATCTAGTTTAAGGTGAATTATCTCCGTTCATATTAACAATTGTAATTTATAAATATAGCGATAAAATTAGTATAAATATTTTTTATTCTTTTGAGTTAAGATAAATAAAAGGTGGATATCAAACTCAACATGTCTTTTTTTTGGATGTCGAGGGTCTCACAGCCGCTACTTTGGTGTAATAGTCTGAATCTACAGGCTCACAGTGGTGTTGGTGCTGAATCGAACTTGAGACATTTGATCTAAAGATAACACCACTCCACCACTAGATCATCCAGGGAACAAACTCCACATGTCTTTGATTTCATAGCTTGTTGCAATAGTTTAATCTTTTAAACTATAAAAAAAAAAAAAAGCAAAATTGAGTTTAATTATCCGCAGTTAAAATAAGCAACTGAAGCCACAAACAAAATAACGTCTGTTATGATCACAAGCTTTTGCAGGCACTCACTCATTCTCACTCATCAACTCATTAATGACTGTTATAGTTCAGAGAGAGAAAGAGAAAAAGTGGAGGCGATCAGAAGCTCGCAGCAACAGCCATCGAACTTAGCGATCTCTGCTGAAATCACAACCTCGCCGATCCGAAACAAGCACCGTTCAACGCTTCTCATTTTCGAGCTGCCGCGCATGCCACCGAGGCAGTCGGAGACAGAAGAAACGCGAAGATCTCGTGAGTTTAGATTTAGCTATCGTTCCGTCCAATTTCTTCGCGTAATTTGTTGATTATCTAGAAATGACGCTTCGATGTTTCGTGCTTTTGGTTTTGGAGTGGAGTTTTTGGATATGGTGCACTTTTTTCTTTCTTTCTTTTTTGGTGATTAATTTTATTTTTTTGGTAAGTCGAAGGAGTCGGCGGCGAAGCTGCGGCGCTGAGAGAGTGTTGAGGACTCTGATCCTGGACGACGGCGAGTTACGCTAGAGAGCATGAGGTTTGTTGTTACTTAATTTTGTATTTTGCAGTTCACTACGGCGAGAGATTGGTTATTCTGGATTTTATTTTGAAAATTAAGTTGCATCCTGTTGTTCTGCTGTGGAAGTTAATTAATCATCTGTTTTTATTTGCTTATGTATTTATTATATTATTACTTGTCTGGAATAAAAGCTGTGCAGTTTGATTTTCGACTGGTAATGCTTATGTGGTTGCTATGAGGTACAAATTTAGTCGAACGCTATATCCTGTTTCAGGCGTGTATGTGTTTAGACAAATACTGATCCTTTCCAATGTGTGCGTTGTTTGATCTTGGGAATGAGATATTGGACATTCTTTGCTTTTATTGTCCTTACTTCAGTATGAATTTGGAAAATTATGGTGATATTATTTTTTATAATAGGTAATAGAGTTTTATTTCACATAAGTAGCTTTATATGAAAAATGAAATGAAGAAATTAACTATACTAAGCATACATATACTTCATCTGATGTAGTTTTGTAGACTTGTCTTGCTAAAATGGCTTTTCAGCTATGCATTATCATGCATTGGGGGGTAGGAGTAAAACTGAATTTCAAGGATGTGAATGCGTCAAGAATGCAGAGGGTTTTTTGATGTGGCTAACATATTGAGCAGCCTGTTATATGGGACGACAAGTCATATGTCAGATGCTATTCGAAGAAAATAGCAAAGCTATAGGGTTAACTAAGCACTGCATGGGGTCATTAAATGTGTCTCTAGGGCTATTATGGAGATCACTTATACATTTGTGTTGTAGGAAATATGCGGATTTGGTGTCTGTTTTTTGTGACTATGTCTCACTGTCAATTTAAATCAGCATATATATCGATTCAATGTCCGTCTCTCTATAACTTATGAGGGTAATTGGACTATCCACTCATCTTGTGCATGTTGTGAATGTTTACTAAAATCAAATAAGTATAAAGCCAAGTTGGGATTTCTAAGATACATTTCTTCATATTCTAGTGACATTGGAAGAACTTCAGAAAAGAAGAAAAAAAAGAAAGAAAGAATGATAGTTAATGCCTTTTAATGTGCATCTTTCTACCAGAAGAAAGAATTGACATGCAACCTAGTTTTATTTTCATAGTTCTAGAACATTAATCTTTGAGTATTTGCATGCAAGAATTTGGCTTATAGCTAAAAATATATCAGCACATGAAGTTTTTTTTATATATAAAATACTGTGGGATTCTCGGTCTCCATCAATGAGGAAAAATATAAGACAAAAGACTCATGAACAGTTCCTCAATGGATCAAAATGAGTTCTTGCCGTCTTCTTTGATGAGAATTCGCCTGACAATGCTGACCTATTGTGGGGTTTGCCCAATCATGCAGCTGGATTTGGAGATGGACCCAAAAATTAGTGCTGAAATCTCTTCTAGTGCTGGTGACGAATCAGAGATGAGTACAAATGCTACTAAATCAGTACAAGTTGACAAAATTGATGAAGAAAATATTTCTATCAAAGAAGAAAAAGCTCCTGCTGTTTCTGCCTCAGCATCAGCCTCAAACCATGGTTCGGGATCGAGCATAATTCAGGGAGACGAAACTGTGAGCAAAAGGGAGGATTTGGTGGCTAATCTATATCCCAGCAAATTTGATAAAGGAAGAAAATCATCGTCTCACATAAACAGTTCTTCAGGGAAGAGGAAAGGGAAGGTAATTACAAGTAATCTCAAAAACTAATTTTAATTCTAGCAGTTTAGGCTTGATGTATGGAAGGCTCTTTCTCCTTATGGTAATACTGATACACATCAAATTATTACTACCAACATTATTTCCTCTATTGTTCATGCTTGTGGACATGCTGCATTCACTCTGGGAAACTAATTATGTGGAGTACTATCGATATTCTAAGTTTAATTTAACATTGACATTGTGCGCTTTCCAATGTACTAGAGTGATTAGCTTTAATTTGAGTTTTGGAAAGAAGATGAGAAAGCTTCTCTCTTTATGTGCATAGGTGGATTGGACACCTGAGCTGCACAAGCAGTTTGTTCAAGCAGTGGAACAGCTTGGTGTGGACAAAGCTGTGCCTTCAAAGATTCTCGAGCTTATGGGAATCGATTGTCTTACTCGCCATAATGTTGCCAGCCATCTTCAAGTATGCACCTAACTTAGGCTTTCTCTCTCATATTTTCTTCTTTTCTGAAAAATCTAGGTGCTGATTAACTCTTAATCTCGTTTTTAAATTGGTTTTGATTAACAAATTTCCTCTTCCTAGTCAGTTGAGTTTCTCTTAATCTGCAGAAATATAGATCTCATAGGAAACATTTGCTAGCTCGAGAAGCCGAAGTAGCAACCTGGAGCCGGAAACGGCAGCTATATAGAACAGCAGGCGGCGCAGGGAAGAGAGATGCAAACTCTTGGGTTGTGCCTACCACGGGGTTCCCTCCGGTGACATCAGTGTCTCGTTCTAGACCCTTCCATGTATGGGGTCATCCATCACCAAACCATTCATTGGTATATATGTGGCCTAGTCATCTAGCCTCTTCACCTTCTCCTCCTGCTTGGGCTGCCGGACATCCCCCGCCGCCACCTCTACATGGGGACCCTTCCTTTTGGAATTGTCACCACCAAGATGTAAGTTCGTCGCATGTATATAGTTTTGTCGCATGGTTACTATTCTTGTTGTGACGGCATAATTCTCTTCATGTAGGTTCCTGCACAGGGAATGCCTTGCTACCCCTCACATTTTCCTCAACCGGTAATTACTGAAACGTACTCTTTTAATTTGTTTGATTTGAATTGCATCCTTTTTTTTTAGGCATGCCTAATTCCAAATGTCTCATAGACATAAGTGAAGATATGTTTCTATTTGATCAAACAATGAGTCAATGATGCAGACGTTTACCACTCCCCCAGTCCCAGGCCTACCACCTTCTTCCATATACAGAGCAGCACCGAGCGTTGGTGTCCCCGTCTCCCTGACTCGCCAAAACATGGTTCAACCACTATTGGACTCTCACCTGGTGAGATTCTTGTCTCGGCCCTTTACTTCGATTAGATTCATAAGTTAAAAAAATAAAAGATTTAGATAGTCATACAGAAATGCTGTTAGTTTTCACTCTAGCATATCATGTTCAACTTTCTTTATCATAATCATGATTCATGATAGAACCATATGAACACGCGTTTCTTAATTCTTATATTTTGTTTTCCTAAAAGCATTTGAAAAGTAGTCTAGTGTGCAAATACTTTCTTTTTCTTTACTGGTTTTAACAAGAAGGTTACTCATAGAAGCCTACACACAAGTGAAAGAAAATTAAACAAACAAACCCTAAAGACAAAACTAATCTAAAGGAAATAAAATCACTAGCAACCATTATCCATGATCTTCTCATGAATGAAATTTCAATTGGACGACGCCTATTTCTTTTTAATTTCCGAGCTCGGTCTTTGGTTGGCATACTGTCTTTTTAGTGAATGTTGAGAACCAAGCATGTTATGTTCTTCTGCCAAGTCTGCCCGCGATTGGGAGGCAATTACATCCTTTGCTTGAAGAAAAATTGCAAATAGCTAGTACATTACGTTAGAATATTGTAAAACCACTAGATGATAGCCGTGCTTCTTATTTCTGCAGCATACGGAATTTCTAAATCTGTATTTCTGGCATATGTAAGTGTGATTAAATATAGTTTTAATCCGCAACTCATGCCAAACAGCGAGATAATTTTCTCTCCAGTGAGGCTTAGAAGCTTGAGTTTTTTTGACAACATTACCGTATGTTTCTGACTTCCCGGTGATAATGTTATAGCAGTCTACAGAGAGCATAGATGCAGTCATCGGAGATGTTCTATCAAAGCCATGGCTGCCGCTGCCACTTGGACTGAAACCCCCATCCTTAGACAGTGTCGTGGTGGAACTGCAACGTCAAGGGATATCAAAGATTCCACCATCCTGTGCTTAGGTAGCTGCTGCCTGCACATTTTACTCTGATGGAAATAATCCTTATGTGCATAACGCTTATCTTCTCGACCCCTTATAGCTCTTTCTAGTGGAGTGTTCTTAGTTTCTTAGTGAGAGTTGAGCTACTCCACAGAAAATTCTTATATGAATCGTGTTTCCGCAGAGTGTCTTCACACGACATTATCTTTGACACCCGATTCATATGAATTTTCTTACACAAAAACTTGTGTCAAACGGTACTCATATCTGAATCTTGATGGTGTTTGGATCCGGATATGGCACGGTCTGACACAAGACTCCCCCGTTTTCTTATGACTGGAACTATGGAAGTCGAATTAGTTGTAAATGAGGAGTCTTCCAGGCTAGTATTATCAATTGCAGTCCTTTTCATATGCTATATCTGATTTCACGATTTTAGATCCACAGATTTCCCTTCTTTTATGCACCTTATTATCTCAAAGGATAAATTGGATTTAGAGTAGAATGCGCATATACACATGGCATTTTTATTTTATCCAGGACATTCCTTCCTTTGTCTTGCTCGTTTTAGTGTAATAATCAATACATATGGCGTGGATGTTACGATAAAATAAGAGAACTTACATAAAAATGTAACAAAAAAAATGTTAAATTTAGTATTATTATGAAAGAACAAAATTCTACTTTTTATGAAAACTAGATATACCCACGCGCGTTGCGCGATTGAATATGAGATACTGTTATTTGGATATATTTTATTTCCCGTGTGATCTAATAGGTCATTAATAATTTATTGTGAGCAGTTTCATACTCCGTTAGATGCTTATGCTAATACATTATTTCGAACTAATAATTATCCAAAATTTAAAACTATTAAATCACTTATTTCAATTAGTTGTTAATTATCCAAAATTTAAAACTATTAAATCACTTACTTCAGTTAGTTGTTTCAAAATAAGATACGAAAAAAAACTTAATTATATTGAAGAAAATATAATAATATATAAATACATACACACTATATATAGAAAAATATAGACTACATATAAATGTTTGAAAGAATCTATTTTTTATATATACAAAAAAGATCTAAGAAAAATAGTATGTATAATTTTATACAGATAAAATTAGGAATTTTGATTTTAGTATGCTTAAATAGATTTTTAAAGGGTTCACATCCCGACTTGTATAGTTAAATAGCTCAGATGTACGCTTACATAAAAATATTTATTTAATATATAATAGGTTACAAACAGAATTCGTTCTTATATATATATATATATATATATATATATTCCAATATAAAATACATTAAATAAAACTATTTCGTACGATTAATTTATTTCCTAAAAATCTGCTCAAAAAAACCGCACGAGAATGAATATGAGAAGTTAAAGTAATCAGGCTCCTATATATTCGTTAATATTATAATACATATATAATATATAATAATCTATATAAATATAGAATAGATTATGGAATTTGGGCGGGATAAGAGCATTTTGGGCGGAAATTTTCCATGCAAAAGATTTTACTTTAATATAGTATTAGTATAGATAAACGGAAATAAAAGCATTAGACATTGAGGTTTCTTGGGGAGTTCTACCATCTTTAACTATGCGATTTTTGCCACATTTATTTAAATATTTCCTAATTAACTACTAAAAATTACATCCTACATTTCATAATATTTTTTGTTTTATAATTTTAATTTAGAATTAACAATTAATTTTTAGACTAAAAAATTCCTTCTTTCTATATCAAATAAAATTTTATTCTCTTATATTTTCCTAAAAAGTTGGCAAAATTTTATCTCTCCATATATTTATATGGTTAAACTTGGGATAAATGGTGTTAAAGTATCTAAAACAAGTAAACAACAAATATTTTGACACAAAATAAAACTCCTAAAACATCAATCAAAATGAAATGGAGCTGATATTAACAAAATTCAAGGAAAATTTTAAATACGTCAGACTAAAAAATTCACAATCTATACTATATATAATAATGAAGTAGTATCAATAATGATTTGCATGGAATCTATATATCTATATATATATATATATATATATATATATATATATATATATATATATATATATATATATATATATATAGGGATGGGATCTGGTGAGAACCAGTTACCAGGTGGGAACTAGGAACCAATCTCATCCCTCCATTTCAAAATCTGGACGGTCCAGATTAAATAGATAAAGTGGAATAGGGGCGGTGGCATTCTCGTAATTAAAATGAAAACTTTAAATTCACGCGTTTCATTAAGGGTAAAGTTGGAACAAAAAAAGTGACATCATCATGTTTTGAAATAATTCTTAAAAACTTTAAATGATCATAATTTATTCATTTTTAATCGGATTTCCGCAAATCTTATATCAAATTAAAGCTCTTTTCATACTCTTTCATTTAAGATCCATATTGCATATGTTTATTTGAAAAAAATAGATGAAAAATACAAAAAATCATTTTTAGGCATAATTTTCGCAGAGAGTAACCCCATATTTATATTAGCATGTTGTATACAATATTTTAGCATGACCTATATAACATTTTAGCATATTGTGTAATACATTTTAGCGGGTGATATTATGAATATATTTCTAACAATTTTATATAAACACCTACACCTATATAGATACTACAAAATGAAAAAATACGAGTTAATAATAAAAAAAAGAATGAGAAAGTGAAGCAACGAAGGAGATGACTGACAACTAAGAAAGAAAATGCGTAAATATTTTTCGAAACAAATATCAAATTTAGCCTCCTACTTCGCTCATTTTAGCCTCATTCATTTCTCATTATAGCATGTTCTGATAAACAAAATATGGAACGGTGATTTCATTAGAATGAAACACAATACACATATTTGGGGACAATGAACCCTAATGAGAATCTGATAATTACTAATTGGGATCAGATGAACCCTAATTGCAATGTAATAAACCTTAATTAGAAACGGTGAACCCTAGTGGAAAATGTCACATCAAATTTAGCCTCCTACTTCACTCATTTTAGCCTCATTCATTTCTCATTTTAGCATGTATGTTCTGATAAATAAATATGGAACGGTGATTTCATTAGAATGAAATATAGTACACCCTATTTAGGGACAGTGAACCCTAAAGGGAATTTGATAATTAATAATTAGGATCATATGAACCATAATTGGAACGCAATAAACCCTAATTGAGAACGGTGAACCCTAGTGGAAAATATCACATCAAATTTAGCCTCATACTTCACTCATTTTAGCCCAATTCATTTCTTATTTTAGCATATATGTTCTGATAAATAAAATATTGAATGGTGATTTCATTGGAATGACACATAATACACCCTATTTGGGAACAGTGAACCCTAATGTGAATCTCATAATTACTAGTTGGGATTAGATGAGCCCTAATCGGAACATAATAAACCCTAATTACTGAACTCATAAACTGCCCAGATTCAATTTTAGCCTCCTACTTCACTCATTTTAGCCTCATGCATTTCTCATTTTAGCATGTGTTGATAAACAAAAATGGAACGATGATTTCATTGGAATGAAACGCAATAAACCCTATTTGGGGACAGTGAACCCTAATATGAATCTCATAATTACTAGTTGGGATCAGATGAGCCCTAATCGGAACGTAATATACCCTAATTGGGAACGTTGGACCCTAGTAGAAAATGTCACATCAATTTTAGCCTCCTACTTCGATCATTTTAGCCTCGTATATTTCTCATTTTAGCATGTGTTGATAAACAAAATATGAAATGGTGATTTCATTGCAATGAAACACAATACACCCTTTATGGGGACAGTGAACCCCTACTGGGAATCTCAGAATTACTAGTTGGGATCATATGAGCCCTAATTGGAACGTAATAAATCCTAATTGGGAACGGTGAATCCTAGTGGAAAATGTCACATCAAATTTAGCCTCCTACTTCAATCATTTTAGCCTCATGCGTTTCTCATTTTAGTATCTTCTGATAAACAAAATATGCAGTGGGAATCTGACAAGGTATCTAACTTCATGCTTCCGTTATTTTAGCATCATATTCTAAACAGTAACCGTGGTTAATAAAACTTAATAGTAATATAATTACTGCAAAGAAAATGTCATAAACACTTTTATTAAAAATCATATATATTCTTAAAAATGAATGTGTTGAAAACAATTCACAAGCATGGTAAAACATGATATTAAACTATGCCCAATCGCTATAATACATCAAGCTGGACAATTTCTAGCATCATGATCTAACAACTTGTAGCAATTGCTGCATATTCTGAGTGGTTTGTTCTCCTTTCTCTTCGTTGCCTCCTTCTTAGATATCAAACGACTGTCGTTATCTTTTGTTTAACTGGAATATGTGGATGAACAACAACTTCAGAAGAGGCACGTAAACCGTAAAATTGCTCAAACATCATCGTCTTGCTATGTGAAGTAGAACCCTCCATATCACCGTGTGAGTAATCTTACTATGGTCACTTCAAACAAAAGAAGCTGACACATTAAAATCAAAAAATTATATACTGAACAAGGTAAAATAATAATACAATCACATCAAGAGATGTTCAGACACACAAATTGATTTTTAGCATTAGGTATGTCTCATTCTAGCATCATGCAACATGCATTTTAGCACCAAAGTATTCTAATATTTACATGGTGTCTATAACATTGTGTAGCCGAGTCATAAAAAAAAACACACACACACACACAAAAGAGAAAAAAAAGCAAAGCAGGGTTTGTATGGCATGTGTTCACAGAGTGCAGTAGAAATAACATTAAACCAGCATGTTATCATGCTAAAACATATGTGACGACAGGCTAAAACGACTACATTAATAGGCTAAAACATATGTGACGACAGGCTAAAATGACTACATTAACATGCTAAAACAAATAAACAGATCAAATTAATACATATTCTGTATATTCTCGTAAATACTAAACCCTAAAATTCCTAACAATTAGAAAACTGATATTTTTCTCAAAAAAAACTGATACAACCCAGATCTGAACGACAAAGATCAAATCAATCAAAAATATCGAATCTTCGTAACAAAACGATGAAGCCATAAACTAAAATAAGATGAGAAATAAAAATCACGAGAAGAAACGAGAAACAAATCGACATACCAAACTGCTAAAATAAATTGAAAAAAAACACATGCATGGAGTCACCATACAAAAACAGCGTCGCCGATGAACTCTACGAATCACAGGGTCGAATTCTCGTGATAAAAAGAAAGCAGATGCTGAAAAATAATGAGAAATCAAAAGGGAAGAAGGAGAAGAAGAAGAACGACGTAAATCAGCGAGAGAGAGAGAGAGAAAAGGGGAAAAAATCTGAAGAAAGAAAGTTGAAGATCTGAATTACTATATTGCCCCCCTCTTGATCAAACTTGCCAAATATTACAATTATGCCACCGCCCCATTCACTTAATATAGGCCGTCCAGATTGAATCAATGAAGGAATATGATTGGTTCCTAGTTCCCACCTAGGAGAAGGGTTCTCATTTGATCGCTTCCCTATATATATATATATAAGGTCAAAGTTTTTCCCTCTCATAAATCCTGCCTAAAACCATCACATCTACATCACCATGCACATGCATAATTGCATTTTTTTCTTCTCTTTTTCTTTACTGAAAATTGCATTTTATCATTCTATTTCTTTACTGAAAACGTGGGATTCTTCAAGTATATACGTAAAATATGCAATTGTAATCATTATATCTACCAACCCTACACAATCTACAATATTACAACTTCTGAGAGTAAATTTGAAATTCAAATCTAGCTCTCTGGAGCCATTTTTCAAATTGATGGCTATAAATATGACTATTCAACGTTTTTTTAGTTGTAGTTCATATTTTTTATTTTGTTTCTGTTGCTTACTAATCTTTACAAAACTCCGCTACATTTTTACAAACATTATAGAATTAGAAATTCGATTAGTGAATACAATTCAATTGTATTTAATTTTGGTGTTGCACAAAATTTTTGAGCATGTTTTCGCATGCCTCCAGTGTTTTATGTTGTTATCCGCGAATGACTTGGCATCTAGAAACAAGAGAGGTTCAACATTTAGAAATAAGAGAAGAAGCTTAGGCAATCAAAAAAATCTACAAAATACAAACTCAATAATTTGGTAATATTGAGTTTCGATGTAAATTAAAGAGCTTTTGGTACTCTCACAATATATTGAATATATACAGACAATAAAAATTCATGATAAAGTTTAGTATTATATGCATTTAATAGTCAAAATACATTTAATATGAAATGTCCTTTTTATTTTGTCAAGTTGGAAACATAACAATACTGAACCAGAACATAGCAACATCCGTTGTCATCAAGCCTAAAATCAGTAACTTAACAACATGAAACATGAGCGTAGTGACTATTTCTTTAAAACTCATAGGTTATTTCTATTTTTTTTTAAATATTGTTAATTTTTCATCATTGGGAATATTAATTATACTCCATGGTCCGTAGACAAAAAACACAATGTTAGTATCATGATTAATAAGAGATAAAAAAAATCAAAAAAATCAAAAAGAGATTTGCATAAATGAAATTAAATTTGATAAAAAAATGAGCACTATCATTATGAATCCAAATTCTAGCTTAAATTGTAGAAGCCTAAGATAGTTCTTGTTTATGATTTTTTGAACCGGCAACGAAACTCTTGAAGATATGAGGGTTGATTACATATTAATGCCTAACGTTTTACTTTTTTTATATTTTTATTCTGAAATTTTAAAAATAACACATCAGTACTCAATGTTTGCATAAGTAACATTTTTGACATTAGTAAAATTTCCCGACAATCCAAATAATGATGTGGACCGCCGGAAAATATACGTGAATTTTTGCCCTATTTTTTTAAATGGTGTGGAAACTAATTTTAATCCCACTAGATTATACGGAATCATTTACACATAAAATAAAAAAAATATGAATCAGATGCGGATTAAAATGAAAATTATACTGATTTTGAAGTGCATGAACGGATGAACCTCTAATTTTGTGAAATGAGAGATTAGCTCCCAATTTTCATTTTAATCAGCATGGAATTATTATTTTTTTAAATTTATGCGTTAAACAATGCCGTGTAGTCTAATAGAATTAAAAAAAAAATACACATCATTTAAAAAAATAGAGCGAAAATCTACTTAAGTATTCCAACGTCCACATCATTATTTGGATTATCAGAAAATTCATTAATGCTAAGTGAACTGGATGTGCAAAGTGAGCTACTGCACAATGTCTCTAAATTTAGAGGTCCAATTTTTTTAAGCCTATGTATTTTTTAATAATTGATAAAATTAATCCTCTCTCTCTCTCTCTCCCCTCAATGAGTGCCAAAAAAAATATCATTTTTCAGATAGAAGGTTAATATTAGTTTTAGGTTGTATTAGGATGTTAATAATATAAGTAAAGCAATTTGAATTTTTTGGTCTTTTTTTTGTCCAAATATAATTGTAATATGCTATAGATTTAAAATTTATTATTAAAAATAAATCTGGGTATTTTTTTAATATGAGGGTTTCGAGGGGCTCATAAATATTTAAGATGCCCCTCTTATGAACAAACAATGTCATCTCAATTGATAGCCACCGCGCAGGTGAAATACTAGTTTTTTTAATATGAGGGTTTGAAGGGGCTCATAAATATTTAAGATGCCCCTCTTATGAAGAAACAATGTCATCTCAATTGATAGCCACCGCGCAACGCGCAGGTGAAATACTAGTTTTCCCTCCAAGATCTCATGTAGCCCGCCCATTTCTGTCACATTAGCAAAAAAGATTCACAAAATGCGCATGCAAAATAAATAAAAAAATTATGATCAAAACTTGGGACACATCAATTTTTACAAAATGGGTCAGCTTTTTTGAGTTTTAGATGTGGCAGCTTTTGAGTTATAGGCATCAGTTCTTTTTCTTTTGTTAAACTTTAAATTTAAAATATTTATTTCGGTGCTAATAATCATCTATACTTATTTATTTATACTTAATTGATTTATCTAGTCACACATATCTTTGCATGCATATATAGATTCATAGATTGTAAGAGAATTGCAACAAAAAATTGTATGAAAATTCATAGGTAAATTATACATAATACTTATATTTTGAGTTCTTTTTAAAAAATAATCCACCTTTTCCAAATTAATAAAAAACCATTTTTTCAAAAATTTTACAAATTTTACAACATTTCATCAAATTTTCAGGCCGAAAATCATATGTAATTGATTGTATTTTTATATTTCTTTACATTGCCCTTATTTTTTACTATATGTTTTTCCTTTATATTAGATTTTAAAGAATATTAAATATGGTTATATTTGTGAAGTAATGCTTTAATACAATCCCAAAAAAGAATAATGGACTACAATTACGGAAGGCAATGAATATATTTATATTAATTATCTTTCCTTTTATGTAAGGAAATAATGTCACTAAACATCTCGTGCCCACTGTAGATTATTAAATTCTAAGTTCTTATTATATGTTATTAATTACTCACGTATATCACACGGCGAATGAGATATCATTTGAATTTGACCGAATAACACAATTTCATATTGGTCACGCAATGCACGTGGGCAACGAGATATCATTTGAGGACCAAATAACATATATGGTCGCGCAACGCGCGTAGGTTAATCTAGTATATATAAAAATGAAGTAGTCTATATACAGTATTCCCGCCCATTTGCCCATTTTGCCAGCCAAAACATGTATGGCCCATGCTTGTGTGAACAGTCTTTGCATATGCTTATTTACACTTTAAACTTATTTTTAATGTTTTTAAAATATTTTACAGTTTTTGTGGGCGGCTTGCAATTACTCATCTCAAAATAGGCTTTGTCAATTTGAAATTCAAATTTCAAATAAAAAAACTATTCAAATCCTGTTTAATTTTGGGGTGACAAATAATTTATATATTTTAAAATAAATATTTTTCTTACAAGTAACTAATTATTTGAGTTTGTATCAATAAATATTAAGGTAATATATTCTTCATTTTATTACTAAATTAACCTACTATATTATTTTAGATTTTGAAACAGCTTAATATGTATTAATATTTTTTAATAATATTTTTAGCTCTATAATCTTGATCACTGAGTGCATTATTCTTCGTGGTATTTTAAAGAGCTCTAATTGGGGCAGCAAATCCCTTACCTATATATATATATATATATATATATATTATTATTAGGGGAATTATCAATCCAAGACCAAAAAGATGGTTTATCTATCAATATAGAGCTTAAAAGATTGATTCTATCAATTTAAGACTTGAAAAATCTAAAACTATCGATTCAAGGCTTGAATATTTAATGGTATTAAAATTCTATCCAATAGAAGGTGATTTGACCGTTTAATATTTACATCATTTTTATCCTAAATTAAATTCAATAAAAATAAACACAAATTTATATTAATATTACCTTAATTAAATAAAATAGAGGGTTTTATTAAATTCTTTCAATTCAACCTCTGCGTAATTCAATTGGAGATCCTCAAAAGTTTAAATTAAATTCAACGTTTAACCAAATTCAGTATGTAATTTTAGTTTTCTATCAGAATAATAAATTGATTTTTTTTTTCAATTTTGATGGGAATATTATTACTTTAAAACGAGATCTAGAGATATAATAAAATTAACATTAATTAATTTATTAAATATTTCAATAAGATTTAATAGCTGTCCATGAAATTAAAATCATAATAATTAATTATAAATATATTAATATAATTTAATTAATCAAACAAACAAAGATGAATTTAAAACTACAAAGTAATGAGACCTGAATGATGGAAAGTGGTGATTTTTATTTGACGGAATTTAATAAATCCCTATTTAATTTAATTAAAATAATTAATGTAAATTTGTGTTTGTTTTTGTTTAATTTAATATATGATAAAAATGATGTGGAAATTTAACGGCGTTAAAACGCCGTTAAATTTCCAAGCATTAAATCGATAGTTTTATATCTTTCAAGCTTTGAATTGATAGAATCTATCTTCCAGACTCTATATTGATAGATAAACTATCTTTCAGGCCTTAAATTGATAATTCTCCATTTTATTATTATTATCATCCACTTAACATTTCTTGATTGAATAATCATTTATGATGAAATTGATTCCTTTTTAGTATATCCTTCCAAAATATTTTTATTTTTAAAAAACTTTTAGATTATAATATTAATTGTATTGAAATTATACTTATTAAATTTACTTAACACTTTAAATAATGTCCATAAAAAACTCTAAAATATAAAATGGAATAAAATAGGACATCAATTATGGATCATACCGTACAAAGCGCGCGAGTAACTTTAAATTATATATAGATTCAGATATAATGTGGGACACCAATTATAAACTATATATCATCACCTTAAATCACACCACGCAACGGCACGGGTGTAATACCAATTGAAATAAAAAGATAGAATCTAATTTTAGAATAGAAAATCTCGTCTGTTGATGTCAGAGTGTCGTGGTAACAAAGTGTTCAACCCGATTGCAGTCTATGCATGGTTATGGACTTAAAATCAAAACATCCATGTCCTGCGCAATGGCTAGTAGAGAGAATTATTCCAGAGTTCTTCAATACCTCACCATAATCTTCCAGAGTTCTCCACATGGATAGTAGAGAGAAAGTAGAAGAGAGGTCTACTTGGTATGAGATTATTGTTTCGCTAAAAAAATAATAATAATTTACTTATATATTCTGTAAATTTCAGATTTTTACTTGATATTAATTTTAGATGATACAAAAAAATGACATGACCAATATTCATGAGTAATAATTTAGGCAAATACTTACATGCACAAGGTGCATCTAAGGCTTATTTCAGACGGACGGGTCAAAATCACGGGTCAACCCGCAAAAAAAAAAACTCCAGTAAAATCAATAACATTAAAAAATATCACTCAAAATTCAAAAAGTATCACTTGTATCATTAAATAGTAAGGGGTCTGCCACTTATTTTAGGAGTTTTTAGGGGGTGTTTTTAGGGATTTATTTTGTGTGTTTTGGGGTTTTTTTAGGGGTGCTTTTAGGGGTTTATTTTGTATTTTTTGGGGGTATTTTTAGGGTTTTTTTATTGTGTTTTTTAGGGTTTTATGAGGGTGTTTTTAGGATTTTATTTTGCGTTTTTTTAAGATTTATTGATTTCATTTTAGGGTATAAATTTATATTTATTTCAAACAAATTATATCAATTTGATTTAATTTTGGGGTTTACTAATTTTATTTTATGGTATAAATTTTGTTGGGAAAAAAATAAAGAAAATCGAAAAAAAAATAAAAAATCACCAAAAAAAACTTGACAGGTGCGTGGGCCCCACGCGCCTATCGGATATATGCCCTTATGTACACAAGGTGCAGGTAAGTGTTGCTCAATAATTTAATATTTGCCCTTGAACTTACCATAGATACATCATGAGATTTTTTTGGGATCCTCATGAGTAGGGATGTAAATGAGCCAAGCTACTTGTGAGATACTCGGAGATCGACTCGAAAAAAACTCGTTCGAATGTGACTCGGCTCGTAAACGAGTCGAGCTCGAGCTCGCTAAACGAGCTCGAGCTTTTTGTCGAGCCGAGCTCGAGCTTGGGGGTGCTCGGCTCAAGAAGCTCGCGAGCTTACTCGGCTCGTGAAACTCGCGAGTAGTTAATCGAGCTGTCTCACGAGTAGTTAATCGAGTAGTCTCACGAGTAGTTAATCGAGCTGTCTCGTGACTAGTTAATCGAGCTGTCTCATGTAGTTAATCGAGTAGTCTCACGAGTAGTTAATCGAGCTGTCTCGCGAGTAGTCTCATGAGTAGTTAATCAAGCTGTCTCACGAGTAGTTAATCGAGCAGTCTCGCGAGTAGTTAATCGAGCATTCTCGTGAGTAGTTCTCACGAGTAGTTACTTGAGTTAGTTCATGATACAACTTTCGAACTATACTCGATTTGAAACTCGAAATATATATTTTTTTATTTTTTCTAATGTTTTTAAAATAAATTTTATTTTTGTTAAAATTTCCAATTAATAATAAAATGGAATCAATGGTAATATACATCACTGGTATTAGATTTAAAACTTCTCAATTAATTAAATAAAAACTATGAAATGAAATAATATTTCCATTCATTGACAATTTGATATGTGTGCATCGATCAAGGTGGATTAAATAATAAATATAAAATGAAATAATAGTTTTATTTAATACTATATTATCAAAATAAATATTAATACTAACCAAATATTATGAAAAATAATATTTTACATGAAATTAATTGAAATTAATAATTTTTAATTAATATTAACAAAATCAATTAGTTGATCAAAGTCAATATAAGTTAGTAACAACTAACAATACTATCGAAATCAATAGTAATATATCATATATACATTGTAAATAGTAATTTATATATTTATATTACTCTATTTTATATATCCGAGAATCGAGATAATATATACTATATATATATGTATATAATCTTTCTTAACTAGATTTTAAATTATTATATCTTCTTAAGTAATAATGAAAAAAATAAAATAACAAAAATCAAGACTAATATTGACAAATTAATATTCTTCATTCTTCAATCCATTAAGAAATAAATATAAAATAAAATTATATTTTTAACTAATATAATGGAAACAGTGACTAATATTAACAGAAAATTATACTTAACTGAAATATCAATTGAAATCAATAATTGTTATTTCTTAACTAATATTTCAAAGTCAAAATTTTAAATTAATTAGCAATAATAACACTTTACAAACAAAAGACAAAATTATTGAATATATCATATATTAATATTATATATTCATAGTAATTAGTAATATTATTTTATCCTATATTCGAAATAATATTTACTCTAACACTAATACACTATATATATAATCTATCTTAACTAGATTTTAAATTATTACATCTTAAGTACTAATGAAAAAAGAAATAAAAAAATCAAGACTAATATTGACAAATTAATATTCCTCAATCGATTAAGTAATAAAAATAAAATAAATCAAAATGATAATTTTATCTAATATTAAAAATAATGACTAATACTAACAAAAAATATATTTTACCTGAAATATTAATTGAAATCAATAATTGTCATCTCTCAATTAATATTTTCAAAGTCAAAATTTCAAATTAAGGAGCAATAATAACACTTTTATAAACAAAAGTCAAAATTATTGAATATATCCTACATCCTATATCATATATACATAGTAATTACTAATTAGTAATTATCAATTTAGCATAGTCGTATTATTCTATCCTATATTCGAGATAATATTAACACTAACATTATATATATAACCCATCTTAACTAAATTTCAAATTATATCTTAAATAATAATGAAAAAAAACAAAAATCAAGACTAATATTGACAAATTAATATTCCTCAATCAATCAAGTTAGAAATATAAATAAACCAAAATGATAATTTTGTCTAATATAATCAAAATAATGACTAATACTAACAAAAAAAATATATGACATATGTTGAACTTTGTTTGAAATAAACCAAAATTATAATTTTGTCTAATATAATCATATTCGAATTTGTCACGTATGTTGAACTTTGTTTGAAATATTTTAAGAATTTTGTTAATATGCAGGGTTATTATTGTCGATTTTTTTAGTTCCAGATAAACGAGTCGAGCTTAATTTCGAGTCGGACTCGAATATAACATAAACGAGTCGAGCTCGAGTTGGACTTGAATATATCATTAACGAGCCAAACTCGAGTCGAGTATCGAGCTCGAGTTAGGCTCGAATAACAGTTAAACGAGCCGAGCTCGAGTACAAATTTTTCTTCTCGAGCCGAGCTCACGAGCAGTTAAATGAGCCGAGCTCGAACTCACTGATACTCGACTCGACTGGGCTCTGGGCTCGTTTACAGCCCTACATGAGATTTTTTTGGGATCCTAAAAGCTGACATGTCATGTCCAAATCATACATATATTTTATTGCCCAAAATACTAATTAAATGATATGTAAAATAACTCGTCATATCCAAACAATGTAGAATTCGGCCATCACACGTCAACTTTTTTTAGCAGCTCAAAAATTGATTTCATGCGCTGAGTGAATCCAAGGTCGAGCGGGGCACTTGCCCCACCCCACCGCCACCGAAACCGGATTTTATTTTATATCTATATATATACACATACATACATATGTATAATAGAGGTGCTGCAGTGGATGATGGAGATATATGGTAGCCTGACTGATGGGGTGACAGTTGGAGAAGAAAGAAGAAGAGAGTGTTTATTTGGGATATATGAGACAAAGTCAAAACATTATTAAAACCACGTTATTTCGCTAATACGCACACACAAAACAAAATACAAAAAGGTTGACATGCACATTTTCTCTGTTATTTTTCTGTAGCGCAAGCAAACTCATAAACATGAAGCAACGGTTGTTCTGTTAGCCAATAATGTCACCTCCAAAAAAAAATTATGAGTCTATCACTGGTGTAGAATAGATTTGTGGTGACTTTTTTTTTATATAGATTTTCAATTGAAGTCTCTCGGTAGTTTGTATATGGACCTCATGTATCAGAAGGGTCTCTTTTGATTATTTTGTTGTTTTAGAATTCCTCAAAGTTTAGCTGCATAGTTGTTTTTTGTTCCCACTCATCTCATCAATTTTGGACTTAAATTGAAAACCATACAATAAATCAGGATCTAAGTCAATGACTATTTCAGCAATGATGAATAAACTAGTGATAAAACTTACTTCTGTTATTAAAATGAAAACCATACAATAAATCAGGACCTAAGTCAATGACTATCTCAATAATAAATAATTCAATCAAAAAAATATTATTACTATGGTTCGAGAGAAAGTAACAGTATCTACTCGAACACTACAGTGGAAATGTGTTGAATCAAGAACAGAGAGTAAACACCTTTATTATGGTCGATTTATTCTGTCTCCACTTATGAAAGGACAAGCCGACACAATAGGCATTGCGATGCGAAGAGCTTTGCTTGGGGAAATAGAAGGAACATGGATGATATATTTAACTAGTGACAAAATTTACAAAGAACTCTGTGTACATAAACAGACAAATATTTAAACAAATAATAACGATGTTACACTTAAAAAGAACCGACATTAGTAATAGTATCCACTTAAAAAATATTCAAACATTGTAACTATATTATTGAAAATCTACCGAAATTAAGAGCAAGTCATGGTGTTATAATAATATTAAATAATAGTTAATTGCTAAAAAAATAACCACTTATTTTGTAAATTCGACATAACTTATAAACATCGGTGATTAAGATATTAATTTTAAATTTAGACGTTATTAAACACTTTTCCAAACTTTTTAGTGACGCGTGTTTTTTTTTTTCTTTACTCACACACCCGACTTGTGGTATTGAGGAGATTCGAACCCGTGATGCATGTGTGAAACTCAAAAGAACAACGTAAGGGATGAATTTTATATTTAATAACTGTAAAATTTGAGGATATTGAATAATATTCAAATAAAAAATGGATATATTAATATAGGCCGAATTTGTTGCAAATATATGGTCGGCCCAATTAAATGTATATTGTTTAGGAATTGAATATGGGCCGGGGTAAAAAGCCCACTTTTTAAATCTCTCCAACACTGAAGTAGAGAGCTTGCTTGGCGAAAAGGAAACCTTCTCTCTCTATTTATATACTCAAAGTTTCGTTCAATCCACTTTCAATTATCTAGGGCGCAAATTTATTGAATCGATCCACAAATTGTGATTTTTCGTCAATTTCTTCGGAATCTGTGGTTTCGATTGGTACTGTCGTTGTTCGATTCGAGTATTTTGTTCGAGCGCTGCTCAGTTCTAGGGTTTTAGCATCTAGCATTACAAATGGCACCTGCGGAGCCCAACAGCGGCGGAGCCACCAAAGACCAGGCGCCAGCCAAGGCGCCGGCGAAGGACCCGAAGAAGAAGGATGAGAAGAAAGACGAAGATCTCGTAAGTTGTCGAATTGATTATGTTACTTGAATGAGCTTGGGATTTTGTGCGATTTTACTATTGCGGGTAAAAGTTGGGTTTATTGCTCGACATTTGAAGCTTAAACTCTTGGATTTGTGCTCTCCTTTTATTCTGTGTGTTCAGTCGGAGGAGGACTTGGCATTGAAGCAACAGTTGGAGTTGTACGTGGAGAGAGTACAAGACCCAGATCCTGGGTTGCAGAAAGTTGCGCTGGAGAGCATGCGGTAAGTGGTCGAATAGAAGAGGTTTGGAATAAGCTTGATAGTTTTGTGGAATCATCGGCTGTGACGCAGTTGATTTTATGATGAGAAGAAAGAAGTGCATTATTTTTGGTAGAATAGAAGATGATGATTTAGGAAACTATGAACTCTTTGGAAGGAATAATGTTAGTATTTAAAAATCATAGGACAAGAAACAGTTTGTTGTCCAAATGCTGCAGGGCGTTTGTCTTGGACTGTTATATCATGTTCTGATCTAGTATACTATTCTAATTGATAAGCATCATGCATCATGTGTTCATTATATGGAATCTGTGATATTTTCGGTGGTTTAATTTTAAGAAGCATGCCCTTGTACTTGAAAAAGGATCATTCTACTCAACAATTTTACTCTTGCCAAATTGAATAGGAATACTCTCTCCTATTATTGAATTACCATCAACCTGTACCTTTATTCTGAAAAATCAAGATGACCGCAACAAATTCATATATATTGAAGTCCTATAAAGGCAAACATGCCACCAAGTATGAGGAAGAATGTAGCTGCATAAAAATAGCTGATGCTGTTAACTATTTTTTTTTTCTCACGTAAAATCATGCTTGTTGTGTATGATTTTTAGGATATAAATCCTTTATTTGGTAGCTAAGCTAAAGCAGCTTTAGTTTCTTACTGTAATTGGCACAATGACACTCTATCCATTCTTTTTTCCTCCTCTTTTGTGAAGATTGTCATCATGTCATGAACCGGGTTTTGCTTAAATAAGGACAAGCTGTTTGTAGATTGCTTATAAAATATTATTTTAATTTTTCTTCACTAGGCAAGAAATTCGTACTGCAACCAGTTCTATGACTTCAGTGCCGAAGCCACTGAAGTTCTTACGTCCTCATTATGGAACTCTACAGACACACTATGAGGGAATGGTGGATTCGGATTTGAAGGTGATAATTATTGAGTTTGCTATTCTATTTTGAGTGTTTTCTTATTTTCCCCTCATGTGCACCTCCTTTTCTCTAAATTATCTATCTTCTAACTTTGTTTGCCCCTCCAGAAACTGCTTGCAGATATACTTTCAGTTTTGGCCTTGACGATGTCCCCTGAAGGAGAAAGGGTATGTTGTATCTCTTATTTTCAGCATAATCAGATACTTTACAGTCCTTTTTCCAGCATCTTAGTGCTCTGTGATGGCATTTATTGTCTCTCTTGCAAGCTTTTTGACCCCTAAGCGAATTAACTAAAAAAATAATTCAATATGTCTGCTGCTATATCGCCTGTTTTATGTATGTTCATCTCTTATTGAACTCGTGTTTGGCTAGTTATGGTTGTTTTTGACATAAAACCCTGTACCATGGTTCTTGCAAGCACATGAAAAAAACCTTGCATCAAGTACATTTACTTTCCTAACTAATACATTCTTAGAGGTTTCTGCCTGATAAAAAGTTCCATTCCGATAAAAAAAAACTGAAGAAAAGAGAGTAGCTCAGATTTAACTAGTGTTTGCTTGATTGCATTCTTCTCTATATATGATGTGCAATCATTAACCCATATTCCATTAATTTCAGGAGAGCTTGAAATACAGATTACTTGGTTCTGATGGTGATATTGGTTCCTGGGGACATGAGTATGTCAGGTGAGAATTTGTACCTGTTGTTTTAATTGTGTAAGAAGCCAGTAATGATTCCCACGCATGATATTAGCAATTTCAACTTGTGCATTTCATGTTATTCTCTATCCTCCTTCACAATGCTCATTTGTGCTGCTGAGTGAGATGTCTTTTTTACTGTTCTTGAATATGAGCATAAAAACCTCCTGTATGAGATTAATCTGAAGGTACAAACTGTTGACTTATTAATGCAGGAACTTGGCTGGAGAAATTTCTCAAGAGTACTCAAAACGGCAGGTTATAACTTCTACACATGATTGCAGGCAAAGGCTTATTGCTTGCAAAAGTTCGAGCTATTTGCTAGCCTGATTATATTATTCTGTAGTGTTATGCATTGTCTGTACCTTTTAAATTTCTGGCAATAACTTCTTTTCCGATGAACATGCCAATTTGGAATGTTAGGCATTGTCTGTACCTTCTTAATTTCCAGCATGATGTGTTTCAGAGTGAAGAAGGCCCAATAGAGGATCTAATGGACCTGGTGGTCCAGATTGTTGCATTCCATATGAAGGTAGATTCTTCTTTAATTAATGTTGATTTTAGGTATTTAGGATTTATTGTTAGAAAAAATATTATCGCATAGCATTGTAAGTTGATATTTTGGTTGAGATATGCAATTTCTTGTTCTAGAAGATATCATGGTGATGGGAATTTATGACATGATGCATTCATATATGCCTCTCACTTTTGAAACATGAATCTTAGCATTAGATTTTCATGTATTTGCAGCATAATGCTGAACCTGAGGCGGTTGATCTTCTTATGGAGGTATTGTAGCCTTCTTTTATAATTGGATCCTTGATGCTACTTCTTAGCAACTATATCTGGATAAGTTTTGTCTGTATTCTGTAACATCAGGTTGAAGACCTTGATCTGCTAGTGGAGCATGTTGATAATGCAAACTATAAAAGGACATGCCTATACCTAACCAGTTCAGCAAAGTAAGTAAATTCTGGTGCCAGTTCTAGCTTGTCTTTTGGTCCCTTGTTTCACTTCTCTTCTCAATTTGGTTTGATATGTTTTTGGTTTAATTGGCAGCAGCGTGATTCATCAATCTTTATGTGCTTGAGAACACTTAGTGGTTGAGCGATTTTTTTTTTCCTTTCGACTGATGAATGATTTTTAATGCTACTTCTTTGAGCAATGGTAGGATGTATCACTGAGCTATAGTTGTCCTAATTGCTTTTTGCTTAATTTGAATTATGGGGAAAAACATGCATTATTTTTTAATCAATGATGTCACGCCTTATGAGCTGCTTGGTAGACCATTTTGAAATAAATTGCTGAAGTAGCTGAGCCTTTGACAATTAGGTCTGTATTGGTTTCCTCGGTGCACTTTGCCTCTTTAAAAGAAGGGGAATGTGGTAAGAGAAGGGGAAAAATCCATCCTACACCTAGCTATGTGTGTTGCTGTGAGTGGTTTTACTCTGTCAATGTCATCAAGGTTATAAAGAAATTGTCCTGTTTCTCCTGATAGATTCCTTCATGTGAAAAACTTGAAAATCAATGCATGTTACGTGGCTTTTCAATGGTGCAAGACATTTATGGTTTTAGATGATTCTTATATTACTGGGCAGATCTCTCTATATAGTAGCAGGAATATATCCTACCCTCAATCTACTATCTATCTTGATGGAATTAATTCATACGTCACAGTTATTTATTCTACAGCCTACATTTTTAGAACAAGAACCAATTTGATTATAATATAAAATGTTGGATGTATTACATTTCAAAGCGCGGCAACTAAATTCTGATAAGAAAATAATGTTCTTTTCCCAACTTAGCAGCTTTTTTTTTGGAAAAGGTTTCGATTGCATTCTGCATTTGGTGGCCTTGTAAGTTAATAAAGTAGATAATTCTTAGGGCGTCCCATTCACCAGGGTTGTTCTGTGTCATCCTCTCTATAGATCATTACTCTTTTTTGGTGACATTATCTAATTGTAATGCTGCATATGAAAATTCTACAGATACCTTCCTGGACCGGATGACATGTTAGTTTTGGATATTGCACATTCAATCTATATGAAATTTGAAGAGTATCCAAGAGCACTGCAGATTGCCTTGTATCTTGATAACATGCAGGTTTGTACTTGTGTAATTATGAGATGCTTACTTGTGGTAAAAAAATATATGGGGATCCATTTTTGTAACTTTATCTTGGTTATGAAATGAAGATCCCAATATGATACACTTGCCTCATTCACTGGACAAAACTTTATCAGATTTCTGCTATAGATGTTGTGACTGGTTATGCCTTTGCAGTATGTAAAAGAACTTTTCCAACGTTGTGATGATCCTCTCAAAAGGCAGCAGTTTTGCTTCATCCTGGCTCGCCATGTGAGTTATCTGGAATTTTGCTTTTTCTACTCATATCTATGTTGCCATCAAAATTTTACTTTTCTCTTTCCCCATTTAACTATCTTTTCTGTTATGCTGTGGTGTTGTTAGTTATGCTAAGGTGTTTGCATAAATTGAGTTCATTTCCTGTTTCTTGGATTTGGAGAAGTTGAGTCCAATCAGACAGGATGCGAGGGTCTGTTGATATGAAAATCATAAGGCACAGTGCACGTCCTGTAGCCTAAAAGCTTTAAGCATTCTTCTAAGTATTTGTCATGGAATAGAAACAAGAAATGAATAATGTTTATTGCTAGTGGATTGTCTTATATGCTTACTGTAAGGATACTTTATTTTGACTTGATAAAGGCCAAGCTGAAGTTTGGTTTGGACAACAATAAGTCTGGTGGATGATAGTTTGGTCCTACTTGCTCCAGGTGTTTATTGCATTTTCAATACCTATAACATGTCCTTGAGATTCTATGGTGTTCTCAGATTTACCCTTTCTGTCGTGGGCTTATGGCTCAAAGCCTCACAACATAATCTGGTTACAGTTTCTATCCTCATCCTAAGAGACTGAGCCATGATTTGCATTATCTTCATTGTTTTGCATTTAGTCTCACCTGAATTACCTCCCACTAGGTTTCTATATGCTAATGGCCTTGCACATGCAGGGCTCTTCTTTTGAACTTGATGAAAGCATTATTGCAGAAGATGAAGAAAGGGAGGCTTTGCAAGATATCATCAACAATACTAAGTTGAATGAAGGCTATCTAACACTTGCTCGTGATATTGAAGTCATGGAGCCCAAATCTCCTGAGGATATATACAAGGTAGGCTCTCTTGAGAATCAATGATCTGATTGGCTCTGATTTTTGCATCGTGCACCTCTTTCTTTGCCATTGTTGGTGAACATCTAATTTTTAATTTGGATATGTTGGTGTTATTGTTTTTTATTGATTAATCTACACTGATCATAGTTCCTTTAAATTTTGAGCTTAATGCTCAAATTGAATACATTACATTCAGTTCTAATTTATTACTGCGGATTTGGCAGGCACATCTTATTGACGGTCGTGGTAGTGGTGGGGGAACTGTTGATTCTGCCAGGCAGAATTTGGCAGCGACATTTGTCAACGCATTTGTAAACGCCGGCTTTGGTCAGGTTCGTATAAGATCCTATTTGTTCATAGGGAGAAGAAAATTTTCGTATGTTTCTTTTATGTTGAGTAATGTGATGCTCTTTTCTCTGTTTAGGATAAGTTGATGACAGTTCCATCCGAAGCATCTAGTGGTGGTTCTTCATCAAGCTGGCTCTTCAAAAATAAAGAACATGGGAAGGCCAGTGCTACAGCAAGTCTGGTGCGTCCCTACACTATACGTTTCGCTTGCTTCTGCTATTTTTTCAAGTAGCTGGCTAATCAATCTGTTTTAACTACTGTAGGGCATGATTTTGCTTTGGGATGTTGATTCTGGACTTGCGCAACTGGACAAATATTTCCACAGCACTGACACTCATGTCATTGCAGGGGCATTACTTGGAGTTGGGATTGTTAACTGTAATGTCCAGAATGAGTGTGATCCTGTAAGATTCAAATTTTTTCCCCACATGCAAAATCTTCATGAAACACTATTGAGAAAATAGAAATATGAAATAGAAACATATGGGGTATTCGCTTTGAATTAGTATGCCAACTATAATGTATGCTTTAGACCTTTCCCTGACATCTAAAGAGTTATTTGCTTTCTCAGGCACTGGCTCTATTGGCAGACTATGTGGACAAAGAAGATGCTTCTATTAAAATTGGTGCAATAATGGGCCTAGGTCTTGCATATGCAGGTTCTCAAAATGATCAAGTGAGTTTCTTGTGTCACTTTCCAACCAAGTGGGTCTAGTAGTGTTTTATACCTTTTATTAGTGCAAATGTTGGGTGGATTTTCCCGCCTATCTCTGATTATCTGGGATTTTTCTATGTTTTGTGATATTATCAGGTACGTAGCATATTAATGCCCCTTCTCCTAGATGCGAGATCTTCTGTAGATGTAATTGCATTTACTGCAATCTCTTTGGGCCTGGTATATGTGGGTTCTTGTAATGAAGATGTTGCCCAGAATATCGTACTTGCATTGATGGAGCGGAGTGAGTCTGAATTGGCGGATCCCTTAGCTCGTTTCCTGCCTTTGGGCCTTGGTCTGCTTTTCTTAGGAAAGCAGGTAACGTGATACTCGCCCTCTGTGTCAAATTAAGTATCCTGTTCCTTTTAGTTTTCAAATTAGCAATCACTCAATCAGCATTAGGATGCTATCTGAGCATTTTGTTCTGTCTGCTTTAGTGCTCCATTACATGATATACTAATATTTAATCTCTACCTCCTGACAGGAAAGTGTTGAAGCTACAGCTGAGGTTTCGAAGACATTTAATGAAAAAATTAGGAAACATTGCGACATGACCCTGCTATCTTGTGGATATGCAGGAACTGGAAATGTTTTAAAGGTTACAAACTCTTGAAGTTGGATTGAGGGTAAGCTTTGCTCCAATGTCTAGTATTTTACTAGATTGCCTTTTCCTGTCACAGGTGCAACACTTTCTTGGTCAGTGTGCGCAACATCTTGAGAAGGGCGAATCATATCAGGGACCAGCTGTTCTTGGAATTGCTATGGTAGCAATGGCTGAAGAACTTGGGCTTGAGATGGCCATTCGTTCTTTGGAGCATCTTTTGCAATATGGGGAGCAGAACATTAGAAGGGCTGTCCCATTGGCTCTTGCTCTCCTGTGCATATCCAATCCTAAGGTAATCTGTTATTAGTATCACAAGTTGTCAAAACCCAAGGCTCTGTCTACCTATACTTCCTTTAGTTCTTAGATTGTTAACAACTTGTTTGATTAATTTGGTGGTTGTTTCGACAGGTCAATGTGATGGACACATTAAGCAGGCTCAGTCATGATGCAGACTCAGAAGTTGCGATGGTAATATTAAACAGACTGGTCATTTTCTTTGCAAATTCTTATTCTGGTAGCTATTTGATCGTGGAAGTGGACTTTTTATCTTTTAATAAACATAGCTTCTGGATGTGACAGGCTGCCATCATTTCATTGGGTTTGATTGGTGCTGGAACCAACAATGCCAGAATAGCTGGAATGCTTCGCAACCTGTCAAGCTATTACTATAAAGATGCCAGCCTTCTTTTTTGTGTATGAGCTCAATCTGAATGTCAAGCAATGATCCTGTTTTTACACACATCCGAATGCTAGAATATTTATTAACATATGCTTCACAAAATATGCAGGTGCGCATTGCTCAAGGTCTTGTCCATCTTGGCAAAGGGTTGTTGACTCTGTCTCCATACCATTCTGAACGTTTTCTCATGTCACCGTAAGTTGTCTATTGAAAAATCCACTCATTGCCAATTTTGATCTGATCATTCACTAGAGCATGAATTAGGCCATCTTATGTTCTTCTTAGAACCAAAATGATGTATTTCTGGAAAAATACATGACTACAATTGAGGAATTTCTTCCTCCGATTCTTTGTTTTATTTTGTTTGAAATTATGGATTAATGTATTAGTAGACATTCTTAAGAAATGATGTTATCTCAGTTTATTCAAATGTATGAAAGGTCCTTGTCTTCTACCTGAGAAATATCAGAGAAACTTCAGTTGTGTAGTGCCCTATGGAGCTTCATCTGCGAGATAAGAATGTCGTGAGTAGCGAAGAGAGCCATAGGACTGGAGATAGGTAGTGTGCTTTCTCATAAAAATTGCAAAACAAATGTACTGTACATTTTTTTGCTGGTGCTGAGAGGCTTAATAGTTGCATTATAGTAAGTTGAAACATTATAACTTTAATTCCCCTGTGAGTATTTCTTTGTAGACTTATTTCATTTATCCCGTGACAGGATTTGATTGTATTTTGTCTTTGTACTATATTATAAGATGTTAATTAATCTTGGCTACCTTTTCTGCCTTGTTCCAGGACTTCACTCGCTGGACTTGTGGTTATGCTGCATGCATGTCTTGATATGAAGTCTATCATTTTGGGGAAGTATCATTATGTTCTATACTTCCTTGTTCTGGCCATGCAGGTATGATGCATCGTGTTGGTTTTAAGTAACGGCTTCGTATTCTTTTTAGTTCTGTTCTTCTCTCTTGTTTTCCACCCCTGCATTAAAGAAGGTGTCTTACCTACAGCCAAGAATGCTGATGACTGTGGATGAGAACCTGAAACCGCTGTCTGTACCTGTCCGTGTGGGCCAAGCTGTTGATGTCGTTGGCCAAGCAGGTCGCCCCAAGACCATAACGGGTTTCCAGACCCACTCAACTCCCGTTCTTCTGTCTGCTGGAGACCGAGCAGAGCTGGCAACTGAGAAGTAAGATAGTCTTTCCTGTATGTAATGGTTATCTGTTTGCTGTTCATCCCGAATTGCACACTTAATGTTCGATGACTTTGCAGGTATATTCCTCTTTCACCCATTCTTGAGGGATTTGTCATCTTAAAAGAGAACCCCGATTATAAAGAAGAGAACTGATTCTGATTAGGGTGTGGTTAACATAGAAGGGGAAATTGGTTTTACATATGGTGCTTTAACTGGTCCAGCATCTCACCGGTGCGTATCCCGTCTCAAGTGTTGTTTTAGTGGATGACGAAAAAGGTGGTGGGTGCCAATTGGTGCTTTTCCGAGTTTCCTCTGTTTAATGCACCATTTTGAATACATACGTGCACTCTACTGTTACTTATTTCACTTAGTCATGAATAGATTATCATCATCAGCTGTTGTTGCTGCTGCTTTCTCTCTCTCTCTCTCTCTCATATAGTCATCATATTTATTTATTTTCCTTCCAAGTAGTGTGCCGTTGTAATTTTTTCTGCTCGTGCGATGCTTTACTGTTTTATGTACACCTTCAAATGCTCCATACATCAACTCTTACAATTGATGGCTAGTTAGCCTGGTAGGCTTTTGAACCGATGAATATATCCCGATAGAGCACCTTATGTTGATGAATCTTAAATTACGTGACATCTGAAGTTTTTTTTTTTTTTGTTAAATAAATAAATTATGTGACATTTCAAGTTCTATTTATTTTAGGGTTAATTGCTAATAAAAACACCACCTTTTCACATTTTTGCAAATTCAACACCACATTTAAACGTAGTTAATTATAACATCATGTTATAATCTAGATGGTATTAAACATCTCTAGTTTAATTCAATGACCAAAATCTTATGTGGCCAGCTATGTCTGCCACGTGGGCACATATTCTGGTGTAGGAGAATGACGTGTTTTCAAAGCTAAATCAGACCTACCAAAACGACATCGTTTTCTTGTAAAACACATAATTTTTGTCGATTCGTTCATGGCTAAGGTAAGAACCCGACGCTGTAGGTGTAGGAAATGTCGTCATAAAAAACCTAGCAGACAAAGACATCGGTGCGGCAGACGGTGATCTGTTGAGGATGAGATTTATCTCAAAAGAAAAGGACGCACAACAACAATGGTGATTAACACCCTTCATCCAATGACTTCCCTAATCTGAACTAATCAAAGAACCGATTCTGGAGATTGAAAATGAGAACTGCAATGTAACATTCTTGTTCTCAAGCACAAATTAACAGACACTCTCATCTTCCCTTCCCACAGTTCTTCAAATTGAAACCTTTCATTTTACCAACGTCTTTCAAGTTTCAACTTATTATTTTTTCACACCTCTTATTTTCAGACAAGGTGATTTCATTTGATTATGGTGTGATGATAAATGAAGAGTTGTCGAATATGAGCCAGTGAGATGGGAAGAATAAGTTCTTGAGTGAGAAAGAGAATCTTGTGGTCTTCTTCTCAGTTGGATGATTAAATTTACTCAGACAATTCATCGGACATGTGTTGGGTTTAATTTGCAACACCATATTTTTTCAAAGTTTTTTTTTTCCTCCAAAAAATGACTTTTTTTTTGTTATTACATGTGGCTTGTTGATGTGGCAAAGTCAGCCAGTCACGTCACATTTTGTTCACTGAAAAACCAGATATGTTTAATATCATACAAATTGAAATGTGGTGTGGTAATTGACTACATTTAAATGTGGTGTTGAATTTGCAAAAAGGTGAAAAGGTGGTGTTTTTATTAGCAAACCCATTTATGGAAAAGAAAGGACAATCTCAAGAGCCAGCTAGGTAATTCTGAAGACCACTGCAATTCATCAAAATTTTCCATAACAATTCGGGCCAATCAACGTTCAATTGAATTAGCCTTGCGATACATATGAGCAACAAACCTAGCCTCATTTGTTTTTGGTGACAAGAATGTGAAATGGTTGGTATAAAAGCGTGCAAGTTATTGAAAATTAATTAATCTATTGATAGCTAATGCGTAAAGTTGACGATTATAAGGAAATAAAATCACTTCGTAGGTACATAAGAAATTAGGAGTTTTATCAAAGCTTTAGGATAATTTATAGAAAAATGTACTGAAATACACAAAATTTTTAAGTCTTTTCTCGTAGATGTAATGATAACTACAAAACTATTCAAATTTTGGGATATTTTCTTTTTCGCCTGAAATCTGTTGGAAATTGTTGGCATTTTTGTGGAAAAAGATTCATCTTACCTGTTATCAAAACGATATTGTTTTGGACTTGGTTATCTTCTTCTCCATTTTTATTTTTGGTTATCTCCTCTCCACCCACCACCGCCCTCCGCAAACAATTTATCAAACGATCTAGTTCACAAACCTAAAATCAACTTTTATTTGAAACATCCTAGGTGTACATCAATCGATCTAGTTCAATTTTTGTTTCTTTTATTTTTTAAGTATGAAGATTATATCACTTATTTGTAAAATTAACAATAAATAAATGAATTGCAAGTTCATTAATAATAAAAGTGCATCACATTCTTTTCAGAAAGATTATATTTTATTAAATATAACATTAAATTATATATAAATATATTTCCTTTTCAACTTGTTAGTTTGGAACTTTTAACATTAAACTTGAAAATTCTTATGAATTTTAGAATGTGAGATAAAACCTTATGTGCCTCTAAATTTGAAAAATGATGAGAAAATAGAACTAGAGAAATAAGAAAAATAAAATAAAATGACGTAATAAAAAAATAAAGTGATGCGCCTGCGACATATGAATTTGGGAGAAAAATTAAAATAGCCGAAAGTAAATTGTAAACTTCTTTTCTAATCAAGATTTGTGAAATATTCTTTTCAAACCAAACAGTAGAGTAAAAGTCTAATTTATTCTTCATCCAAATTTAAAAAAAAAAAAAGGTCAAAAATAGTGGCTGAAAAGAAAAAGAACCACACACACACACACTACAACACGTTAATTTTTTTTTTCATTTTTTTCATTTGATTGTTCATAGTAGTGGGTGGTTGAATTTTAAATGAAACGTAATAAATATCACACACCAAACACACAACATTTAGTTTAATAGATGTTGACTGTGAAAATTTGTCAAAAATTTATTCTAGTCTTTGGTTGAAAGGTTTGGGAGCTTTTTTGGTAGAAAAGTTTGGGAGGAGATAATTCGAAAGCTAAAAACATTACAAGGTATGTTCCCAATTTTTTCCCCTTTTCTGGTTTAATTTGTTTAACTTTTATGATTTATGAAAATGTTATTTTTTGTAAGGAATCCATTGGAAATATGAAAATACAAAACATTATTTCATATTTGGAAATTTGTATCGTTTAAATAATTAGGTTAATAGAATACATTATACTTGTAAGATCTCAAAACTAGATTAGCATGTACATTAACATCCATGTTGTACGTCTTATTCGGGAAAAAATTCTGAACGTGTAAAATGGGCAATTTTTTTTACACTTACAAAATCCGAACGCGCTACACGTTCAGAATTTTTTTTTGGATTAACACGTTTCTTGATTTGCAGATAGCTTGGCAATGTGTAGTTGTACAACACAATAGTAGATGAGAGAGATTACATTACTTAGATGGTGAAGATCAACTTGTGCACCTTCCATTCATTCAGTTATCTCGTGATGGTTTGATACAAGAGATTCATGAGTTTATGGAGACATCTCTGACCACTACTTCTTATACATTGAATTATTTGATGAGGAAGAGTGATGAAAGAAGATTGGAGGTTCTTATAAAACCAGATGTTGATTTAATTCACTTAGTTCAAGAGCAAGATGATCATGCCATATATGTTACACAGAAGAGTATTCAAAAAATCCCAACAACAAGTGAAGTGTCTTCATTTGTAGGTACAGATGATTCGAATCACAAATTGGATGGGTCATCTGCTGAAAGAGGATGAAGATGACGATGACAACTATGAGAGTGAACTATGTCACAATCAAATTGCTAAGCTCTGTAAATGGATTCGTGAGCTGGGGCATCTTGATGAGTGTGTGTCCATTCTGGAGCATGGTGGTCCTCACAACATGTCATCTCAAATTGTTGATCCTAATGTAGAAAGTCCTACTATAGAGGGCCTGTCTGTCACTCCTCAAATGATCCTTGTGGGCCATACTGATGACTGTAGCCCAATCGTTCATGATGATCAGGATGAGTTGGACGGTGAGGACATTGCGGTTGGGAAGACATTCACGAAGAAAGATGATGTGATAATTATTGTGGAAAACTGGCACGTGCAGCGTCAAGTGGAGTATTATATTTCACGTTCGACTATGAGCCGACTGGAATTTATCTATAAAAGAAAAGAGCTATGCGTCTTTAGATTATATGCAAAAGAAAAGGACAGATTATGGAGAGTGCAAAAATTTTAGGATAATCATACGTGTCGGCTTAACTTGACACGTAATGCTCTGAGGAAAATGTCTTTGAATGTGATGGCTGACTATTTTTCAAAGAAGATACGATACGATGGTGTTGTGTTAAAGCATAGAGCAATGATTGCCAAGTTGTTAAGGGAGTATGACATTGAGATTGAGTACGATGTTGCTTTATGTGACATGAATCTTGCTATGGAGATTGTTTACTAAGGTCATAACCAGTCTTTTGAGATGCTTCTTGCATATCTGCACATGTTGAGGGTAAACAATCCTGGTACAGTTTATAATATTCATAGGACGAGCGATCATCATTTTAAGTTCATATTTGTCACACTTGGAGTTTGCATATCAACATTCAGATAGTGTATGTGACTAGTTGTTGTTGTTGTTCAAATGGGTAAAATTAAGGGTGTTCTGTTTGTCATCGTTGCAAAGGACGGTAACGAGAGGTGGTTTTCACTTGTTGTTGGTGTGGGTCCTGTTGAGAAGGACCAGTCATGCATATGATTTTTAGAGCGTTTTAGAATGGGATTTAGAACTCGAGATGATTTGGTGATTGTTTTAGACCATCATCAAAGCATCAAGAATGTTGTTTCTAGAGTGTACCCGGACGCCCACCATGATTTTTGCTATTACCACATAGCAAAGAATCGTGCCAGACACGGCAAGCATCTCATCGCTATGTTCAAGAAAGCTACATATGCATACAGATAAGAGAGTTTTCTCAAGTATATGTCAATGATTACGAAGAATGAAAATGCGTGCGAGAGCCTACTGAGTATAAGGGTTGATCATTAGGCCAGGTCTCAATCTCCAGTACATCGCTATGCTTTCATGACCTCTGATGTAGCTGAATCTTTCAATGCATGATTGTTATGGGCTAGAAGATTGCCCATATGTTCATTTAATTGAGGTCGTCATGGGTGTGATCGAGAGATGGTTTCATAAGATACAGGAATTGACATTATCGAGGGATCACATGATCACAGAAGAGGCTTACAGAAAGCTGGCCAAACAAGTCGAGAAGGGTCATCACTTTATGGTTCGTCAAACCACTGCATATATATATATAAAGTGGTTAATGCTGAGTGGAGTTTTATAGTTGATCTTCAACATCGTACATGTGACTATGGAGAATTCTAGTTGGATCAGATGCCTTGCTCCCATGCAACATCGGCTATGCGGTACCTTTAAAAATAAGTTAAATATGTCGTCTACACTTATATTCTTTCTATTTATTACTAATATCTTTTAAGTATTCATTACATGAGTGCTAGATATAACATGTATGATTATGTTGAGTACTACTACAAACAGATCAATATGTGTCTTACATACCATGAACGTGTTTGTTCCGTACCAAACCATGATGAATGATTGTTCCATTTCAGCAAGCTTCTTTCACAATCCTCTCTCTTATAGCGGTTCCCTAAGCTGGACGACTAAAAGAAGGACGATACTGTTTATAAATTGAAGGTTTAAGCTCCAGGACTAGAAGACAACACGTATGTTCAAGATATGGAGGTAACCGACATAACAAGTCCAAGTGTACAACCCCACATGCTATTGGGTTCTTGGAGGCAAATGCAACCCAAAGACAATGTCAACCTAGAAGATGTGGAATTTGTGGAAAACTGACCCCCCTCCAACCTTTGTCTTTGTATTTGGACCCTTAGCTCGAAAGGCTATGTAACCATGTTGTGTACACCGGAAGCTACTCGGACCTCCATCAACAACAGTACTCTACAGATCTCTTGATGGTCTTGACCTATGTGTCGGATGGCCCTGTAGTGGTGTAGTTAAAGCAAACTGAACTGAAGTACTAGGCCGAGCTAAACTGTCGTGTGATGACAGGTCCTAGCTAGCAGAATTAATTTCATAATTATGTGTTAGAGGTAGTCCCTACATCCTCAACCTGCGTTGGAGTTAGTTAGTATATGATAGAGGGGTTTTTAAATTAATTCCATAATTTAAAAAAACTCATATGATGCTGAATGACATTCTCTTATCCACGACTAGTCTGTCCCCTCTCCATCTGCTCAGGGGCCAACTCTCACTCATGAGACCGATTGTGGCTCTTCTCCACCTACAAAAAATTTAATTAGTCAATGACATAAAAAATTTAAAACTTACTAATCTAACAACCAAAAATACCCACAATTTGCTCAGGGGCCTGCTCCGATCTATGACTGCGGTTGCGACTCCTCCGATTATGTCGACTAGACATCACATCAAACTTATTAACCATGTTCATCAGAAAGTCCTTCAATCGATTGAACAATCTCTCATCACGTTCACTCGTTGTCTGTAATATCTTTTCTAGCTCAACTTGAAAACGATTGGCTATCCTACGTGCTGCTTCCTGTGTCGTCTCATGCGCTGCTTCCCGAGATATCTCTCGATACCTATCCACGTGGCAATAACAAACGTGTCCTTCACTCGTACCAGAAGATGACATGGCCGATCTGACCCATTTTCCATGACGACGACCACTAGTAGGTCCCGTGGCGGTATTCACTGCACCGGTCTCTTCACAAGTACGAGGTAAGTATCCTGCGGACCTCCTCGATGTAGACCGAGCGACAGATGTAATAGGAGTAGGTCCTTTAGGTGGGGTGGGCACCCTGTGAGGTGTCGCTGCTCTAGGAGGAGTGGGCACTCTGGGAAAAGTCACTGCTCTAGACTGTGTCACCTTACGTGGCCTCTTCTTCTACTGTAATTTCACCATATAAGACACGCCCACGAGATTCTCAAACTGTGTGCTTCTGAAATAGGACAAATCATCCTCATATTCAGTCGGCTCTAAAAATACATGACACGGAAGCTGCCAGAAGATTATAGGATTAGTTAGAAATAGGTTAAAAAAATTAAAACAATTCAAGTTGAATTAAATAATCATACATACCTCATCCTCATTGAATAATGTACCGATTTGGACCGTCTTATCTTTGAAGTTCCACTTCAAACACTTCGATATTGTAACCTCGGACATAAGTTTGGCACAATATCGTCTGACACGAGGTATAGTTTCATAAGCCCATATCTATAAAATATCATATATGGTTTAATTGATAGTTCGGTATTAAATGCTTAGACATTGGAATTAAGAAACAATATTGAAACAATACTTGTAATGTCACGGTTGTTGATTCAAGAGAGGTGGATAACGAGGCTACTAGAATGGAATTGGGAGGAATTGGGGGCTTGGAAGGAATTGGGGATAAAAATCGAATCTTAAGTGAGTTAGGGCTCGAGGAAGAGGTTAAATCACAGGATCCAGATCCGGGTCGGGTCGAGGGCTGCACTGGATCAGCGATTCTGGGCTCGAAGGTAGTGGTTCGTCGTGGCAAATGGGCTGTCATGACCCCACATTAATATATGATTAATACGAAGTGTGACTGGCATAACTCGATCCCAATGAAGGATGGATCAAGGCATGAACCAAAAATAATTGAATAAGAAAATGAACTACTATATTCCAGGAACGATATTTTGTCTGCGAACTCTAATTCTGAACTGATTTCCAATACTTAAAAGTGACTGAGTAAATATATTCCTCAGAATAACAAAAGTATCTGCGAGTTCAAGACATTCTGAAGACTTGACTCGGTTAGACTTAATTAGCGGAAGCAATATAACATAACCAAAATACAAGAATGTTCTGAGTCCTGTAGAAAAATAACTCTCTTTCTCAGCACATCACCCTGTACCATCAGCACTCAACCTGCACATTTAAAAATAAACATGCAGGGCTGAGTACAAATATACTCAGTGAACACATTGCCAAAATAATTACTGAACTAAAAACTGATTTTCTTGTCATGCATCTGAGTAAACACATAGGGGTTTTATCTGAAAAGACCCTATGTTTTACTAAATCACTTTCTGTCTTTGAGTGCTCTTTTCTGTTGTATGATCATCCGTATCTGAACTGAAAGTCGAGGAATAGCTCCGCTAAAGCCTTTTCCACGAACGCCGAGGAATAGCTCCGCTAAAGCCTTTTCCATGAACGCTTAACATCGTTGATGTCTTAGTCAGGAATAGCTCCGCTAAAGCCTTTCCATCTGTCTAATATCACCGACTTAAATATACACTAACCTCGGTTAATACGCTAAGTTAGCACGAGGTCCGATCGATTTAAGAGTTAGAAAGCCCCTTGTGAGCTAACTAAATATAGATAAGGATATCATACAAAATAAACATTTTATGCATGACAATAATTTATTTGCATCAGAATAAATAACTGCGGGTGAGTAAAAATTCAAATAATTATTTGGACTAAGAGTCCACTGTAAAAGAAAGCCCACATTTCACCAATGTCTTAAAACTGAATTGCAGCAAAATGTTCATCCTTGCACTTTATCTCGCACTGGATGGCTTGCCTTCATAGAGATAAACATGAAACTGAGTATGCTGAACCAAAGAACGCTGTTTGGACTCAATATGAAATTGAAGGTCTATTAGGGTCTAGTATCCGTTCTAAATTTTCTTAGCTTAAGGGTTAATCTCGACCCTAGATCTTAAACATCTCAAGACATACGTCATTATCATTTAAGGTATCAAAAACATCTTAACATCCATCATAACTCGATTCTAGAAACAAGGTCAATATTAAACTTATAGACTAATCAACGTTCTACACAACGTCCATCTTTGCAGAATTTTCTGCTTTGACTCACTAAGGTGCAAGGGACGTACCATATACCGTTGGAAAGCCACGGATGTCTAGAATTTTATAAAATTTACATGACTCAAGATGATAACCAACGAAAAAGTTATAATCGATTTACCGGAAGGTGGCAGAACTGTCATGAATTTACGAAAAAAACACGTGACCTGACTTTGCCGATTTTTCATAATCGACTCAGGAAGAATTAGAGACTGAACCTGTAACAGTCCGGTCCCAAAAAAGGTAATGAAGTAGGGACGGGGTGTTAATCCAAAAAGGATTAATGTTTGGAATATAATTTAACAAATGAGTATGCCAAATGTAGGATATGCCCTCCGGAAAATCGAACAGCATAACCTCTGTAACTAGAGCGAATCCCCATTTATAAACGGCTTATAAGAGAAGAATGGAAGTTGTAACAATTTAATAAGCCCTTATAGGCCATACAGAAGCAAATAAACAGATACCAACAGTCAATAGATCTATTCATAGGTCGACGAAAGAAACAAAAACCAATAGGCTGAACAAATGAAGCCTTTCCATAGGCCAAAACGAAGGATCAAGTAGGCATAACAAAGAATGAGGCTATCTTCCTTTAGATCAATCATAAAGGCAACATATAGTTAAAGTATAAAGACATGCTATAACTAGACATCAACATGGTTCATAATCAGAGAAGCAGAATCATGTCAAGAAAATACCATAAGTCATCAGAGTAGCAAGAACCATAGTGGGAATAATACTGTGATAGTAAAACATGATCTCAGTCACCAACCCACTTCACAGCCACCATCGACCTCTGCATCTCAACCTGAAAACATTTGAAAAAGAGGGCGTGAGTACTAATGTACTCAGTGGGGTTTTATAAGAAAACTCTGAAAAACTTTAGAAATATCCAATAATAATTGACAGCATATGGAAAGCAAAACGCAAAAGTCCTTCCCATATCTGCAAAACATTTTACTTCTTGTGGGCCCTCCCTGACTCAAACCTGAGGCATGCCTTAGGATAAGAGAGGGGTTACCTCAAATATCCCACCGAGTATGCGAGGGGGTTACCCAGCAGTGACTCCCTAGTGATCAAAAGATCACAACCTGGTGACCTAAATGTCACAACCTGGTAACCCGAAGGTTACAATTCATGAGTATGCGAGGGGGTTACCCAGCAGTGACTCTGAGTATGCGAGGGGATTACCTAGCAGTGACTCCCTAGTGGTCAAAAGACCACAATCTGGTAACCCGAAGATTACAACATGATAATAATCATCGTTCCTTGAGCTCAATATCATGCTTTACAATCATTTAATCTTAACATTCAATCCTCAACATTAATCCTCAATATTCAATCATAAAAATCAAACCTCAATGTTCAATCCTCAACATTAATCCTTAATATTCAATCCTCAACATTCATTCATGCTAGCATAGATCATAACCTAGAATAAATCATCTAGGTCCAATTCCTCAATCAATTCCAGAGCCTTAACGCCTATAAGGGATACTATAGTCAACCTGCAAGGCATCATTCATTTAACCAAAGCTTCCTCATCATAATATCAATTTCCAACAATTAATCCTATGATCATGATCATTTATATCTCATATCAACAAACCATATCATATCAAATTATGCTAGCATCCATAACATATTATGCTCAAGAGCTCAAATAACAATTCATATCATCAATTCCCATAGCATAATAATTCCTTGTACAGAGACTAATCAAGCGAGCATAAAATCATTTAGTTGGATATTTCAATTTTCCCTGACATGCTCTTAGAGCTCACTAGCTGAAATAATATATGAGTATAGTATTACCCACCTTGATCGTTACTCTCGAGGTGAAGCAATGGGCTGCAACTCCCTTCCTTGATTCCTTCGAGGTTCGGTTTGTCCTACAAAAGACGATTATCGACTTAGCGATTTATAATCGAAGATCCTAGAACCCAAAATCACATAAACCGACTTCCTTGACTACGACCTCATCGTGGATTGCACGACTTTAGATACCTTTAATCAACTCGGCCAGAACATGAAACATTGCTAAAATAATAATTTAAGATCGTCCAAATCAAAAGATCGACGAAAGACAACTCCCCATTGTTTTTACCCTTTTTCGACATTTTCACCAAAATCCAACAATACTTTATTTTTATCCAAAAATCATGAAATTATTCGAGAATATCCCACATCATAACAGCAGTCAAATATCTAAATTCGGGATTTTTCTGACGACTTTTGATTTCAAAATTAAACTCGAACATCTTCACGGTTTAGGCAAAATTCCAAATGACGAGATATTCAAAAATAAAATTCAATGATATGTTATTCCAACATAAAATAATATTTCGGAAAACTTTTCAGTTGAAACTTTTTCGATTCGGGACCCTGAAAGGCCCCGAAATTGCAAAATACCGAACTGACCGCTACAGTAACTGATTCTGTTTTCCGGCAATTTGGCCATTTTCGGACCACCAATCGACAATGACATCAAAAGACGAAATGAAGAACACATATAAATACACAATATATCCGAAAATCAAAGTGATCAAACAAGAAACGGACCAAGATGAGAATGTCGAAAGGTGGAAGACGGTGGTGGAGATAGCGGGCTGCTGCGGTTTTCCGGCGGCGACACAGGTGGCTGGCGGTGATGGAAGCCTCTCCGGCGATCCTCCGGCAATGCTCCGGTGGTCGGAGCCGGCTGTGGGGTAGTGGGACCCCCCTCTCTTCTCCAATCTCTCATCTCGTCTCATCTCTCTCTCTTTTCTAATCCCCCCCTCTCTCTCTTCTCTATCTTGCTTTCTCTCTCTAGATTAGGAAATGGGGTGGGAAATGAGGATAGATGGTCCCATATTTATAGGAGAAAAGTAAAAAAAATATCCGGTATAAAATCCGGATATAAAATACTGATAAACTATTTTTCAGATTCGATTAATGTTACTTTATTCAATGGCGAGGTCCAAATGACCTCGAATATGAAATCTGAAAATATCGGGAGACTCGTTGGCTCGAGTACTATTGAACCAACCCATCGAATAAAAATGAGGATGTCGTCTGAAGAAAGACGAAGAAAGATTCTCTATTTAAAAATAAATTTACTATTCATTATAGGCGACGGAAAACATTCCCGAGCGTTCGTTTGATCTCTGATTAAAAATTTGAAAATACGGATGGATTCCTTGGGTGATTTTTCATGGGGATAGCTTGTCAAAACAAGACCTGAATCAAGACACGGGATTTCATAAATTTTTGAAATTCACGTCTTTGTGGAAAATCCCTATTCACAAGTTAATCCTTTAAATTTTTCAACACTGGGACTCCCATAGACCTCATATTAAAATTTTGAAAACACTGACAAACTCCTTGGATCATTATCTTTCAAATGAATCTAAAATAAGCTATATCCCGATATCCGAAACAAAATTCAAAAAGATAATTTTTACAAAAAGGGACTCCTGAAGTCGTGACTTACATCAGCTTCCTTAATTATGCTCAAATTTCCTCTTAATAATTCCTAATCTTAATTAGGAACTCCTTAATCTTATTTTAAAATTTGGGTTGTTACAGAGCCATATTGGAAAGCCACTTAAGTCTAGTTTCCGGTAAAATTTACGGTGACTCAATACGACGTCTAACGAGGGAGTTATGTTCGTTTTACCGAAGGGTGGCAAAACTGCCGACCCGCGCGCAAATGCGCGAACTCTAACAAAACTTCATAACATCCATAATACTCGATACACAAGCTTTCACAACATCAAAATATATCTCAAAATTCAACTAAACATGCTTGCACATAACCAACTCATTTCCAAATCATCAACCATCATTTAAAACACCAAAAACCACACATATACTTCTTAAGCTTAAATTTGGTAGTGCATGCTTATAATCAATATTTTCGAAAATACCTTTGAAACAACAATGGAGAGAAGCTTTAGGAGGTTGAAGATGGTTGGATCAAGCTTTGATTATGGCTGCAACTTGAAGTCCTTGCCTTACTCTCTCTCTCTCTCTCTAAAACTTTCAAGAAGATGAAGATGGAATGAAGAAGAAGAAAGAAAAAGTAGCTGTTTTGATCTCTCTCTCTCTCTCTCGATAATTTTGTGCAGAAAATGAAGATGGAATGGAGAAGAAGAAGCAAAGAAAGTGTATGAAAGTAAAGGAAAATGATAGTTGTTGCCATTGCCATATATATATACAATACACACACACACACACACACACACACATATATATATATATATATATATATATCTTGCTATTTTGGGGGAAAGGGTGACATGGGAGGCATGGGAGAGATGAGGGGAGGTATGTCCTCTCATGCCTTGGGAGTTGACTTGGCAAATACCCGGTTTAAATATCGGTTGTTCGATTATCGTGATATTTTTTATCTCTGGAAAAATCCTGAACTTACCCGAGCTTGATGAAATAATTCACTTATTTTAAAACAATAATTTATCTGAAATTACTTGGTTTTGAAATACTACTTTGAAACACTGATTTTAAATTCTCAACAATTAAACGTCTGAAACTCGGAGAATATCTGCTTCCTTTGACTTGAACATCTCGTTTAAATTATCTTTATATAAACAATTGCATGACTGGAGAATATCTGATTCTCTCAGTCCTGAAAATATTTATCGGAATATCTGATTCACGATAAACCCACACCGTAATTTTAAAATAATAGAAATCGAATTTATCTAAAATTATGATTCCGGCTTTCCATATTGAATAGAGAATATAATCCTAACTAAAAGAATAGACTTGTTCCTCAACTCCTGGACCTTTCGATCCAACACGGCTTCTGGTCTCTCTTCATAAGTTAGATCTGGATCTAACTCAATCTCACTGTGCTGAATCACATGCTTTAGATCATACACGTATTTCCTTAACTGAGATACATGAAATACATTATGAACATTACCAAAACTAGGTGGTAATGCTAATCTGTACGCCACTGAGTCTATCCGCTCAAGGATTTTGTAAGGTCCTATAAAATGTGGTCATAACTTTCCTTTTATGCCAAATCTAATTATCCCCCTGGAAGGAGATACTTTCAGGAAGACCTTATCTCCTGTTGCAAATTGTAAATCTGTATGGCGTCTATCCGCGTACGACTTCTGCCGACTCTAGGCTTCTTGAATCCTCTGACGGAGTTTTGGCATGACTCGATCCCAATGAAGGATGACGGAGTTTTGGCATGACTCGATCCCAATGAAGGACGGATCAAGGTGCGAATCGGAAATAATTGAATAAGGAAATGAATTACTATATTCCAAGAACAATATTTTGTCTACGAACTCTAATTCTGAACTGATTTCCAATACTCAAAAGTGACTGAGTAAATATATTCCTCAGAATAACAAAAGTATCTGCGAGTTCAAGACATTCTAAAGACTTGACTTGGTTAAACTTAATTAGCGGAAGCAATATAACATAACCAAAATACAGGAATGTTCTGAGTCCTGTACAAAAATAACTCTCTTTCTCAGCACATCATTTCTGACACTGAGTCTGGCCCAAGAATCCTTCTCTCACCCACTTCATCCTAGTAAAGTGGTGATTTGTACTTCCGCCCGTACAAAGCTTCGTATGGCCCCATATTGATGGTTGCCTAATAACTATTGTTATAGGCAAACTCAATCAATGCTAATATTTCCCCCCAGCTTCCACCCCTGTCTAGGACCATTGTTCTTAACATGTCATCTAATGTTTGGATCGTCCTTTCGGACTGACAATCTGTCTGTGGGTGAAATGCTGTACAGAAATTGAGTTGAGTTCCCATCTCCTTTTGTAAACTAATCCAAAATCTTAAGGTAAACTTTGAATCTCTGTCCGATGTTATCGACACCGGAACACCATGAAGGTGTACAATCTCTCTGACATAAATCTGAGCTAGCTTATTCGATCCATCCATAACTCAGATCGGAAGAAAATGAGCTGACTTTGTAAGCCTGTCAATAATGACCCATATGGTTGTATTCCCTCGTCTTGACTTGGGTAGGCTTGTCACAAAATCCATCGCTATATGTTTCCACTTCCATTCGGGAATCTCTAATGGTTGTAGCGCACCGTAAGGCCTTTGGTGCAATACCTTAACTTGTTGACATGACAAGCATCGCTCAACATAGGAAGCTACATCCCGTTTCATTCATTCCCACCAGAATTTCTGCTTCAAATCCTGATACATTTTCATACTTCCCGAGTGTGCTGTATATGGAGTATCATGAGCCTCGCTTATGATCTCGTTTCTGAGCTCAACACAGGATGGAACACATATAAGGTAAGCACTATCCGATGCTTCCTTGAAACTTTCTGTTTTTCCTGATCTGATCTTCAAGCGCATCTCTTCCATGGCTTGATCTTTTCTCTGTGCCTTAATTATCTTTTCTCGGAGATCTGGTACGGCTACTAATGTTGCAACATAACATACAATCGTCTCAGGAGGGTAAACCACCTCTAATTGTAAGCTTTCAAAATCCCTGATGAGTTTCTCCTCCTGAGTGAGGAGAAAACCTAACCTGCTTGTTTTACGACTCAAGGCATCTGCTACCACATTAGCCTTGCCTGGGTGGTAATTGATTCCACAGTCGTAGTTCTTTACCAATTCAAGCCATCTGCGCTGTCTCATATTTAAATCCTTCTACTCGAAAAAGTACTTTAGACACTTGTGATCTGTGAAAATCTCACACCTAACTCCGTATAGATGGTGTCTCTAGATTTTCAAGGCATGCACTATTGCTGCCAACTCTAAGTCATGCGTAGGATAATTCAACTCATGAATTCTTAACTGTCTGAACACATACACTATGACTTTGCCTTCTTGCATTATGACACAGCCTAATCCATTCTTCGAGGCATCCGTGTAAATCACAAATTCTTTATCACTGACTGGAATAGTTAACACTGGAGTAGTGGTTAATCTCTTCTTAAGCTCTTGAAAACTGGCTTCACATTCTTCTGACCACTGGTACTTAACTCTCTTCCTTAGCAATTGTGTCATTGGCCTAGCTATCTTGGAGAATCCTTCTATGAATCTCCTATAGTATCCAGCTAATCCAAAGAAACTTCTAATTTCATTAGGAGTAGTTGGAGACTTCCATTCTTGTACTGTCTCTACTTTAGATGGGTCCACTTTTGTGCCTTCCGCTGACACAATGTGTCTAAGGAACATCACTTTCTTTAGCCAAAATTCACACTTGCTGAACTTGGTGTAAAGTCGCTCATTTCTTAGTGTTTATAACACTGTTCTCAAATGCTCTGCATGATCTGATTCATTCCTAGAGTAGATGAGAATGTCATCTATGAACACAAGGACAAACTGATCCAAAAATGGATGAAACACTCGATTCATGAGGTCCATAAATACTGTTGGAGTATTTGTCAATCCGAATGGAATCACTGTAAACTCGTAATGACCATATCGGGTTTGAAAAGCTGTCTTAGGTATATCTTCTGACTTGATCTTCAACTGATGATACCCAGACCTTAGGTCAATTTTCGAGAATACACTTGCTCCCTTGAGCTGATAAAAAAGATCATCAATCCTTGGCAAACGATACTTGTTCTTCAATGTCAGCTTATTCAGCTCACGATAATCTATACACATTCTCAATGTATCATCATTCTTCTTCACAAACATGATTGGTGCTCCCTATGGTGATGCACTAGGCCGGATGAAACCTAGGTCTAATAATTCCTGAAGCTGAATCTTGAGTTCTTGCAACTCTTTTGGGGCCATCCTGTACGGAGCTTTGAAAATTGTGACTACTCCCGGTTCCAAATCTATTACAAACTCAACCTGCTGATTCGATAGCAATCCTGGCAATTCCTCTGGAAAAACGTCTGCAAACTCTTGCACAACTGGAACATCTTCCATTTCCCTCTCTATATCATCTATCTTTTTTAGATAAACTAGAAAAGCTTGATTTCCTTTCTTGATCATCTTATTGGCCTGCAGCGCTGAAATCATTGGAGTGAACTTTCCCATCTTTATGCCATGAAAACTTGTTGGCTCTTCTCCTAGAACTTGGAATGATATCTTCTTTTCGCTGCATAGGATCGTGGCATGGTTTTCTGACAACCAATCCATTTCTAGGATTACATCGGTATCCTACATCGGTAGGACACTTAGATTATCGGCCTTAATCTTAGTTGATCCCAAGTCTATTTCTATGTTCGAGCAAACGTGAGTCGCAGTCATAGCTCCACCAGTTGGTGTTAAAATCTTCATCTTATGACTAGTTCGTTCAGTTTTAAGCTCTAACTTATCACCACATGCAGATGAAATAAAAAAGTGTGATGCTCCAGTATCAAATAAAATAACTACAGGCATGCCATGAAGTTTGCCCATACTTGCAAGGTTACCTTTCTGCTTCTCTTTTCCGGAGGAACTGGAATTTATTGCGTAAGACCTGGAATTCCCTTGCTGCGTCTGCCTCTGCTGTTGTTGTTGCTATTGTGGTTGCTGACTCTGTTGACCCGATGTCTGCAAGGCCTTTAGCTACTGAGGGTTTCGTCTCTGCTGTGTCTTTGGGCAATGCCTCGCATAGTGACCTTCCTAGCTACAGTTATAGCAACTTGTACTGCCCACCAGGAAGTTTCCCTAGCAACTTGTACTGCCCACCAGAAAGTTTCCCTTACGCGGCTTATTGTACTTTGGCATAACGGATAGTTGGTTTGTGTTGGCACATATCTTTCTGGGGCAGGGGCATTCTGCTGTCCCTGTTGCCTATTTCCTTGCCAAGGTTTCCTATAGCCTTAGTTCTTGTTCTGGTTACCTCCATCATTCTACTTTCTTTTTCCTCAGAAGTTCTGTGATGGAGTCTGGGTTGGTGCTGGTGCTTGAGTTGGCACTGGAGCTGACATTGGAGCCTTTCTTTCTTCAGGCATTACTGCCTCGATGTCCAATACCTTGTTCAACGACTCGGCATAGGTCAGGTCTTCCCGACTTGCCAAAGACATGGCAATCTCATGCCTTAGTCCTGATCTAAACTTAGATGTCATCTTCTCATCAGTATCCACTTGGAGAGGTGCATACCGTGACAACTCGCAGAATACTCACTCGTACTCTGTGACAGACATCTTCCCCTGTTTCAGAGTATGAAACTTTGCTTCCTTCTTGACTCTGAACGTCTTAAGAATGTATTTGTCGTAGAATCCAGCTTTGAACTGATCCCACATATAAGCATCAAGCGGCTCCGGAATCATGGTCCTCTTTCTAGACTGCCACCAGAAATCTGCATATCTGGTTAACTGGAATGCTACATAGGAGAGTCGCTCCTGGTTATCACAGCGGAGGAAATTAAAAATCCGCTCCATCGCCCGGATCCACGCCTCAAAATCGACGAGGTTTCCTGCTCCATCAAACGATGGAGGGTTCTGTTGTAGAAAAAGCTTCTCAATTCTGCACTGTGGAGGTGGGGGAGGTGTCTGCTCTCGTTCCTCCCCATGTCTTTCTTGTTATTCTTCCTCCACTCTTTCCTGTCTTTTTTGCCTTGGAGGTCTCCCTCTAGGCCTATTCTGTCTTACGGGATTCACATTCGCATTTCTTCCTCGTGCTGCTCTGGGTGGTACCATTCTGTAAATTATAATTAATAACTAAGTCACTGCTTACTGCTGTATAATTAACTCATTAACTGGTCCTTAACATATCTTGAGCACGCAAAACACTTTGAAACTCTGAAGCGTAAATCGACAGCCCTTTTAGTCTTAAATATATATATCAGGGAAATCATCTCAAACGAGGTCTTTCAAGTACATTTTCTAATGCATGGGTTCTACAAAAAAAAAATCAGCCATGCCTGGACGACAGAATGCTTACAAGCTAACGCATTCCTGTCTCAAAAAGTGGGAATACGTAAGTCCTAAGAATGGTCCTCTAGGGAACACATTCAACTACTGAAATGTACATAACAAAATAGATCATCCTGACACAAAATACAACTGACATAGCACAAAAGCTAAACTAGTCGGATGAGATACTGGTCTACCGACCATCCTGGATCCTCCGAGGGGTCATCTCCCTCCTCTGACTGCGGATCCTCCGAGGGATCCTCTTCTGACTCGTCCTCAAATGCCAGTACCAGACGGTCTGCAGCTGCTGCACCTCCCTCCTCAGCTCTCTGGCGGTGTACCTCGTGCACAACCTCTATGGTCCTCTCCGAACTGATATAGTGAACTGAAATAGAAATTCTAACATGTAACGCCCCAGTCCCACTAAGACCAAAATGTCACCAAAACATACGTACATGCTTACGTGATAAATATTTTTCAAGAAATTAAATTAACTTTATAAATAATTTGTAAACGAGCAGCATCTCAACTTAAAAATATTCAAACCACGCACTCAGGCGTTCTCAAAGTCAATTTCCAACAAGGCTTTTCAAAAACAGTGACTCACATAATCGAATTATGACCTGCCAACAAGCAATACATATATCCGAACAGGCCATACATTCAAAAGCTTCACGGCTAACCCTTATATACATTCAAAATATTTATATATACAATCAAAAATTGACCATTAAGGTTAACAACTTTCAAACTTAAAAGGTTTGCAGAGTATCAGCTGAAGCATTTAATATTTGACAAACAAACATAAGTTTAAAGATGATTTTAAGCAAAAACTATACAAGGTTCAACCATCTAACCCACTCCAACAGGTCGCCATCAACCAGGTTGATCTCCAGGACCTGAAAACATTTGAAAATATTTAGGTTGAGTGCCAGAAAACACTTAGTGGGCATTGCTATTCATCCAAGTTATATTTTCATACTTAAACATCAATCATAAACATACTTTATAACATAGTTTACTCTTCTTTATTGGATGAGAGACCCAATGTGATCACATGAATACTTTACGGTTACTTATCTAGACATTTAGTCACAAAGTAAATCGTCTATGCTTGTAAGTCGGAATTCCTCTGTGCATGAAGTCTCATAACATCCAATCATTACGTAAACAATGCTATTAAAACATTTAACATGCTTTTCATGGACGAATTTAAAAATACAGCTGTGAGTTATAGAAAAACCCACCTGGATGATCTCAAAGTGCAGTGAAAATTTTATGCACTGCTATTATGTTTTCCGTCCGTCTTGACCTATAAAATTAAAATTCTAGCTTAGAAACCTCAAATAAGTCATTAAGGTAATAACCTAGGTCCTAAATAACTTAATTAAGGATTTCCTATGCCTTGGGATCATTTAGGATTGAAATGGTGTCAAACGGGCGAATAATGCGTATTTGACAGAATGAATTAATTTAGATTGAGAATTTATCGGATTTAGTGAACAGAATTGAATGGATAAATATGTATCAAACTTAACTTAATAATTTTGAAGCTTGATTTAACATATAGAAGTAAATTTTAATTTTTAGAATTTATTTTGAGCAATATACAATATTTTACTTATAGGACTAAATCACGTTTTCTAAAAATTAATCCTAATTTAATTCTCAAGTACTAAACTAGAACTAAGAGAATATGAATTTGGGAGTTGAGTTCATTTGATATTTTAGGGCCAACCTGAAATTAAATAGATCAAATAATATTAGATTAAAATTTAAAAACAATAGAGAGATTTACAATTATGTAAAATTATAAAATTTGAACGGTAAATTGACTGAAATCTTAAATTAAAAGAAAGCTTTCGTGGTAAACCTCACCTTTCTTTTCTTCTCTGTTTCTTCTTTCAATTTTTTTATTTCCTTCGCTGTCTTCTCTTAGCTTTTATTTTTGATCTATCATTGCCAAATTCTCCCAACAATATATATGTATATATGTATATTTAATTGACATACATCACAGGTGTACTACTACGTACACTAACCTTTTAAATGGGTTCCAAAATGTCCCATTTCAATTGGTTAAAATTTTGATTTATTTTATTTATTTATTACTATTATTATTTTCTTATCACTTAAGCAATCCACCTATTTACACACATTCCTACACATACACGTGCCTAAGGATGAAAATATCGTGAAATATCGCAGATATATCGCGGATATTGACATTGCGATACGGATATTGGGGGAAATATCTTTTTTCCCGAGTATCGACAAGAAATCGCAATATATCGCAAGATATCGCAAAATATCGCAAGATATTGCAATATATCATGATTTTTTTAATATTTCTATAATATATTTTAATTTTTATTTAATACTATATATTTTTGTGATCTTTTTTAGGTCTTCAATGTAATTATTTGAGTTGCAATATTCTTTGCTTTATAAAGACATTCACTTTGCAAAAAAATATAAGAGAAAGAAGACCGGAAAATCAACGGATGTCTTAAAAAGAAAAGTGAGATTCATGCAATAGAATCAAGGATCATAAGTATATATATGGTTTGCTAAAGGATGTGGTGCTGGAGGTTGGTTCTAAGAATGTTGTACAGATTGTTACTGATAATGGTTCCGTTTTTGTGAAAGCAGGAAAAAATCTCATGAGTAAGTATGATCTGTATTGGACACCATGTGCTGCTCACTATATCGACTTAATATTTGAAGATATTGGAAAAAAAGAAACTGTTGTAGATGTAATTGCAAAGGCTAGACAATTAACCAATTATATTTATAACCATGGTTGGCTACTTGCACTGATGCGGGAGATGTGTCAAGGAGATATTGTACGCCTAGGAGCTATACGTTTTGCAACAAATTATAAGGTTGCAGAGCAAGAATATCTAGATCTGGTTTATACAACAGCTGATGAAAATGATGAAGAAGGAAATCCACTTTTTTCATGGGTTCACCCTGCACACTTAGATGATAATGAGGGAAATCCTGATCCAAAAAAGTTGTTATGGCTCGTGATTATGCCATTGATGTGTATCAAGTATTACAAAAAGAAGTGGGTAATACTTCTTGTGATTCAAAAACAGATAGCTCAACAAAGGATGGGGGAAATAGTGATGGAGAAAATGATGGAAGTGGTGGAAATGATGATGGTGGTGGAAATGGTGGGAACAATCAAGATGATTATGGTTCAAGTCATACGTTATTGAGTCCATTCAGTTGTGAGGCCAACTTCACTCATACAACACAAGATATGGACCATGGAAGTAGAGCTGGAGGTTCTGGAATAGGTGCAATAGGAAAGGAATACATAAGGAGACATGCATGGACTCAAGAAGAAAGTCCAAGAACTGATATTGAAGAACTTTCTGCCAATCTTGATTCTATGAATATGGGTGGCACTGATCGTAGTGATATGTCCCAAGATTCATATGCTTCTTACACATATGGGAGTTCACAAATTGATTGGACTACTCAAAATGTGTATCAACAAAATAATTGGGTCAATGGACATTATCCAATTCATGATGAAGCTGTTGGAATAAATCAAGAAACATATCAAGCGCATGTGCATAATTATATCCATAATTACTCGAACGTGATAAGTTGGTACCAATATTGTTTAGAACAAGATGGCATTCCATCTACTATATTTGAACCTCATAGATCTTCATTTTGGTATTAATTATACTTTATAATGTTTATTTAGTCATTTTATGTTGTATTATGTATTATTTTGTCAAATGTATTGTCTCAAACGGTATTTATATAATGTATTATTCATATATTTGCTTTCAAAATACAATTCTATCAAAAAAATTAGTGGAATATGTGCATAATAATATGTCATAATAATTCCTAAAATTCCATGCTAAATTTCCAAGATTTTAATATGATTTTCGTCATTTTTTTCAATTTTCTGCAATATCGATATATCCGTCGATATATCCGTAAAATTGAAGTTGCGATATATGTTGCGATAGCGATATTTTCATCCTTGCACGTGCCCAACCTATAACTATCTATATATATGACTAAGCTTGTGTTACTACTTAAGAAAAGAAAAAAATAAAATTAAACATATATTACTACTTATTAGCAGCACACATAGATGATATTAGATTTTAGACATTAGGCACTCACAAACTAGTTCGAAGTGGCTAATGTATTGGCAGAGGAAATCAATTAAATAATATTTATCTATCTTGATTCCTTTTATATTTAATTAATAAGGTGATTAAAAATGAAACTGAGTTTGGTTGGAAAGGAGTCTTTAAATGAATAGAATTATTGAGCTTGAATTTTTAAAGTTGGACTTAAAGGAACAAATTAATTTCAAAGTGTTTAATGGAATAAATTCCATTGGTAGGTCAAATGAAGTCCGAGTTGGATGAACTTGATATCAACGATCTCATTAATATCTTATTTTTATAATAATAGTTCTCATTTTTAACTTAGATGTTCAACAACTAAGGCCGAGAATTTTCTTCTATATAGTAAATTTATATATTATATTTTTCAGGGGTGTTACATAACATCTCCCCAACCGAAAGAAAAAAGAAGAAAAATTTTCACAGTCAACTTCGCACTGAAATGAGTTCTTACTGACGAACTCTTTGACTTAGAACATTTTCTAAGTTTATTTTCGAGACATTGACTCGAATATTCTTAACTACTTTTGAACATCCCGGACCAACTTTCGAAACTTCTACTAGAAAATTTTGAACTCTTAAACTCTATTTCAAGACGCTAACTTGAAATAGAAATCTCTTGGCTTCTTTTCAAATTTCTAACTTGAAAACTCTGAACTTACTATTTGAGACGCTAACTCAAAATATTAAAGTTTTACCTCGAGATGCTAACTCGAGATAAAAATTCTTGAGGTTACCCTTTTCGAGATACTGACTCGAAAGATAAAATTTCTGAAGGATCTAGTTTGAGATGTTGACTTGAACTAAAATTTTCAAGATTCTATCTTGAAGGTTCATGGACTGATTTATTTTGAGACGCTGACTCAAAATAAATTCGGCTTGAGGTTTTGAAATGCTAATTCGCAAACCTTACTGAAACGAGGACTTGATACATCAGCTACTGGAACTGGAATCCCTGATCATCATGCCTCCTGAAACTTGTCTTTTTCCTTCAGGTTCTTGAACTTGCTGAATTTCTTCATTAGGTTCCACTGGCTGAGTCTTTACTTAAATGAAAGCCAACTTAAAGGGAACTAAGGCAATCTAGATTCTTCTAAATTCCTCTATGTTCTCTGAGGCTTAAATTCATGAAACGACCTAACTTATCTGAAGTCCGATCGTGCAAAAGCTCGACTTATCTAAAGTCTGACTCGATTGAACTTTGCAATCACTTAAACTACACTACTGAAGTCTAGCAACCTTGGGTGCCTGCTTAACTGTTACATTATGAGCTTGCCTCAACGAAATAAAAATCACTGAAACTCTTTTAAACATAATGGGGCTTTCATAAACTTTTTCTGATGCAAAACTTTTGCCAATATCTGATTGGTCTTACTATGCCATTATCTGAATGGTCTTACTGAAAATTTTTATAACTTTGCTATTATCTGAATAGCCTGAACTGAAAGATTTTCAAAATCTTGCCATTATCTGAGTGGCCTGCTTGAATATTGAAATTTGATAATTCCATACCTTTCTTTGGTTGAGCCTGATGTGAGGGAGTGCTGAGAGTTGTTAACTGATCACTGAACAGTCTAAGGAACAATCTTAGACTTAACTGAAAGAACTTAGAGTTCAGAGCAAAAACGCTCTGATACCACTCTGTCAGACCCCACATTAATATCTAATTAATAAGAAATGTGACTGGCATGACTCGATCCCAATGAAGGATGGATCAAGGCGCGAACCGGAAATAATTGAATAAGAAAATGAACTACTATATTCCAGGAATGATATTTTATCTGCGAACTCTAATTCTGAACTGATTTCCAATACTCAAAAATGACTGAGTAAATATATTCCTCAGAATAACAAAAGTATCTGTGAGTTCAAGACATTCTGAAGACTTGACTCGATTAGACTTGATTCGTGAAAACAATATAACATAACCAAAATACAGGAATGTTCTGAGTCCTATACAAAAATAACTCTCTTTCTCAGCACATCACCCTGCACCATCAGCACTCAACCTGCACATTTAAAAACAAACATGCAGGGCTAGTACAAATATACTCAGTGAACACATTGCCAAAATAATTACTGAACTGAAAATCGATTTTCTTGTCATGCATCTGAGTAAACACACATGGGTTTTATCTGAAAAGGCCATATGTTTTACTAAATCACTTTCTGTCTTTGAGCGATCTTTTCTGTTGTATGATCATCTGTATCCGAACTGAAAGTCGAGGAATAGCTCCGCTAAAGCTTTTTCCACGAACGCAGAGGAATAGCTCCGCTAAAGTCTTTTCCACGAACGCTTAACATCGTTGATGTCTTAGTCAGGAATAGCTCCGTTAAAGCCTTTTCCTCTTTCTAATATCACCTACTTAAATATACACAAACCTCGGTTAACATGCTAAGTTAGCACGAGGTCCGATCGATTTAAGAGTTAGAAAGCCCCTTGCGAGCTAACTAAATACAGATAAGGATATCATAAAAAATAAAATATTTTAAGCATGATAATAATTTATTTGCATCATAATAAATAACTGTGGGTGAGTAAAAACTCAAATAATTATTTGGACTAAGAGTCCGCTGTAAAAAAAAAGCCCACCTTTCACCAATGTCTTAAAATTGAATTGCAGTAAAATGTTTCTCCTTGCACTTTATCTCACACTAGATGGCTTGCCTTCATAGAGATAAACATGAAACTGAGTATGTTAAACCAAAGAACGCTGTTTGGACTCAATATGAAATTGAAGGCCTACTAGGGTCTAGTATCCGTTCTAAATTTTCTTAGCTTAAGGGTTAATCTCGACCCTAGATCTTGAACATCTCTAGACATACATCATCATCATTTAAGGTATCAAAAATACCTTAACATCCATCATAACTCAATTCTAGAAATAAGGTCAACATTAAACTTATAGACTAATCAACGTTATGCACAATATCCATCTCTGCAGAATTTTCTGCTTTGACCCACTAAGGTGCAAGGGACGTACCATATACTATTGGAATGTCACGAAAGTCTAGAATTTTATAAAATTACAGTGACTCAAGATGATAACTAACGAAAAAGTTATAACCGATTTACTGGAAGGTGGCAGAACTGTCATGAATTTCCAAAAAAACACGTGACCTGACTTTGCCGATTTTTCATAATCGACTTAGGAAGAATTAGAGACTGAGCCATATAACATTGGAAAACCACTTAAGTCTAGTTTTCGGAAAAATTTACGGTGTCAATACGACGTTTAATGAGGGAGTTATGCTCGTTTTACCGAAGGGTGGCAAAACTGCCGACCCGCGCGCGAATGCGCGAACTCAAACAAAACTTCATAACATCCATAATACTCGACACACAAGATTTCACAACATCAAAATATATCTCAAAACTCAAATAAACATGCCTGCACATAACCAACTCATTTTCAAATCATCAACCATCATTTGAAATGCCAAAAACCAAACATATACTTCGTAAGCTTAAATTTGGTAGTGCATGCTTATAAATCAATATTTTCGAAAATGCCTTTGAAACAACAATGGAGAGAAGCTTTAAGAGGTTGAAGATGGTTAGATCAAGCTTTGATTATGGCTGCAACTTGAAGTCCTTACCTTACTCTCTCTTTCTCTCTCTAAAACTTTCAACAAGATGAAGATGGAATGAAGAAGAAGAAGAAAGGAAAAGTAGTTGTTTTGATCTCTCTCTCTCTCTCTCTCTAATTTTGTGCAGAAAATGAAGATGGAATAGAGAAAAAGAAGCAAGGAAAGTGTATGGAAGTAAAGGAAAAGGATAGTTGTTGCCATTGCCATACACACACACACACACACACACACACACACACACACACACACACACACAATACATATATATATTTATCTTGCTATTTTGGAGGAAAGGGTGACGTTGGGGACATGGGAGAGGTGAGAGGAGGTATGGCCTCCCATGCCTTGGGAGTTGACTTGGCAAATACCCGGTTTAAATACCGGTTGTTCGATTATCGTGATATTTTCCGTCTCCAGAAAAATCCCGAACTTACCTGAGCTTGATGAAATAATTCACTTATTTTAAAACAATAATTTATCTGAAATTACTTGATTTTAAAATACTACTTTGAAATACTGGTTTTAAATTCTCAACAATTAAACGTCTGAAACTCGGAGAATATCTAATTCCTTTGACTTGAACATCTCGTTTAAATTATCTTAATTTAAACAATTGCATGACTGGAGAATATCTGATTCTCTCAGTCCTGAAAATATTTATCGGAATATCTGATTCACCATAAACACACACCGTAATTTTAAAAGAATAGGAATTGAATTTATCTAAAATTATGATTCCGGCTTTCCATACTGAATAGGGAATATAATCATAACTGAAAGAAAAATAATTAACCCACCTACGGGAATTAGTTGACCTTGAATTCAATGAATCTTAACGGATACTTTTGACCCTAATCTGACTGAAAATTACTATACTTGTACAGTAATCACATACTTAACTGCAATTAAGCAGTAATTAAAATATGGGGTATTACATGGGCCGAGAAAAATGGCTAGAGTAGCCCAATTAACTGAATAGCTTATTAAGTAGTATTTGCTAATGTTTTGTAATTAGTTTTTTTCCATCTTAGGGTTTTATGTGTGGGATCGTGAGTAAATGGATATTTATACCCTGTTGCCATAGTAATGAAGTAAGGAAAAAGTTATCTAATCCCTCTCTCATATTCTTCTACTCTTTTCGCAATTTTTATTCACAAATCACAATTCGATCCAATCATTCACCATTACAATTTCATACATAAGTTTACAACAAAATTATAGTAGCCGCGTGTTGATCGCTATAACTGGTATTTCAAAGCCAATTTCCTGCAAATATGGCTGATAACACTCGATTAAAAGATCTGCAAGAAGCACAAAAATGGTTAGATCAAGTTCTGGAGGCATAATCCGTGAAAAGATAAGCTGTTGAGCTCAAAATATAAGAAAAATTGAATGAAATGAATACCCAAATGCAAGATCAACTGAAAGGGGTAAGTTCAAAGTATGAAAATCTCAATCAGACTCTTATTGCTTTACAATTGCAGTTGTCTAATATCTCCAAGGGTAAGAGAAATGTTGAGGAACAATCTATTTTGGGTCCTTCCCCTAGCCCTTATGTTGCTGAAAGTAGATCCCCAAATCAGACCCAATTTACCTTTGGAACTAGGCTGACAGTGGATCATCCACATAACCAAGTTTATAACCATATTCCTAAGGTGGATTTCCCCAGGTTTGATGGGACTCAGGCCAGAGCTTGGATTTAAAGTGCAATCAATATTTCCAGTTGGTACCCAGTATTTTAGACTCCCAAAAGATGGTGCTAGCTTCCCTCACTTTGAGGGTAAGGCTGAACAATGGTTCCAAAATTATAGCTCAAAATTCCAAAACCTATCATGGGGATCAATTCCCGGGTATGGTTGCAGCGAGGTTTGAAGAACTTAAGGAAACCAAAGTCATCATGGTGTTTAACAAATTAAAACACCAGGGCTCATATGATGATTATGTGGAGAAGTTTGAGGAATTAAGGGTATGTATGGTGATGTTCAATCCTAGTGTGTATTCTGAGGAGTATTTCATTACCAGATTCATTAGTGGTCTCAGTGAAGACTTACAATTAGCTGTTGCTATGTTCAACCCTACCACTTTGCACCAAGTGATAGAGTTGGGCAGAAGCCAACTAATCATTATTGATGCAATTGCCAAAAAACTGAAGGGCCCTATTAAGAACTACTCAAACCAATCCATGAGTGCTAGGAGATCTGACCCTGTACCAACAACACCCAACAAACAATTCAACCATGTTCTGAAACCTCCTACCAAGTTACTTTATGCTGCTGAAATGGCTGCTAGGAGGGAAAAATATTTGTGCTATAACTGTGATGAGCTCTATGTGTATGGTCACAGGTGCAAAAATAGGATCAATTACATGATCATGTCTGAGCAAGAAGAATTAACATATCTGGTGGACCATCAGGGTCCTGAAGAAGACAACTTACAACCTAATCCAGGTGAAGTCAATATGGAAGAAGTTCAAATGTCACTCAATGTTATGTCTGGGTCAGATGGTATTACCACACTCAAGGTGTTGGGAAAAATGGAAGAACATGAGCTATTTATCCTAATAGATACAAGTAGCACCTTGAGCTTCATCCAAGAGGCTACAGCTAAGAGGTTGGGGTGTACAATAGAACATGCCAATCTTTTGCTGGTCAGGGTGGCCAATGGTCAGAAAATGGTCAATAATTCCCAAGTAACAGGGTTTAATTGGACAGTGTAGGGCCATGACTTTAAGTATTCACCTAGGGTATTGGGTACTGAAGGGTATGATTTAATCCTAGGAGGTGATTGGCTGAAATCCTGCACTCCTATAGAGTTGGATTACCAGAACATGACTGTTACAGTCACACAAAGAGGGAAGAAAATCAAACTATATGCCAACAAATCACAGGTGGAATGCCATACTATTTTTGGGCACTCACTTATAAGTTGTTACACACTAAGGCCATCAATGAGGTGGAAGAAATATACATGATCAAGTTACAGACCATGGACTTAAAGGAGGAGGAGGGAGTGGAAGAGCTGCTGGAGGAGTACATGGATGTGTTTGAAGAACCTACTGAGCTACCAACAGTGAGGGACATCGAGCATAGCATCACACTAAAGCCTAACAGCATCCCTAGGCATCAACATCCTTATAGAACATCTTAGAGCCATAAGGATGAAATTGAAAAAAAAATTAAAGAACTGCTGAACTCAGGGCTTATACAATACAGCAGGAGCTCTTTTGCCTCCCCTGTCATTCTGGTGAAGAAAAAAGACAACACATGGAGAATGTGTCTTGATTACAAGTATCTCAATTCACTCACCACTAAACATGAGTTTCTTATCCCTATCATTGATGAGTTATTAGATGAGCTGCATGGGGCCAAAAGTGGAGGGTGTACCTACAAGGACACAAGTTTATTATCAAGACTGATCAACAAGCACTTAAGTACTTGCTAGATCAGAAGGTTATGAACCCTTTACAGCAAAAATGGGTCACCAAGCTGCTGGGTTTTACTTATGAAATCCAGTACAAGAAAGGAGTGAGAATAAGGTAGCTGGTGCCTTATCTAGGAGAGATATTCTTATGTCTGAGTCTGCCCTTTCAACTGCAGTTCCCCTGTAGATACAAAATGTGATGCTCAGTTGTCAACAAGACCCCTACTTCTCTAAAAATTTAAGTGCTAAGTTGGTAGAGGAGTCCTCCTACCCTGATTTCCAGATTACTGGGGGGGTTGATCAGATATAAGGGAAGGTTGGCAGTGGGTAATTCTCAAGAATTGAAGTCCTAAATTTTAACTGCTCTACATAATTGTTCTAATGGAGGGCACTTAAGTACTATTGGGACTTATATGAGACTCAAGAGCATCTTCTACTGGCCCAATATGAAGGAGAAGTGTTACAGTGGGTGCAGCAGTGTGATGTTTGCCAAATAAATAAGTTAGATCATGGGCTCTATCCTGGCCTCCTACAGCCCCTACCTATTCCTAAGCAATGCTGGACACATATATCTATGGATTTTGTGGAAGGTCTTCCAAAGTCTGGGGGAAAGAACGTTATCCTAGTAGTGGTGGACAGGTTCACTAAATTTGGGCATTTTATGGCCCTATCTCACCCCTATTCAGCTGAATCTGTGGCAAAATTGTTCTTGGACAACATCTATAAGCTGTATGGGTCTACAGTCAGCATAGTCACAGACATGGACTCTATTTTCACCAGCTCCTTCTGGAAAGAGTTGTTCAAGCTCATAGGGGTCAAACTGGATATGTCTTCTGCTTACCACCCGCAATCTGATGGTCAAACAAAACGTTTAAATCAGTGTTTGGAAAGCTATCTACGGTGCATGGTCAGCTCAAACCCTAGGCAATGACTCAGGTGGCTACCCCTGGCTAAGTATTGGTACAACACCAACTACCACATCAGTCTTAAATACACCCCCTATCAAGCCCTGTACGGGGTTGCCCCTTCCTCTCTCTCAGTGTCTTCCTATGTTGACTTACCTAACTTTGCCATGGCAGACTATATACAACAGAGACAACAAATGATACAAACTCTCCGCGACAACCCGCTTCAATCCTAGAATAGGATGAAGTGGTACGCGGATCGAAACGGTAAGACCGGAACTTTGAAGTCGGGGATCAAGTTTACCTTAAACTTCAACCCTTCTGCTAAAGTTCGGTGGTCCTACGCCGCAATCTTAAGCTCTCTTCTAAATTTTATGGTCCATTTACAGTTTTGGAGAAAATTGGGCAGGTAGTCTATATGTTGGATATGTCCCCTACGGCTAAAATCCATCATGTGTTTAATGTTTCTTTGCTAAAAAATGTATCGGATGAAGCACTTGCCTTCTCAAGAACTACCCCACACCACCGATGATGGAGACATTCATGTTCTGCCATTGCAAGCTATGTCTCATCGATTGCTGCCTCGGCAAGGTCTTCAAGTCCCCCAAGCTTTGATTCTTTGGCATAATTCTAATCTGGCGCACGCTACTTGGGAAGATGATTCCTTCATCCGCAAAAAAGTTTCATTTTTTTCATTCTTGAGGTCGAGAATCTGCTCCTGCATGGGGTATTGTCACGGTTATGGAGTCAAGGAAGGTGGATAACGAGGCTACTAGAGTGGAATTGAGAGGAATTGGGGGCTTGGAAGGAATTGGGGATAAAAATCGAATCTTGAGTGAGTTAGGGCTTGAGGAAGAGGTTACATCGCAGGATTCAGATCCGGGTCGGGTCAAGGGCTGCACTGGAGCAGCGATTCTGGGCTCGGAGGTAGTGGTTCATCGTGGCAAATGGGCCAAGGAAAGTGGCTAGAGTAGCCCAATTAACAAAATAGCTCATTAAGTAGTATTTGCTTATGTTTTGTAATTTGTTTTTTCTATCTTAAGGCTTTATGTGTGGGACCATGAGTAAAGGGATATTTATACCCTGTTGCTACAGTAATGAAGTAAGGAAAAAGTTATCTAATCCCTCTCTCTTATTCTTCTACTCTTCCCTCAATTCTTATTCACAAATCACAGTTCGATCCAATCGTTCACCATTACAATTTCATACATAAGCTTACAACAAAATTATAGTAATTGCGTGTTGATCGCTACATGTAATGCCCATACAGGCCTGTAGAAATGATATGTCCTCTTTGTCGACGTCGTGACAAAGACGACCTCTGTCAGTGGAATCCTCCGCATATAATTCAAAAGGACACCGAATGAACAAGAACCCTATGGGAAAACGTCCATCAATCTGTATCCCTGACCAAAACCCACACCCAATCATCTGAGATGTGGCTAATCATATCCGAACAACATATTGTACAAGAACAACACATTGACCACCTTCAAATAATTAGAATCATAATCTCCGAGTAGATAATGTGTATACTTATGATACATATCTGATATCTTGATAGGTATGCAATTCAACACCCAACTGTAAAAGTTGTGCCGATGAATACGGTGTTTTACATGTGAATCAAAATCAGATCTACCGAACATCAATCCTGTCACCAGTGGATATTCAACTGGGGAAAATCTAATGTTGGTTCCTCCAACATGGAACCAAACCTCATGATCTAAAGCACCATCTAATTCAATCTCCCGTGCCATGAGTGCGTGTAACGCGGTATTACAACTAGTTCATCTAACATAGTTCATTATTAATCCAAAAGATCAATTCCTAAACTCTTGAACTAGATCAACATCAGCATCTGCTACAGTCTACAGTATGTCTATAATACTAGAGGCGTGATTCTTCCAATATAAGTTAATCGAACATGATACGTTCTGCAGAGCCTCTCTCCTCCACGTCCAATGACGCTAATAATTGCAAACAAAAATTTAATAATTAATAAATAAACAAAACTAATATATTGTTAATTAGTTAGTCTATAAATTAATAACTAAACATTTACCAATAAATTCATATTTAAACAAAATAAATTAAATAAATTTATATTAATGACAAATTTCTAACATAATAATCATATTGTGATATTTGGATTAAATTATTTATGATTTTATTTTAAAAATGAAAAAATGAATTCTTGAAAGTTACTATTTTTTTTCATTTGATAACTTTTCGAATTTAATATGGTCTTCAATACGATTTAATTAGTTTTTTAATTTAGAATTAGAAGTTCAAGGTGTTATGATTTTATTAATTTTTGAATTGTGATTTAATACCGTTTTTTAATTAACTTTCATATTTAATTTTTCAACAAATTTTGAATTATGATTTCTTTAATATTTGTGCGGTTTTCAATTTAGACTTAGCGTGTGAGATGTTGAGATAAAATCATCTCAATTATGGTACAAATCCAGAAATAAATAAATGACATACCAAATAAATCCAAATACATAAAATGATACAAAATAAATTCAGTATTTTAACTAATAGACATGATATAATACAAAAAAAATTGAAAAAATAGAAAAAAAAGATTTGAACGTATACTACACATTGACGTTGTACACGTTCAAATGACTTTTCCCCAAAAAAAATTTCCAGCAAAAATCCAACAAAAATTGAAAGAAACACCCATCTAGATCAATCGACAACCAACATTCTCTTCAATTCACAATCAAGATACAAATACCAATCTATCAATTAACTAATTCATTGAAAGAAATTATAGTAATTAACAAAAAAAATGATGATTCAAGGGAAAAACCCGTACAACCTCCTCCATTTTTTCTTTACAGCGACGGTGCGAACGACGAGGGCGTAAGTGGGGACGGAGTTTACGGTGTAGATGTATTCCCCAACATTTTTTTTTGGAACATATAGATGTGTGGTCGTGTAGTTTTTTCTTTTATTTCAGCCGTGTAGATGTGTGGGTGTGTAGATGTAGGCGTTCTTCTCGGCGTCGGCGGTTCTGCTCGGCGTGTAAGCATGTACAATTTTTTTACCCGTGTAGAGTTAGACGTTTGGACATGTAGAATAGAAAAAAAATTGAACGCGTATTACTTCAATTCTTGGGGTGTATTATTCCCATTTTTTCGGCCGTGTATTACTCAAAGTTTTGGCCCCTGTATTACTTGAATTATTTTAATTTTTAATCAGATCAGACCACAATTTATCAAAGATAATATGGGGCACCAAAAAAATATTTAGTTAAAAAAAAATATTCTGCAATATTTGATTAAAAAAGAATCATACGACTTAAAATTGGGTACGAACATCCATTCTCACCCTGAATTTTGTCACAAACCTTCTTTTATTGTGCTGCGACATATAATTTTGTCACAAACCTTCTTTTATTGTGCTGCGACCAAGGATGAAAATATCGCGAAATATCGCGGATATATCGCAGATATATCGCGGATATTGACATTGCGATACGGATATTGAGGGGAATATCTTTTTTCCCGAGTATCGATGAGAAATCGCAATATATCGCAAGATATCGCAAAATATCGCAAGATATCGCAATATATTTTGATTTTTTATTTAATACTATATATTTTTGTGATCTTTTTTTAGGTCTTCAATGTAATTATTTGAGTTCCAATATTATTTGCTTTATAAAGACATTTCACTTTGCAAAAAAAATATAAGAGAAAGAAGATCGGAAAATCAACGCATGTCTTAGAAAAAATAGTGAGATTCATCCAATATAATCAAGGATCATAAGTATATATATGGTTTGCTAAAGGATGTGGTGCTGGAGGTTGGTTCTAAGAATGTTGTACAGATTGTTACTGATAATGGTTCCGCTTTTTTGAAAGCATGAAAAAAACTCATGAGTAAGTATGATCTGTATTGGACACCATGTGTTGCTCACTGTATCGACTTAATATTTGAAAATATTGGAAAAAAAGAGACTTTTGCAGAGGTAATTGCAAAGGCTAGACAATTAACCAATTACATTTATAATCATGGTTGGCTACTTGCACTCATGCGGGAGATGTGTCGAGGAGATATTGTACGCCCAGGAGCTATACGTTTTGCAACAAATTATAAGGTTGTAGAGCAAGAATATCTAGATCTGGTAGATATAACAGATGATGAAAATGATGAAAAAGGAAATCCAGTTTTTCAATGGATTCGCCCTGCACACTTAGATGATAATGAGGGAAATCCTGATCCAAAAATAGCTGCTATGACTCGTGATTATGGCATTAATGTAAATCAAGTATTACAAAAAGAAGTGGGTAATACTTTTCGTGATTCAAAAACAGATAGCTCAACAGAGGATGGGGGAAATAGTGATGGAGGAAATGATGGAAGTGGTAGAAATGATGATGGTAGTGGAAATGGTGGGAAAAATCAAGATGATTATGGTTTAAGCCATACGTTATTGAGTCCATTCAGTTGTGAGACCAACTTCACTCATGCAACACAAGATATGGACCACGGAAGTAGAGGTAGAGGTTCTGGAATAGGTGCAATAGGAAAGGAATACATAAGGAGACATGCATGGACTCAAGAAGAAAGTCCACGGACTGATATTGAAGAACTTTCTGCCAATCTTGATTCTACGAATATGGGTAGCACTGATCATAGTGATATGTCCCAAGATTCATATGCTTCTTACACATATGGGAGTTCACAAATTGATTGGACTACTCAAAATGTGTATCAACAAAATAATTGGGTCAATGGACATTATCCAATTCATGGTGAAGCTGTTGGAATAAATCAAGAAACATATCAAGCGCATGTGCATAATTATATCCATAATTACTCGAACGTGATAAGTTGGTACCAATATTGTTTAGAACAAGATGACATTCCATCTACTATATTTGAACCTCATAGATCCTCATTTTGGTATTAATTGTACTTTATAATGTTTATTTAGTCATTTTATGTTGTATTATGTATTATTTTGTCAAATGTATTGTCTCAGACGGTATTTATATAATGTATTATTAATATATTTGCTTTCAAAATACAATTCTATCAAAAAAATTAGTGGAATATGTGCATAATAATATGTCATAATAGTTCCTAAAATTTCATGCTAAATTTCCAAGATTTTAATATGATTTCCGTCATTTTTTTCAATTTTCTGCGATATCGATATATCCGTCGATATATCCGTAAAATTGAAGTTGCGATATATGTTGCGATAGAGATATTTTCATCCTTGGCTGCGACATATAAAACGTTGGTACAGTAAAATATATTATAAAACGCATCTCTCTCTCTTTCTCTCCGTTGGGGTTTTAGTCCATCTCTAGGGTTTTTGAGCTCTTTCTCCCCGCACGCAGAGTGCAGACGAAGAGCATTCACGCAATGAAGGTGAAAGTAATTTCTCGCTCTACTGATGAATTCACTCGAGAACGGAGCCAAGACCTCCAGGTTTTTACCTTCTCACTGCGCTGGCGCTTTTGCTGAATCAACCCCTTTTTCCGATTTTGATCGGGGCAAATTGAAATTTTGGGAATTTTTGCAGAGGGTATTTCGTAACTTCGATCCCAACCTTCGTTCCCAAGAGAAAGCTGTCGAGTATGTTCGCGCTGTTAATGCAGCTAAATTAGAAAAGGTGGCTCTCGCTTCGGATATTTGGATGTTACAATTTTTGTTTCTGTATTATGTTTTTTAAAAATTTCAGCTAATTTTTGGGGGTTAAATGATATATTGACCTAAAAGGTTGCATTTTTTTTGTTTTCATAAGATATTTGCGCGGCCTTTTGTTGGGGCAATGGATGGCCACATTGATGCAGTCTCGGCAATGGCCAAGAACCCAGCTAATTTGAAGGGAATTTTTTCGGGTTCTATGGATGGAGGTATTCTGTTGTTTTGCACTTTATTTGTGTTGTGGGATGTTATGGTTTAGTATAATGGATTACAGCGAGAAGTGGATAGTTCTTGGTTGATTTGAAGTGAATTACTTGATTTATTGTTTGGAGGTGGCAAATAGTGTTTGAGTGTTTGTTTAATTGGGTGATGAATTGTCTTTGTATTGACGACTGATACTCCTGCCACTTTGTTCCATCTGCAGATATTCGTCTTTGGGACATGGCTAATAGGTATCACTGCCTCTGTCTCGTTGCACGTGGTGTTATTGGCTCATCTTAGGCTAACTACAAATGGTTCTCCTTCCTTTTCACATATGTGCATTGCGTGTAGATACACCATTCTTAAATGAAAAGATTTGGTGAAGTGCAAATTTCCTGGATACTCAAGAGAAACATTTACATATTAGTTACTGATGCATTTTACATTAGTTGTGTATGCATTAAAATATATATTTGATATGCCATCAGGCGGACAGTATGCCAGTTTCCTGGTCATCAAGGTGCAGTTCGGGGTCTGACAGCATCAACAGATGGTCGTGTTCTTGTTTCATGTGGGACTGATTCCACGTAAGGCTTTATGTCTAAATGTGTGCACAATACTAATTTGGATTAGTTGAGAATTTTTCCTTTTAATGTTAGCTCAACCTTCACTGTTCAGTGTCAGGCTCTGGAATGTTCCTCTTCCTTCTCTTTTCCGGTCTGATGACTCATCGGATAATGAAGCCAAGGTTAGTATTTCTTATATCTGTTCAATTGTGCCAGTTTGGTTACCCAGTTGATATGCTATTTATCTGAACAAATATATTTTGGATTTGGGGTTTTGGCAGCCACTAGCAGTCTATGTTTGGAAAAGTGTCTTCTGGTAAATTTCATTATCTTTTACTTGAAATATCTTATGTTGGATTAGACCGTTATAAATAACAATTTAATAGTGATCTCTGTAAACTCCTGGTTTAAAGCACTTTTTTCTTGTCTTCTTGTTTTATTTTTCTCTTTCAGGGGTGTTGATCATCAAGAGAATGGTGAACTTTTTGCCACAGCTGGAGCTCAAGTAGACATTTGGAATCACAACAGGTTTCATCTGAATGCTTTCCAAAATGTTTTATAGTAATTTGAAAATGCCTAACATGTTACATTTCCTTTTCCAATCAGGTCTCAGCCTGTTAATAGTTTTGAATGGGGTAAAGATACAGTTATATCTGTGCGATTTAATCCAGGAGAACCTAATATATTAGCAACCTCAGGCAGGTCTGCAGTTTTCAGGGCTACATTGTTTTATTCAGATTCATCATTCATGATCTTCATGTCTATGATATGCTCTTTAAATATATTGATATTGTTTTGCTTTTGCAATTGCAGTGATCGAAGCATTACTATATATGATTTACGATTGTCATCTCCTGCAAGAAAGATTGTTATGAGGGTAACTGGAAATATTTTAAAATGTTCATTATATGAAGAAACTTTTTGTTAATTGAATGATATATTATATCCTAAACTTTCAGGTTACAAAACTTGATGGCGCTGAAATCTTTTTTGCTAAATATATTTTTGGCCGTGCATATAATGAACTCATTGGATGTTATCACATGATTGAAGATCTAACTGCTTTGAACTGATTTTTTTGGTTAAGGAGTTGCACTTAACTATTCGCTAAGGCATTGTATTTCTATGCTGAAACAGCATAAAGAAATGAATTAGTCTCTAAAGAAATGAATTCTATTGATGCATCTGATCTTCCTACTCTGGAGTTAGTCTCTAAAGAAATGAATTCTATTGATTTGAAATTAAAGGCACACGATAGGACTATGATATTTGTTGTGTCTTACTTTTAGGGTTTGGATTGTTTGATCATTCTTGTAATTGCTTTCTGGATAGTTCATCTCTGCCTTAGTCGAGATAATCTGAAAATTTAGCAATGTGTTGTACGTGAAGGTTCAGTTAATGAATACCTTGAGATAGTTGATTTGTGTGGGGAATAGTATCTAAAGCTGCTCTGAAAATACAAGCTGTAGATTTGATAATTGGAAGCTAGGATGCAGGCACGCAGTTTGTTTAACTGAATGCTTTAATTCAGTTCATGGAATATTAGTTCATCGTAGGACTTGCAGAAGTGAGAGCTTTTATGTACCTGCAATATTGATGGTCATGAAACTCTAAATATTGCAAAGATAACAGTTATTTTGCAGTGTCAGAAGGAAATAGGAGAATGTACTTGGATTGATTTTATATGTATAGTGTGATTGATAATTGCCATAAAAATCTTTTGCTCACACAAATCCTCTTCATACTGGGCCAACAGCCACCTTCTTGTAGCCTATGGTAACAGTAAGGACTGTTGTGAATGTTTGTATGCTGATTATTTTCTTTGGCTCGTATCTTAATATGTGGATCTTGTGCTGATGAAAAGTTGAATATTAAAATGTGATTCATATGATTGGCATAATTAGCAATGCGTTTATTTGCCTATATTTTTCATAGACGCTCCTTGGCCATATTTTTACATATAAATGAACACATTCAATTTATAATTATAATTGCTTCTCCTAAATATCTCTCCTCTTTCACAGACAAAAACAAATTCTATTGCGTGGAATCCAATGGAGCCAATGAACTTTACTGCTGTAAGCTAACTGTGCAACTATTCTTTCTTTTTTCCTGTTTATTTTGAATGCTTAATTGAAGATTAGGAAATTCCTTACAAATTTGAATCACTTACAGCAAAAAGTTCTGAAGTAGAATAAAAAAACATTATGTTCTGTCCGTGTATGATAGAACCACTCTTTACCTATTGATTCTATTTGCACTTTGTTCTTTTTGGTGTACAACATAGATTTCTCCTGCTGCGCTAAGATGCTGGCCTCTTAAGCTTCATCTGGTTTTGTATGCATCGTCTTCTAATAAAACTATGAGGCAGTTGTAGAGCTCCTGGAATAACTCTATGCAAAAGAATTGATTCTGATATGTGAACTTAATTGGGATACATAGATTATTCTTTTGATTTCAATAAGCATGTGAACTTTGGTTGGGATTTCAATTAGTAATTTGACATCCCTAAAGGTACGGCTGAAAAGCTAGGTGTAGGGCTGAAAATCAAACCAAATAGTTCAATTCCCGACTCGTCCGTTCGTTAAAAGCCCGTTCAAGCTCGATTCAATAAGCATATTAAACAAGCTTGGACATAGTTTTGTGTTGATAAGATATAAAGCTCGGTTCCAACTGGAGCTTGATACTTAAAAAATAAGGTAACGTGTATAAAAATATCAAACTACTCGAGCTCGACTCGTGTTTGACTCGATTAAAGCTCGTTTGAGCTCGACATGAAAGGTAATCAAACTAGCTTAACCATAAATTTTAAAGCTCGATATTATTTCAAACAAGCTTGAATATATGTATGTTCGACCCAACTTGACTAATTTGCAGCCCTAGCTAGGAGCTCGTTTTCTGTGCGCTGATGAAACCATATATCCTGAAACGCTATCATCGTAAATTAAAATATCATGTTAATGTAGGCAAATGAAGATTGCAATTGTTATAGTTATGATGTTCGAAAATTGGATGAGGCGAGATGTGTGCACAAAGACCATGTTTCTGCAGTGTAAGTCTACACTACTAGTTTTTAATACTAATTTTGAGGTTCGGATGTATTATTCAGTATAAATAGTTTTTTTTAATACTAATCTTGCATGTCTATTTTGCAGAATGGATATTGATTACTCACCAACTGGCCGTGAGTTTGTAACGGGATCTTATGATAGAACTGTGAGTTACTTCTTTTCCCATCATTATTGTTTATCAAAACATTATGTTTTATTTTTCGGAGACATCTTTTGATATCCCTAATGCACTTTGCAGGTTAGAATATTCCAATATAATGGTGGTCACAGCCGAGAAATATATCATACTAAGAGAATGCAAAGGTCAATTGAAATTTATAACTTTTAATGTATTGATACTTCATATATGATGTGTTTAATTGACAACATTCTGTTGTGATTTGTGAACAAACCATTACATAAAATAGCATTGGATTCCTTAGATAAAAAATACTTTTTAGACTAGTTGCTGCTATATTAGGATTTATGCCACTTAGTATATTGCCCCTTGTATCTTTATGTTGCATTAGATGTGTTATAATGCCTATTTTTTCCTTATCTACAGGGTCTTCTGTGTAAAGTTCAGCAATGATGGAAGTTACGTGATTTCTGGTAGTGATGACACGAACCTTCGACTTTGGAAGGCCAAAGCATCTGAGCAACTGGGAGTTGTATGAATATCTTCATTTGCAACTATTTTTACTTTCCTTTTTAAAAAAATGTCATTATTGAATTACTTGCATCCTTGCAGCTTTTGCCAAGAGAGCGTAAAAATCATGAATATCTGGAGGCTGTTAAGAGTCGCTACAAGCATCTTCCTGAGGTCAAGCGCATAGTCAGGTACATTCAATTTTATGAAAATATATGCCATGTACTGTATGGTATAGATTATGGCTACTCCTAATAGAATCAGATTAGTTTCTGAGTGGTGAAAAAGATGAAAAATAAACCACATTGTTTCCCTCTGTTCATATTTGGATCTTCCTTGCATCAGCAGCATTGATTAGCTGCGTAGCAAATATTCCTCAGATATCTATCCTAGCTTTCTTCTGTAGGCAGTCACACGTATTCTTCTTAATTTTGATGTTGCAGGCACAGACACTTGCCAAAGCCAATCTATAAAGCAGCTTCTCTGCGCCGCATCATGACTGAAGCTCAAAGAAAGAAAGACGAGAGGAGGAGAGCTCACAGCGCTCCGGGAAGTATCCCGAGGGAGTCATTACGTAAAAGAAGAATCATCCAAGAAATCGAATGATTTCTTGGCTGGATGCATCACATGTGCCTACACCATTACAGAGCATCAGATATGTTGTCAATGGATGAAAGGTGCCATCAGTTTCTGTCTGCTCGAATTTTCGAGGCTGTTTCAAGAGGTAACCTATGCTTGTAACGTGTCAGCCTAGTCCTTCTATACATGGATATTGATCATTCAACCAACGCCAATCAGTCTATGACTACGAGTGTCCCCTTCTCATGAGAAGGCTGTCTTAGTGTGAGATTTTGACCCATTTTCTTTTCACTCTTATCTGTAGTGAGAAAATACTTTGTTTCGAAGCATCCTAGGCGTACATTTTTTTGTGATATTATTTATGTATTTTTAGTCATTATAGTTGATATAACAAGATTTTGCTATGTGACAGAAAGAAAAGGTTTTTGAAGTTTTACTTTTATAGCCCTTCATTCCTTCAGAATCTTTTTTTTTTTTTTTTTATTGGGATATTATAAAAATTATTACCAATATTTTTTGTGGTTTTTTCAGGTTGCGAGGACACCGTGCCCACACAACCCCCCTCGAATTTACCATACTTTGCTTACGAATATAACTCATATCTTGTACAAGTGTGTTGAATTAAAGACGCTCAATGAAGTTTTTTATTTTCATAATCGATTTTTTTTTTTGGGTAATTAACTAATTATATTAAATTTTCCGAGTTCTTTTCACAATTAATAATACGTTCTACTATGTTCTTACAACATTAATTCTTTAATTGGAATAATTGCTTTAGAATCAAACAATTTTCAAAATGTATTTTCAATAATATAAATTTAACACTTGAAATTATAATATTATTCACATTTTCAACTAATTTAAATCATGTTTTCACATGATTAAAGTTAATTAAATCGATTTTGTTTAAGGTCAATTGAAAATTATGTAGTTAATAGTCAATTGATTGAAAATGTGAATAATATTATAATTACAAAAATTATTGAGTTTATATTGTTGGAAGTATGTTTTTTTAAATCTTATGAAAAAAGTATCTCAACTGTCGTTCAATTCCAATTTTTTCCAAGAATCGTCCATCATAGTGGAGGGAAATGAGAGAGCAATTGTGGAGGTAATGTGGTGAGTGCAGTCACTGGGGTGGGAAGGAGGTGATTTTTTATTTTTATTTTATTTTTTTTAATTAAATTTTAAAATTAAAAATGATATTTATGTAAATTAATAATTATTTAATTTTGAATTAAATTTAATAGTGTAGTATAAAGAAAATTTAGTGGTATATTTAGAAATGCCCATTGATTAAATATATTTTAAAAAATCAAGATCCGCATACAAAATTTTAAATTAAATATATTTAAATTTTGAATGGTCGAAACTCGAAATGTATTAATTGATTTTATCATTTTAATGCTAGATAATTTTAAGATTTTCAAGTTATCATATTTAAGTTTTCAACTTTAAAGATATTTTAAATAGTTAAAACTTATATATTTTAACTTTAAACTTAAATTTATCCGACATTGAAGAACAAAGAAATAATATTGTATATGAACAACCTATGAATTGGGAGGCCCAACAAGGCAACAATGGTCTCTGCAAATTGAGATCAAGTATAATATTTTATATTTAATTTTATCAATTTAATACGATACATTTTAAATTTTTAGAAATTAAATATTTTTGAATTAAAATTGAATTAAATATATTAAACAAATATAATAAAATATTTTAACTATATTAATTTAAAATATTTTTAATTTTTTAAGTTAATTAAATATATTAAAAAATTTAACATCCACATCCAAAATCTTTCAATGAGTTAAAATCTTTAAAGATAATGTATTTGATTTTTTCAATAAAAAATATTTTTTTATCATTTTTCATTCGTGTGTGCGCATGTGCGTGTAGATTTATGAAGTTCTAATGCTGCATATCAATCATCGGGACTATGATATTTTGTTTCTCCACAAGTGGGTTCATAAAGTTACATATAATAACATATAAAATCCATTTAGATTATCTTCGCCTAAGCATTTTTATTTTATTATAATATATTATTACATATTGCTATTTACATATTAAATTTCACTTACCCTACATCTCACATCGGATGTAGATCGAAATATTAGGATATAAGTTCTATAAAAGAGTGAGTAATCTTAAATCGAAACCTCAAATTAATTTTGCAACTTTTTTTAATTTTCCTACATCTCACATTGGTTGTAGATTGAAACATTGTCATGTAGGTTGTTGTATAAAAGGGTGGAAAACCTCAAAAAAAATTTTAATCATATTTTGAACAAAGATATTTAAAAAAATTGAAAAATATTATCCGTGCCTAATTGGCCGATTAATCGTTATCGAGACCAACTAGGCAGCCAGAAGTCAGGACTCCACCTTCTCGATTTTACAACCAATTTGGGTGTTTCTAGCACGGCTAGAGCTGTCAAGGTTGATTTCTCTAATGATGAAAAATACATAACTAATTTATAATTCAAACAATATAATTCATATGTTTATATGTGAAATTCATGATTAAATATAATTTTATTATTGTACATAGATTTTTTTAAATAGCATTCCCCGTGCATCGCGCAGGTGGTATACTAGTTCATTCATATAAAGGTTAATTGCCAAATAAATCATCACATTTTCACCTTTTTTGTAAATTAGATATCATGTTTAAATCTAGTCAATTACAACACCATATTTTAATTTGTGTGAGATTAAACATACCCAATTTTTTCAATGAGTTAAGTGTGATGTGTTTGTTACTTCTTCTTCTTCTTGTTAAAAAATCATTTTTGTATATAATTATTTATTTTTAAAATAGAAAATATATTGAGAAAACTTATAAAACCGACGTCGTTTGTTACACATGTGTGCCGACGTGATTGTCAACGTGGTTTATAAACCAAATACATCATACTTAACTTGTCAGAAAAATTGAGAATGTTTAATCTCATACAAATTCAAATGTGCAGTTGTAATTGACTAAATTTAAACATGATGTCTGATTTGTAAAAGTGTGCAAACATGGTGATTTATTTAACAATTAACCCTTCATATAAAGAGTTTTTTTATGGTCTTTATATGAAAGAAAGGGTTGACTACAACAAATAACACATTTTTTCAATTTTCATACTAAAAGCATTGTGATTACTATATATATAGACATTTTAATAAGATAAAAATAAATAATTAGCACTAAAATAAAATAAATTTAAGTAATAAAATTATAATAAATAAATAACTGCACACATTTACACACGAAGCACTAATGCGCACACACACACACACACACACATATATATATATATTATACAATATTTTCAATTATCTCATTGGTCAAAGAAATGTTACAATTGTCCCTTTGGAGATGACCTAGTCTAAATGTCTCAAGTTCGAATTCCACTACCAACACTATTAGGTGTGAGCCTGTCACACCTGGTTTGTCAAGTTGATTTGCAGGCTATTACACAAGAGTGAGGTTTACCCAGCGCGCACCTTGGTAGCGGCTGCGGGTTTCCTTTGACCAAAAAAGAAAGAAACAAATGTTGTAATTGTAACATGTTTTAAAAATCGTGTGAAAGTTACAAATTATTTATTTGCAGTAATTAATTAAAAAAGAAAAGAATAAGAAAGAGAGAAAAAGAATAAGGTAACTTTACCTAATTACTAATTAGACTAAAGCGAAATGAATCCAACCAAAATTTCCTCAAAATAAATGAATGAAGAAAAAAGGCAGCCGAACTCTGAAAACTAATAATGCGCATCCAAACACTCCCTTATGAGTAGGGTTTTAGGCTTTTAGCTCCAAAAACCCTTCAATTTTTGGGAATTTACAACCTTTGATCCATTCCTTTTTTCATTTCCGCCCAAATTCCTGAATCAGAAGGTAGTGAAATGGCTATCGCCGCCGCATCAACCGCCGCTAGGTCCGTTTTCCGGTCGTCAACCGTCCGTAGCGCCGCCACGAAACTGGCGTCCCAAGCGAAGTCCGCTCCCTCCTCTCCGTTCCGCCTCCCCTCCAGAACTCCCTTACTAGCTCATCGCATCTTCCGGTACTTCTACTCCTTTTCGTCTATAAAAATTGTGTTCAATTGAACCGCACGCTATGTGATTGTGGAATTTAATTTTCAAAATTCGTTTATTTTCATTGCGGAATGTATTCGACAGGTCGCCGATTGAATTGAGTGCGTGCCTGGATTCGATGCAGCCGTACCACACAGCTACCGCCTCAGCGTTGATGACATCGATGCTCGCCGTCACTCGATGTGGTTACGGTTGGCTCCCTGAAGGTACTTTCAGAAAAAACTTTTTTTTTAATAAATAATAATTTAATTTTCGAATTTGTTTCTTAACTTTGAATGGTGTCTCATCATACTTTTATTGAATGGCGAGTGTTCGTTCGTGCTATATGTCTATTTAGTTCGAATTATAGTAAAGTTGTTTCGTTTTGTTTGTTTGTCCGCCCGCACCTCCCTTTTTTCACTTTCATGTTTTGGAAATTAATGGATGTGCTGCATATATATATGAATATAGGGAGTTGTTTGTTTTGTACCTTGCTTATATATCTTGTGAGTGATCAATTAATTTAATTTCTGACCTTTTCTATGCGAGTTTTTCTGTAGTAATTTTTCCTGAAAGCACTTCATTTTTTTTCTGCGAATGTAATATCTGAGGCAATTTAACTCCATAAGCTTTGAGATTTTTCTTTAGATTGCCTTATTTTTCTTAGATTTAATTCCATAATTCTACTGAAGTTCAATGATTGGGTTGTTAGAGAAGGATTGTTTAAAAGGAAAATACTTGAGGGCAGAATAACACCTTAGGTTCTTTTTTAAAAGAATCTACCAACTTATCTCAGTAAGTACCATTCAGTTTATTTGGATGCTTGCTCTAAGCTGAAGTCTGTCAAAATATTGTTTGCACACGGCAACATGGATTCCCTGTAACCCTAAGCAATACTTACCACCATATACTTATTCCATGGAATTTTGCCTTTTGCTTTCCATCTAATTGAAGCAAACTTTACTCCAAGAGATCATCAGGTTTTCTTGTACTTTCATAATAATCTTCATGCATAGGACTCATGTTCCCGCCCTTCACCTTTCTCCATAAACCGCACTGTCTGCTGAGATTTCTCTTTAGTCTACTGCTTGAAATTGGTAAATGCTGATGGATTGCCTAACCGATAGTTTTTCATTCTTGATTTAGATATCTAGCGATGTAGAGCCCACTTTTGGTGACCTTGTCCTCCTTTCATGACCCTGGTGAGTCAGTTTTTCATTAAAGAGTCTTCTGCCACCTGAAACGTTTGAACAATTGCATAGTTATTGAATGAAGCTAGTCCAGCAACCTTCTATATCCTCAATCCACCTTTAATGATCTTTTTGTCTTCTTGGCGAGGTCAACTTTCTAAAATATGATAACAACTTAGATGGTGTCCAGTTCTTGGACTTTTATTTTTTCCGTTATTCAATTTGAATAATATCACATGTCTGTCTTCAACATGCATATTTCCTCATTTTGATGAAGTCGTCCCTGCTTCATTGTAGGCCATGACAAGACTAGATGAAGATGGCAAAGCAAAGAGGGATTATTTGCATTCTTTCTCTTTTAGAACATATTTACAAGAAGACAATGCTTAAGTTCTTAGACATGTTTGGCTGCTTTTACATGAATAAAGACTTCTAATTTCCAGTTATTAAGACATTGTTGAACTCTCATTTGTAGATTTCTACAACCCATTTATTGGTCTTTTCATGCACGAATGCCCATGTCTCAGATCTTCTTGTTTGCTTATGAGATTTCTTTGATCAGACATATTTCTCAACTATGTAAATTAGATTATGTACTTGTTTGCTGATGCACTGGAATATTATGATTCTTCACTGGATTAGGATACCATGTGTGATTGAACTCTTTAGAGCAATGTCATTTTTTATTTCAACTTATATTCTATCATTATTGAATCAGCTTGCAATGATGATGTGTGATGATCTTTGGAAGCCAAGGGATAATAATTGTGCAAAACATTGTTCCTAATCATGGTTATGGAAGTGAAGAGTCTCAATTGAGCTTTGAGAAGGGTCAATTGTACTGTATTCAGACATAAAAGAACAGTCATATGTTGCTTTCTTTGTTATGAATATACGAGTATCATCTTCCTCTAATTTTTGGTGTTAAAATTTACTTACTAGAAAATAAAATGCTCATGCTTTAATTATTCTTGGAGTTTGTTTGTTCTGAACCATGTGTGTTGTCAATGCTTAGCATCGTTTGAAATATTTTGCTGATAGTTTGCATATTTATCAGATTGCAATGATGATCTGTGATCAGTACTATCTTTCAAGGTCTGAAGCAAGGTCTCTTTCTGATGTTTTGATGTGTAGTCAGAAGATATTATGTACCGGATATGAACATTTTTATAGTGGTCCATGTTTATTGTTTTGGTTTTTGACATATTATTTCTCTGGTTCTGTTAGACTTAGCTAGAGTCTTGGTTTTGTATGATTTGCTGAAGTGGAGTGATTCCTATTAATGCGTATGAGCAACGTTTGGCACACAAAAGCAATATCAATGAACACGAACTTAAAATGGATTTTCTTTCATCCTTGCTTATTCCAGGTTGTGATGATGCATAATGGAACTTTTCTCAAGAATATGATGAAGTTTTCAACTTTTTGGCAATCTCCTTTGAAGCTCTGGCGTCAGTTTGCATCTCTTTCATGTGAAATTATGTTTCATGGGAATTATATTTTAGGACATCACCCTCTGTATTGGTATTTTTCCTGGATGGAGCCCTACGAGAAAAGGGAAGAATAACTTTGAACAAGGACGTTTGCGGTTTTGCCAAAGCACACCCACCCAAGCTTTCTTCTCATCATAACTCATAACCAAATATGTCTCATGATTGTCTAAACCAGCTCACGTTCTTTATTAATGAAATGTGTGTGTGTGTGGGTGCACACTCATTTTATTAGATATAAACATGTCGTAAACAACAACAGTAGTACAAGTTGTGATCTCTACAAGATTTAGTGTGAGAGATTGTGGGGGTGGCTCGTTTTTGGCCCTCACAAGGGTGGGTGGGTGGGGTGTTTGGTGTTACTTCTTGGATTCAATTTCTACTGCAACTAATGCCTTCTCTTGTTCCTGCTTTTCCTCTGTTGCATTCGCGTCATCGTCGGCCACTGCTTCTGTGTGCTGTCTGCGATATCTGAGTATCACTAGACACAAGAATGCTGCCAAATGCATACCAGAAAACTATTAAGAATTAATACCTTGCACGATTCAAGTATCTTCTGTAACAGAGAGTTGTTTAATGTTTTTACCAGCAAATATTCGAGTTCTGATTGATGTGAGGTTCCAGAAGGCAGTCACCACCGATGCAGCCACAATTTTCTTGTGTGTGCAGCTTCCCCATGCATCCAACGCCCAATATTTCACATACTCAACTGTTTACAACATTTACAATCTTCTTTTAGTCGCTATCGAAACACTTTCCAATCTCGTGTTTCATTTCTCCAATGCAATGTCACACTCTACGTATAATGTTTGCTAATGAAATTCACGACGGGTACAGCATACTAACCTTTCTTGGATAATTGAGGAGAGTAATAGGAGTATAATTTCGGGCCAGTGAAGCTAACAAAAAATCCTGCAAAAAAAAAAGTTGATTTTTTTTACACGGAGAATTTGGGAAGATCTCTATCTCACTGTTCCAAATCAGTGTATGTAATGAGCTTACCGAGAGCACATAATCTCCATAGAGTAATTAGATGGCCATACTCTGCTCCCACAAGCAAGAATGGAACCACCTGAATACGCATACGATTTATTAATTTTCAGACATAAAAAATCTCCAATACAAGAAAATAGAGTTGAGATGAAGCAATCTACTTTAAGAGTCATGGCTGGTTCTCCTGAAAAGATCTCTCTTGTCTTAGATATCACAAGATTTGCAGCTGGTAGTATTAATCTCCCAACTCTCAATATATCGTCATCTTTCAACTTGAATTCACGTTTCATCTGCGCCGCCTCCCTGTAAAGTTTTTCCTCAACCATTGCAGCTTAACCGACGACACGAAAAAAACAACGTTTATGAAGCTTCACTGATCATACCTTTGACGCACGGAGTTGGACAAGAATGAAACTCCCAAGAACAGAAGTCCCACTTGGGATAGGAATGAGAAAATGCTGCAAAAATTCATGTCAATTAACCACAAGTTTCTCTCAAATTTACTCAAAGAATTATGACAAGTAATGAAAATTGAGCAGCTCGCATACCTAAAGCTAACACCCTTTGCAAAGCAAGAAGACAAGAAACAGAGCGACCCAAAACCGAACCATAGGCTTGATTTTGCTACATCTTTCCACATAACTAGGTCGTTTATAATCTCCCCGATCGCATCAAGATTGTGACTGGCACCATCAACCGTTCCTAAATTAAAATGAAAAAAAAGAAAAAGAAAGGTTCAAGATGTGAAGTGATGAATCAAGCAAGAAAAATGGGGATGGTCATCTGATATCAACATAAACATACTGTTTAAATGGACCAATTGAGTAGAAATCTGTTTCTCCTTTCTAGACTGCCTTTTCTTCCTTGGCTTAGCCAAGAGTTCTTCCCCTGCAACAACGGTTTCCCTCTCCTCCCTCACCTCTTGATCCAACCTTCGCCTCGATCTCCGGATACTCCGCGGCGATACACCGCAACCGGATTGAGAATTCCTAGTTTTGCACCTCTTCCTAACTCCAGAGGGCTCAAGGGGGGAGGCATCATCGGCCATGTCGAGGCGGATTTTTGATCTTTTAAGAGGCGAAGGGGACTGCATTAGGAGCTCGTGCAGCGACAGAGTGTAAGGGGGCCTTGGTGAAATAGTTGAAGCCGGTGATGGAGTCGAAATCTTGGGCGAAGAAGGGACTATTTCAAGAGAGAGTTGAGGGATCACCGGCGATCCGGTTTCGTCACTGTAGTGCCGGAGCTTTGAAAGCCTCGACGCGGATTTGGTTCGGCTCCGGGGCTCCGAGAGCGGCGTAGTGGAATCCATGGATGAATTGCTTAGATTTTCTTGGGATTTTTGGTGATGGAGAAAGAGATTTTTAGAGAAGAATTTTGTTTGGGTGTGCGAGTTTTTGTATTTAAAATTAGGCACGGATAGCCGTTGGACTTGGACTTTTTGAATATTTAACGGCGGTGAGTGGGATGCCACTACTTTAACGGTAACGAAGGAAAACCGGCTCGTTACCGTTAGTTTTGAGCATCTTTTCGCTTTATAGATAATTTTCATTAAATATTTGTTTTTTCGTTTATCTAGAAATTAATTTTCTTCTATTCTGGATCATAACTTATCATCATATTTCGACATCAATGATTGCAGAGCGTCAAGTGAGAAATTCAGTAAATATGGAACGAGCAGATTTTATTCAGGGGTCCAACTCTATTATTCAGCATCTTAAACTCGTCAACCTAAAGGGTAAAAAATAGAAAAAAAAGGCTTAAAATCTCCGAGATACGACACAGCATATCGAATAGTGTCGTTGGAAGCATCATTGCGCATACAATTTGATGAAGCAGATCTTCAATTCTTGTAGTTGTTAGAATGCCGCGAACAAAAAGCTTTTATTCTCTCAAGTCCATCTCTGAGAGCAGCCGGCTCTACTGAAAAACTGAGACGCAACCAGTTCTTCAGCCCCAAGATTGTTCCTGTAAGAGAAACGAGTCATTATTGAACTAATCTCGTTATGTGTTAGCAAAAATGCATATGTTGTTCTTGTTGAGCTGATCATCTAGCAAATGTTGATGATGATCATGATCTTGATCTTATTTCAAGCAAAAAACAGAAGTCATTGTACTGTTAATCTTAACCTGGCATAATAACAACTGATTCCTCTCTAGCAATCTTCAAGGCAAAATCCATGTCGTCTTTCACATCTCCCAGCAACGAGGGATTTATCTCGATCTAGGAAGCATTGGTTCATGAATACAGAGGATTTTAGAAGCATGTAATTCAAGAAAACTAATTAAATTTCTATTTTTAGCCTCACCATTGTAGACATAGCTCCTTCGGGTTTGTGTGGGCACGAAAGTGAAGGGATCTCGCTGATTGTAGCATAGCATGCATTTGCAGATTCTCTAAGAGTATCATTCGTCTTTAAAAAGAACTCCTTTGTCGACTTCTCAAGGATTTCCGGAACAGCACCCTCAAAAAAGTCGATTTTCATTTAGTTAAGATGCAATATCCAAAAGCGACTAGTGAGTAGACTACATTTTCTTGCTCCAGATTTTGACAGACCAACTTTCTAACAGATGAAGCAAGAGTACTCTTACTATGACGTTTAGCTGTTTAAGCACTTTCAAAAACTGAATAGACTGCGTAACTATATAGGTATCTCAAACAAGATGAGTAGTTTTTTTCTAATTTTCAGACTTGGAACAATAATCTTGGGGGCGAAGAATGTGCAGGTACGATACACGGACTTAATCATATACCTGTATGAGAGTTGCGGGATCAGCTGTGATGCAAAGATAGTTTAAAACGGATTCAATGATCTGAAAAATAATGAACCCAGGTTAAATTTGTATCAGCACTAATTAACATCATCCACTAAGTTTCATTAATTTGAGTATATTTCTGGTAGATGTCTTTGAATCATAATCACAATTAAAAATGTGAATACATGACATAGTAGATGAGGGACGAGGAGATCAAACCCCAGATTTATTAAGGACTCCATTGGGATCACAAGCAACAATCCAACCGAGCCGCCAACCTGGAATGAGCCATCTCTTTGACATGGATCCCACAGTAAGTATAGGAGTGACTGATCCCAAAATTCCCATAGGGATATATTTGTTGCTCCCGAAAACAATATGGTTATAAACTTCGTCTGTAATCAAAAGAATACCCAGCCTTTTTGCAGTCTCTGCAATCTTTGAATACAAAATGATCAATTTGCAACTGTTAGCCATCAGAATCCTATGTAAGATTTGAAGCCATAATCATTTCCAAAACAAATAACTCAACTCGATCTACTTTCTTACCTTTTGCATATGCTCAAGTGTGAAAACATTTCCACAGGGATTCCCGGGGTTGATTACAACCATGGCAATAGTCTTGTCATCGGCTAGAGCCTCCACGCCATCAAGATCAACCTCCCAAGCTCTCTCGGGAAGAAGGTTGAAATGACGGACCTCAAGATTGCTGAATGCAGCGCGTGCTTCATATACTGGATATCCCGGCCTAGGAAATAGTATGTTGGCACCGGGGCGAGCCAGCACCGTTAATATGACCTCTATTGCATGATTGGCACCTGCAGTGAGAAAAACATCCTCTTCTGATAGCTTATATGGAAGGTCATCGCTCAGATGTTTTGCGATTGCCCTGTTATAGAAATGAAGGCACAAATAAGTGTCATTATCATGATTCACTCCTTTGCTTCAGCCATTACCAACTACCAAGAATTTTCTTAGCAAAACACACAAATCTATCCTTACTGCAGTAACTAGCCTCTTATGCAAGAATTTAGTGGCAAACACACACACACACACACACACACACATTGACAGTTGGAATAATGATCAGAAACCATTGAGAAATCCTGGCATTCCAGCCTCATCTGGAAGTTCACAAAGTTATTTATTTATTTATTTCTTTATGTTTTGCCTAAGTAGATAAGGCGAAGTATTCAGTTCAAAATTCCATTGAAAGATCACAAATTATTGAATTCAAGTAGCTGTTAAACTTCCCAGAAATTTCAGGTGAATAGGTGCAACAGCAATCAAGAAACAGCAATAGAATTAACGTATTAAGATTCAAAATACAACAACTAAAAGTTTGAGGGAAAAACAAAAGGACGGCAACCAAATTCACCAAAATAAAGCTAAGGATACTAAAATGCAAAAAGACACAATCTTTCGCATCCATGCATGACAATTTGAAGGCGCACACACACACATTGCAAGAGAAATTTAAGGACAGAGACCCAACAACAACAACAAAACACCAAAAATACCTCTCTCTCTCTTACACACACACACACACTGGTCTTAACCAAACCTTCTAGCAGCAGAAACACCAGGGGCTGGGGGATAGCCATTGAAGTGAGTGGAGCGAAGGGCATTGATAAGGGATTCCTCTGCTACTGGAGAGGTTCTGAAACTTGGATACGGTGAGGGATCTCCATGCCCAAGATGAATCACCTCCCTTTCATCATTTTTGTTCAAATTTACCTTTATTATTTCTAGAAAATCTCTGATTGTTACCGTGCGTTTTTGGCTCTTGAAACCCCATTCTGCCATTTTCTTCTCCATCTCTCTCTCTCTCTCTCTCTCTCTCTCTCTCTCTCTAAGTCAGTGATGTGTGTGTGTGTTGGGGGGGGGGGGGGGGCGGGGGGACTCGTTTGGCACCAGGAAACAAACAAGATTAAATAGAATTAAGGGGGAAAAAAAAGAGATTACATATTTGGTTTTACTTAATGAAATATGGAAATAAAAGATATTTACAGATAGGATTTTAAACTCAAATATTTTATCTCATAAACAATGAGAGGTTGCATGAGGGATTTTGTTTTTATGGCACTTAAAACTAAAATTTAATTTTCTATAGTATATATATTGTATATATAAAAAAAGCTTGATTATATATACATTTATATAATCTACGATATATAACAGTATAAGGCTGAGGTGAAATAAAAATATAGGAATGATTAAAATTAAATGATGGCGTAACCTAATTAATTATTAACTACATATTATATCACTGGTAAAAGTTTGCATGCATTCAGTTCCACCATATTATCGAATCAAATCTTAATTTAAGCAAAACATAATTTCATGTGGACAATGCTATCTTTACTTGCTAAGATTTTCATTTTCATAAGCTGTTTTAGAGGGATTTTTATAGGTTTGTTAAGGTAAATATTGATTCTATAAAATTCCATCCAAAATATTTATGAATTTAATTATTATTATTAATTAATGTTAGTACAAATGAATAAAGAGTAACGGTTTTTAGCAAACGATTGTCGAATATTTCATCTAATAATTCAGAGCAAATGCAATTACTAGAGTTAGCGTGTTCACTATATATAAATGATTCAAATTATATTCATTTATATTAAATAACATCCTTAGATATTAAAATTTTATAATGTAATATTAGAAAATGATTGTCACACTCAATATCTGGGGAATCTGAATGTTCTCGACGAAACTTGCACTCAATATCAATATTGGATACAATACCACAGGTCGGGTACGTGAGTATATTAAAAAAAATATCAATACTGCATGTTCAACAAAAGGTTTTCTCCGCTAATTAAATATGGTGTCAAAAGATTCTCTCTGACGCAAACAAACACATAAAAATGCTATTGAGATCGAGTTCAATTTTTTGTTCTTAAACAAATTAAAAAATAAATAAATTATTTTTTCACGAACAATGGATTTTTTTTGTCTCTATACAGCGTTAAAACCAAAGTCAGGGACAAATTTTTGTCTCATATCAGATTGTATTAATTTTTGTTTGTCACGTTTTCCTCGTTTGTCACAATTAAGTTGTATGGAAAGGTAAGAAAATATGAAACTGAAAAAGGGTACGTAAATTTGATGCTATACGTCAGATTCAGGTAAAATATATATGTACGTAAATACAAATTAAATATGATATTTAAGCATAAAATGTACTATATGGATTAGATAACTACATATTTGGATAACCAGATCAAGATGATCGAAAAAATAATAGAAGCATGCATGACATCATTTTGACACTTGGCCAACGTAACAAGATTAATTAATACTCCATATTTCTGCATCATGCATACATAATATATGCATTATATATATATATATATATTACATTAAGATATATGAAGGGGAGGGGAGCATTATATTTAAAGGAGCTAGGTAGGGCCTCGGAGTAATCATCCGGCCTCATTCCTTCCCCTCCCATTAATTATTTGCCATACATATATATATATATATATATATATATATATATATATATATATATATATATAGGTTTTCCATCCCATTATTTAATTGCTATGTACATTAATATTATATATAATCACGCAAGTATGGATTGATTAAGTAGGTAGGAGGGATGGATGGAGATGCATGCAGTGTACAAGGAGTCAGACAGCAGCAACATGGAGATGAGACTGCTTTTTCTTGGCATGCCTTTCGTAGAAAGCTTTAATCCTTTGAAAGCCATCGCTCATCAGCCATGGCTCAATGGCAAATGTTACCCGAACCCAATTCTTCATCCCTAACCCAATCCCTATACACACACACAACCACAAACATTAATTTCATTTATATATATAATCCATCTCGATCCTCTTTATATTATATATATATTTCAAAAATTTATCACTAACTTAACATATAATTAATAAAATATTATTATATATGCATGCGCAATATTTTAATATAATTTACTAATTACCTGGGAGAAGTATCACAGATTCCTCCCTAGCGAGCTTACCACAGAAGTCCAAATCATCATCAATGCCTTCCAATAGAGATACGTCAAGCTTCATCTGATACATATATATGCAAAATCAAAATCAGATCATCATATGTATGAATATGATCATTGTGAAAATGTATTTTCTTTCTTAATTATATACACTTACCATAACAAACATGGATCCTAGTGGTTTGGTGGGGCAACTGAGGCATGGAATTTCTTGGCTCCCTTGGTAGCATATGTTGGAACTTATTTTCAGAGTCCTAACAATTTTCTCGAAGAAATCGCTCGGTGTATTCTCAATAATTTCTGGGATGGCTCCCTATTATATTCATCCATATATCACATTATTAATATTATATACATACACATAACACATGTGAAACCAAAATTTCAACACTAATTACTAATTGGTACTCCATTATATATGTTACATGAATTAAACAAGGTCCACTCTCCTCTGCATAGGACTGCACCCATCAGATCGGTTCAGATCCAATAAAAAATCAGTAAACATAACATCAACCTTGTAGGCCGCATGCACCCACGCATGGCTCGCGTTGTGCCCGGGCCTAATATATATTTTTATTTTATTTTTAGTTATTTTTATTTATTTATTGTGATTTTCTTTTTCTTTTTTTAGTTTTTTCCCTAAAATTGTATACTGTAAAATAAAATTAGTGAACCATAAAATTAAATTCAATTGAATTAATTTGTTTGAAATACATATAAATATATACCCTAAAATGGAATTAATGAACATTAAAATTAAAGTGAATTAATTTATTTTTTTTGAAGTCCGGTGACTCGCGCAATGTACTCGCCCGATGCAAATGCGTGGACTCGTGCATTGTGCTTGATAATTAATTCTTTCAAAATAAATATAAATGATAATTCAAAATAAAAAATCCTAATTTTGAAATAAACACACTCGCACACACCCTAAAATGGAATTAGTAAACCCTAAAATTAAATTAAGTGAATTGATTTTTTTTTTTGAAATCCTGCTACTTGTGCAATGCACTCGTCCGACACTAACGTATGAGCTCGTGCATCACGCTCGACAATGAATTTAATTTTTTCGAAACAAATATAAACGATAACTAACAATAAAAAATCTAATTTTGAAATGCATGCATATATATATATATATATATATCCTAAAATGGAATTAGTGGATCCTAAATAAAAGATAATGAATTTACTATTTTTGAAATCCGGTGACTCGTATAAATGTATAATGCACTGCCTGACACTAATGTGTGGGCTCGTGCATTACGCTCGACAATTAATTTTTTCAACTTAAATATAATTTCTAATTGAGATTAATAAACCTTAAAAAAACATAAACCCTAAAAAACACAAAGTAAATCCCTAAAAATCTAAAAAAAAATGTAAAATTACTAAAAAAAACCATAAAATACCATGAACTCTAAAAAATCATGAACACTAAAATAACAATATACTCTTAAACTCCAAATATGAATTAATTAGAGTGAAAAAACTTACAATTTGAACTTAATAAATTTATATAAGATAACTAGCTAGCAAATTGACCCAATACTTTTTAAGAATACATGTGATACTTTGTAATTTTGATTGATACTTTTTAGTGTTATGGTTGATTTTGGTTTTGACATTTTTTTTTGCGTGTCAACGCGTTGACCGTCTGATGTGCACCTTATACACGAGAGAATAGCTGATTAATTAACAATGATATATATATATATATATATATACTTAAATCATTAATCTTTTACCTGGATGAGAGTCGTAGGACTGGATGTGATGGTAAGGTATTTTTGAAGTGATTCAATGATCTGATCAAATGAAAGATATATAACCCAAAATAAAACTATGCGTTATAAATATATAAATAACAATTGGTAGACAACAATCGAGAAGAAAGAATTGATGATCAAACTCACCCCAGATGTAGTGAGGAGTCGGTTAGGATCACAAGCAGCGACCCAACCGAGGCGCCAACCCGGAATGAGCCAGCCCTTGGACATTGACCCGATAGTAAGCACAGGAGTTATTGATCCAAACATTCCCATTGATATAAACTCTCTACTTCCAAAAACAAGGTGCCTATAAAGTTCATCTGCAATCACAATAATCTCCTTCCTTTGTGCAATCTCTGCAATCTTCAAACATAAATATATGTATTTTTAATAAATTTAAACTATTAATTATCCACAATCATCTGTATCAAATTAATTACTTATATATATATATATATATTTAATTCATTAAAATTTAGTTCCCAATATAATATTTGGACGTCTTAACCTAAATAACACAACATATATGCATTTTATTAATTACAACACAGCTCCTAACATTTTCCTTTTTCCCTTTGTTAATGAAAAAGGGAAAATGTTAGAAATAGTTTTGTATAAATTTGGATGAAATTGTAATTATATACCCTGTGCAGATGGTGAAATGTGAAAACATGTCCAGTAGGGTAGCCAGGGTTGATTATGAGCATAGCAATGGTGTTATGATCGGCCATAGCTTCCACAGCATCAAGCTCGACTTCCCAACCCTTCTCCGGAAGAAGGTCGAAATACCGAATCTCGAGGCCGCTGAGTGCAGCGCGCGCTTTGTATAACGCAAATCCCGGTCGAGGAAGCAGTATGTTGGCACCGGGGCGAGCCAGAACAGTTAGTACGGCCTCTATGGCCTGGCTCGCACCTGAGCTCATAAACACATCCTCTTCCGACAACTTATTCGGTACAAGACCACCACTCAGATACTTGGCTACCGCTCTGTTATGTTACATTGTTACGTAAGTATTTTCATTAATTAATTCGATATATATATATATAGACAACATGCATGATGAGTAATTGATGCACGTACGTTATACGCACGTAACGTAAGTAAAATTAACAAGGTAATAATTAGTTACAATTAATCTAATATATATGAATGAATTAATATTGAAGTGATGACCTCCTTGCTGCAGAAACACCAGAAGGAGGAGGGTAGCCATTGAACTGAGAGGAGCGAAGGGCGTTGATTAGGGCTTCTTCTGCAACTCGGGTTGTTTGGAAACTTGGATAAGGGGTCGGATCTCCATTTCCAAGATTGATAATTCCCCTAATATCACTTTTGTTCAGATTTCCTTTTACTTTTTCAATCAGATCTCTGTTGCTCACGCTCCCCTCTTTTTCATCCTTCAAACCCCATCTCAACAGTTTGCTCTCCATCTCTCTCTCTCTCTCTCTCCAAGTGAGTGTGTCTGCAAGGAAATTAAGATATATGGAGAGTGGGAGTAGTACTGCTATTTATAGAGAAAATGTAACCGGATACAAAAATAAGGCACACACGGCGCCATAAGTCGATTAATTCTATTTCATATATAGGCTTATTTTTTTTCTCCTTTGGTAGCCCCAAAATTGATTAAAATACACACACACACACACACACACACACACACACACACACATATATATATATATATAAATTATAGTTCATTATATTTTCTTGTCTTTATAACCTTTTAACTAAAAACCCCTAACCAACATGAATATATAGCTTCCACCCTCTTTTATACAAAAAGTACGTGATCCAAAAACTAAAGTGTTAATTACATATATATGTGTTTTGGTTTTAATTTAACTTAATTAGAATTAAAACTTTACCACTATCCTACTCCCTAACTGGCCTAACCTCCTTTAATTGGAATATATTCCTCCATATATATAAGTATATATATAACTCATATGCAACCCGTTTAAACATTAAATTATTTACATTAATATGATAAAATTTATTTTGATTAATTACATGCGTCAATAAATACGTGGTTTTAAATTCAATTTTTTTTTTACTTGGGAATAGTATATAATTCTTTTTTTTTACTCACACACCCGATCTGGTAGTACACTCCATCACTAGGTCATCCTTATCCGGGACGGGAATAGTATATAGATTGAATGATTGAATCAGACATCTTATTTAAAAAATGTTTACAGCTTAAATGTCCGGGAATTGAAGTGTTTTAAATACATTTTCTTAATATAAATAATTAAATAGATTAGGTCCTAGCTGTGAGGTTTTTCCTAAAAAGAGATTAGACCCACGAATCGATCTGTCACTTGTGGTGGCCAATTAATTAGCTTTTGGCAAAAATAAATTGTTGCACTTTCTTACAAGCAATAAGTCCATAAAGTCAGTCACGTCCGTTTCTAGGGGTGTAACTTGTATAAGTGTATCAAACAAATTTACGAGCTATCTGTAACTTGTTTAAGTGTATCAAAAAATTATTAAACTTGTAACCATTGAGTTTGAAATCGATCGACTCGAGATTTATCGAGCTCGAGCTCACTGAATAACTTTTGAGTTCGAGCTCACATTACTGCAAAGCCATATATGCTTGACTTAATTATGAACCTTATCGAGCTTCAATATATTTATATTTTTACTAACAATAATTTAGTTATTTACACAAATTAAATATCATTAATAATTTAATTTTTTTAGTGTTTTTAATAATGAAATTAAATAAGTAATATAATTTATATTTTGTATATTAATTATCAATTTAGTTAAGTTGGGCTTCAGCTTATCGAGTTTGCTAGTTAGAGCTCGAACTTTGTATTTTATTTCTCATCAATCTTGAGTTTGAATGTGCTACGTATTACTTGACTCTGACTCGACTTGATTACACCACTATCCGCTTCTATAGTTTTAGAAACTTGTCTTCACGTTGATTATTTGGCTTAATCAACTCCTTAGATGTTAAAAATTGGAATACATGTGTTTTTTAGTGAATAGATGAAAACGTTATCAATGTTAATTATTAAACACACGCATTAACACATTCACATTTTTCTAAATAACAATAACTAATTTTGTAAACAATAGAGCATACATATTTTAAAAACTATTGAAATAATTTCCGTTAACTTCCATGTCCATCACGGATGAGATTATCTATTAATTCCAACTTGGTACATCTTATATTCTAATAATTAGATTTTATACCATGTGGATTTAATTATTTTTAGTGGACAATTGCTTAATTTTTTAAATCCACAGGCACAAATCCAATGGAGGAAATAAAACACCAAGTTGAAATAAAAGATCTTATCCGGTCTGTTCAGGTTAAAATTTTTTAAACCAAAACAATTTTCGGTTCAATTCGCTTTAAGTTTCTAGAAGTTCAGCTTCAGTAATCGAAATGAATTCCTAAGCAAGCTAGTTGAATCGTTTTATTAATTTAATTTACGTTTCAATTTTACGGTTTTTTGAGTTTGAATCGATTTTAAATTGAACGACCGAATGCACACCCTTAATTTTACTTTGATGGACATGTAATTGCAAATCCCCAGCGGCTTTTGTTTATCGAAAAATTCCATTATGATGATATTTAGAGATTTTTTTAGGAAAATTCTGATATCTAGTCTAGGATTGAGACTCATTCAGGTTTTGTTACTGGTCGAGAAACATCGACACCACTTTATTTTAATATAAGTTTGATGCCTGTAACTTTCATATACTTGGTTGATTAATTAATTGTTCTCGATCGGTAGTAGAGTTCATTGCTCAACAAAGTAGGAACTACTTGAACTAGGAGTGAAAATCGATTAATTAAATGTTACAAAATCCGTAAAATGGGTCAAAATTAATACGAATGAAAATCAATATTTCATGATATATATATATATATATATATATATATATATTTGTATTTTGTTCATATTTGATTGTATCCAAATTTTAGTCCATCTTATAAATTTTGATCCATAAAATAACTTCACACAAGACTTCCTCTTGGATGATATATGGAGTGTTGTATGGATTAATGAGTTTTCGTAATTGATATTAATTAATCAAATAAACGTAGCAAGAAAATGGACTAGGAGACCAAGTATGGAAGGCCTAATTAGATAATGTCATAATATCTGTGCATGCAGGTATAAATGTGGCAAAACACAATTATCAATGCTACAATCAATCAATAATGTTAATTATGTAACACATTCGTTATAAGATAAATTACACTCTGATACCTACATTTTAAGTTTCTTTTCAAAAATAACTCATATTTTCAAAATTAATAAAACAATACCCTTTTTTTTTAAAAAAAAATATAAATCTAACATTGATCATTTATACATCGAAAAATCAAACGTAATTTATTATATTTTAAATTTTGTAATTGAATGATCCTTTTTACACCGCTAAGGAAATAGAGATGCTAAAATACAATCAATTACATCATATTCTCGAGCTGAAAAATTGATCAAATGTTAGATTTGCAAAAAAATTTAAAAAAATGAGTACTATTTTGTTACCCAAAATATAGATACTGTATCAAAGTGTAATTTACTCTTAATTGTTTAGCAATCCGAATAAGACTAGGCCAATAAGACTGTCTCATAAATCATAAGCGAAAAATGAAGAAGAAATCTACATGCATTAAATTACCAATGTACAAACAAGCAATTATACATTTCCAGAAAGATGAAAAGAAGCACTAGGTTTCACATCACAAGGAACACGGGCAAGATCGATAGTTCCCTGCCGGGGCCATGGAGAAAACTTACACTCTCATTGTTCCTTGGCATGTCTTTGATAGAAAGCTTTTATTCTAAGAAAGCCATCATTGAGAGATGATGGCTCCGTGGCAAATGTCACGCGTAACCAATTCTTGAGCCCTACAGCAAACCCTGCAAACAATAACCCTCCCCGTTGTAAAGATTATTACATGTTCATGTTGAAACTTGTAGAATGAATCCACTCTCATATTTTTACCTGGGAGGACTACGACGGATTCCTCCTTAGCCAGCTTGCAGCAGAAGTCCAAGTCATCGGTAATGCCTTCCAGGAGAGACAGATTGAGCTTTATCTGATATGCAAAACCCCATTGCGGGTGAATACAACAGATTATCTGCTAATGAAACTGATCGTAAAAGTGTTTTTGTCTTTACCATAGCAAACATGGATCCTTCAGGTTTGCTCGGGCAAGTTATGCAGGGAATTTCTTTGCTTTGTTCATAGCTTATGTCTGCACATTCCCTAAGTGTACTAATAATTTTCTGAAAGAAATCGCTTGGGGTATTCTCAAGAATCTGTGGAGCTGCCCCCTGTTCATATAAATAGAGGGACGGAATCGGTATGGTACAAGAAACTGAGACTAGATAAGTTACACGATACGGACATAGATTCATTTTTTTTTATTGGATGCAAGGATTTCATACTTTTACTATAGCATAAGATCTAAACTTAGATTTCATCTAGTTCTGCATCTAACACGAAAGTCTTGAAGAAACTCAAGCTCTGCATCTCACTCTTAGACTTGACTAAAACAACCTTCAGTGCTTTACTTGCATTTCACCAAGAAATGCCATTATACATATGGCAAAGGCACAGTTTTATTTTTTTTCTCAAGTAAAAAAAAATTATTTAGAAAATTGCATATTATTGTACATAATGATTCTACCTATCTGCCAGGACAGTTTTAAATAAACTAGATGTTTCCTTGTATACTCACCTTAGTGGTGGCAGGATAACCCAAGCCAGAAGATTATTAAAACCTTGTTTCTGGACCTATTTTAGGGTACTTAATCTGTTAGACAAGCTCGATTTTCTATCTCCAAAAACAATGATGTAGTCCACTATAATGGCTCAATCAAATTTGAAGGTAGGTCACATTCTATAAGCAACTTTAGTATAGTTTCAGACTAACCGCCAAACTCCAATCCACATGCTTTAAATTTCAAAATGATGTAAGTATTTGAAATCCAAGATAAAAGAATAAAGAGACAAGGATAAATAAATTAGCATTTAGAAGGCAAAACAGGATAACAAAACATATGAAGAATGATAAACCTGCATAAAGGTCGCTGGATCGGAGGTGATATTCAAAAACCCCACGATGCTGTCAACAATCTGCAGATAAGAAAACTTAAGTGGATTTCTTGTGACTTGTATTCTGAAATACATAATGTTTACATAGAAAGTTATCCAGCAATAAATTTGGGAGAAAAGAAAAGGGTTGAAAGATAAGAAAATACCCCTTGCTTAGTGAGGATCCTATCTGGGTCATTTAACACGAGCCAGCCAAGTTTCCAACCTGGGACAACCCATCTCTTAGATATTGATCCAAGAGTAATGATTGGGGCAATTGATGCAAAGACTCCCATTGGGACAAAAGGGTTGCTTCCAAAGGTAAGATGATCATACACTTCATCGGCAATCACTAAGATTCCAAGATGTTTTGCCGTCTCCGCAACCTACAATTAATACACACAAGCACTTATTAATGGCCCACTATTGCCATATGCAGAAAAGTCTCCATATTTCACTCAAAGAATACAACTAGGCACCTTTTTCAAGTGTTCATACTTGAAAACATTTCCACAGGGATTGCCTGGATTTATAATAACCATTGCAACAGTATTTTCATCTGCCAAAGCTTCAACCGAAGCCAAATCTACTTCCCAGTCTTTTTCAGGAACAAGATCAAAGTGACGGACTTCAAGACTAGAAAAGCTAGCCCTTGCTTCATAGAAAGGAAAGCCTGGTCTTGGAAGCAAAATGTTAACACCGGGACGAGCAAGAACAGTTACAACGGCTTCTAATGCTTGGGCACATCCAATAGTCAGGAAAACATCATCAGCTGATAACTTGTAAGGAAGTTCTTTAGAAAGATACTCTGCTACAGCACTGCCCAAACAAAGAGGTAGTACATAAATGACTATAAACTCGAAGATTCAACCAATGTTGAATGCTCTATCAGTGAAGGGTGACTTGGAAAAAGGTTATTGCACTAATGATGTGCATACGGAGTCACATAAATATCCTTCAGTATTGTTCTGTCAACTTGAGATGTAACTAATAATTCATAGATGATTGAAATTTAATATTATCTGGAGGAAGACCGTAACTAAGGAATTATAATACACTGCTTCAACACCAAAGATGGACAACGTCTTTAACCACATTTCTGATTCATTGAAGGCTAAGTAGTTTATCCGCCTTCAAGAAATTTGAAATTATAGATTGCAGAATCCGCCCAACATAACCCAAAACATGGTAATATTAATGCACAAATTAACCATAAACCAAACACATTAGCTATCTAACTACTCAATGTTCAACAAACACCTAGGCTCAACCATCTCATGCCAAAGACATCAACTGGGCCCCAAACTTGCATCCAATGAAACTTAATGACACAAACACCACGATCAACTTCAGCCAATAAATGCAAGAACTAAACCAGAAAGAGAAAAGTATTTATATTGGAAACGCATTCAAGACCAAGAGTCCTTTCCTTCGATTCAGCTTAATCATGTCTAAATATATTATGCACAAAATCGTGTCTTTAATCTAAAATTCGGCGAACAATAACATATTCAGGACTAAAATCATGCTGACAAACACTAACTTTAGTTGAATGTAGCAAGATAAACACTGACACTTCAATCCATAAATCACTTAAATTCGACAACTTAAACAATTGCTAATTTGCTACATTATATTCCGAAAAACATTAAAATAATTAGAGATGATGAAAATCAGAATATTTGTTATGTACCTGCGAGCCGAGGGGATGCCAACTGTGGAGGAGTAGCCGTTGAACTGAGCGGAGCGTACGGCGGCGCAGACGGCGTCCTCCGCAAAAGGGGTGGTGCGAAAGGAAGGGAAGGCGGAGGGATCGCCTTGGCCGAGATGAATAACGGGTCTAGTATCATTCCCGTCGAGATTTTCCATGACCACGTTGAGCACGCCTCTGACGGTGACTGCTCCGGCCCGAGTGAGCCGGTCGTTCCCTTCGAAACGCCACCGTTGAGGCGGCGGAACCCCGTTCTCCATGGATGGATTTCTCTTTCCTGAGCTAGAATTTGGGATTTTGGGAGAGAGAGACTTCAGAGGTAGCGGCGGTGAAGTGGAGGAGGAAAGGAGGTGACAAAATATAAACCGCGCCACGTATATTTCAAAATCTCTTTTCCTTTTTTAGTTTTTATATAAATGCCTGATTAGTTCCACGCTTTGAGTATATGATGAATTATTATAATTTATAATAAAAAAATGATGATTGTTATAAACTAGAGAGAGACAAAAGAGAATATCAATTGTATATATTTAATATGAGAATCAAATATCTCTATATATAATAGTACAAGAGTTAAAGTTTTAGGGCTAGTAACTTGATCGTCACTCATATAATATATATCTATTAGATATATTTACAACACTCCCCATTGAGTGACCAATCCTTAAAACAAATGTTGCCTCATTAAAACCTTGCTAGAAAAACCTAGTGGAACAAAACCTAGTTGAAGGAAAAAGAGTACAACTGCTCCCCTGATCTTGAGATCCCTGTAGATCTTTGAGTCGGCGCATGTCAATCTTGTGTACCAATTTTTTGAATGTTGATGTTGGTAATGCCATTGTGAATAAGTCCGCCAAATGTCATTTGAGCGAATTTGTTGAATGTTGATATCACCACTCTTTTGGAGATCGTGTGTGTAGAATAACTTGGGAGAAATGTACTTCGTCCTATCACCTTTGATGTATTCTTCCTTTAGTTGCGCGATGCAAGCAACAGGTCTTCATACAAAACAGTTGGATTGATCTTTGATAAAGCTAATCCGCACAACTGTTGGATGTGACTCGTCATATTTCTTAACCATACACACTCTCGACTTGTTTCATGGATTGCAATGATTTTAGAATGATTTGAGGATGTTGCAGTCAAGGTTTGCTTCAGAGACTTTCATGATATAACAGTTCCACCACATGTGAAAATATAGCCAGTTTGTGACTTAGCTTATGTGGATTGGATAAAAATCTTGCATCCGAATAGCCTACCAGAGAAGAATTGGAATTTTCCAAATAATATAATCCAATGTCTATGGTACCCTTCAGATAACGTAGAATGTGCTTAACACCATTCCAATGTCTCAAAGTGGGTGCAACGCTATATCTTGCAAGAAGATTTACAGAAAAAGCTATATCTGGTCTAGTATACTTAGCTAGATAAGTTAATGTTCCAATTGTACTTAGATATGGTACTTCAGAATCAAGTATCGTTTCACCATCTTCAATAGGTCGAAATGGATCTTTCTTCATATCAAGAGATCTAACGACCATTAGTGATGCTAATGGATGTGCATTATCCATGTAAAAGCGCTTTAACACTTTTTCTGTATATGTGGATTGGTGAATAAACGTTCCTCCTCGGACACGTTCAATTTTCAAACCAAGATAAAATTTTATCTTTCCCAAATCTTTCATCTCAAATTCTTTCTTCAAATATCCAACAGTTTTATTGAGCTCTTCAGGAGTTCCAATTAAATTCAAATCATCAACATAAACTGCTATAATTGTAAATCCACTTTCGGTTTTCTGTATGAAAACACAAGGGCAGATATCATTATTCTTGTATCCTTCTTTCAACAGATACTCTCTCAATCTATTATACTACATACGGCCAGACTGTTTCAGCCCATACAATGATTTTTGCAGTCTAATCAAAAACATGCTTTTGGGTTTTGACTGTAATGCTTCAAGCATTTTAAATCCTTCAGGGATTTTCATATATATGTCATTATCTAATAACCCATATAAATAGGCAGTTACTACATCCATAAGGCGCATAGCAAGGCTTTGTGACACAGCCAGACTAATCAAAAATCTGAAAGTAATCGCATCCATTACTGGAGAATATGTTTCCTCATAATCAATTCCTGGTCTTTGAGAGAAATCTTGCGCTACGAGTCTTGCTCTATATCTCGTAACTTCATTTTTCTCATTTCTCTTTTTAACAAATATGCATCTGTATCCAACAGGGGTTTCAGATTCCGGAGTTAGGATTATAGGTCCAAATACTTTCCGGTTATCACAGAAATTTAATTCCCTTTCCATAGCTCTTTTCCACATTGGCCAATCTTTTCTCTGTTTACATTCTGTAACAGATTTTGGTTCAGGATCCTTATTTAAAATTTGATGAGCTATATAAAAGGTGAATATATCATCTACAATGATATGTTCTCTCTCCAGTATCTGATTGGAAGATAAATAATTTATTGAGATTTCATGATTTTCAGATACTTGTAATTCTTCAGGAATTACATCACTTTCATTTGATTGATTAATCATTTTCGTCATTGTTTGGTTTCCATCTTGCCCCCTTTTTTCCTAGGCACAGAATCTTTGGAACCAACTGGTCGACCACGTTTTTAATGAATTTTAGACTCATTTGCTGCCAAAGCTATTTGTCCTTTAAGAACATCAATTTTGGCTGGAGTATTTGCAGCATGTATGTGAGATTGTGTCACTTTTCTTGTATCTACAAAAGCATCAGGAAGTTAGTTTGTAATCTTTTGCAAATGAATAATCTTTCAACTTCTTGTTCACATTGATTATTCAAGAATCAAAATGTGACAAGTTTTTCTCATTCCAAGATATTTCCTTGTGCTTTTCTGGATGTAGATTTGTTCCACCTATTGTTGAAAATGTCATTTCATCAAAATGACAATCTGCAAAACGTGCAGTAAATAAATCACCCGTTAAAAGTTCAATATACCTTATAATCGAAGGTGAATCAAATCCAACATATATCCCAAGCCTTCATTGGGGACCCATTTTTGTTCATTGTGGGGGTGTAATTGGGACTTGAACCGCACAACTAAAAGTTCATAAGTGAGAAACATCTGGTTCTCGACCAAAAATAATTTACATTGGGGAGTATTCATGGTTGGCCGATGGTCTAATATAAACTAATATTGCCGCATGTAATATGGCATGACCCCAAGCAGTAGTTGGGCATTTTTGACTTCATAAGTAACGATCTAGTAATAGGACCATCAAAGTCAACGACATTGGTTTCCTTCTTTTCTTTTGCCTTGATCGAATCTTGATATAGATCTGCAAGGTATTGCAAAATACGTGACCAATGTCCATTCATGTCACATATATGACATGCAACTTCCTTTTTGGATGAATTGTGTTCGTTGGATGTTTTCTGTCTTTTGTTGCTAGAGGTTGCATTGGTTCCCACTACCACGTTCATTGTCATGGTTGAAAGTTGCATTGGCTTCACGCAATGCAGCGGAACCAGTGGAGCAGAGATCGTGGTTTTTCATAAGCAATTCATTATTTTGCTCGGCAACCTACAAACGAAATATTAGTTCAGAGTACCTTTTGAAACCACGCTCCCTATATTATTGCTATAACAGCACATTAGAAGCATGAAAAGTGGAGAATATTTTCTCAAGCATGTCAGCATTAGTGATACTCTCTCCACACAATTTTGAAATAATTCTAAATAATTCAGAATTATAAGTACTCGCAGACTTAAAATCTTGCAATCTAAGAAGCATCCACTCGTAACGAGCTTTAGGAAGGACGATAGTCTTTTGATGATCAAACCTTTCTTTCAGGTTTGTCCACAACTCACTCCGAACTTTGACGGTCAAATATTCCATCTTTAGATCATCATGGAAATGATGACGAAGGAAAATCAGCGCCTTAGCGCAATCCTGTTGAGATGCTTTGTTTCCTTCTTTGATTGTATCCCCTAGACCCCTTGAGATCAGGTGAACAACATCATCAAGAGTCCATAACATATAATTCTTGCCCGAGATGTCAAGGGCGACGAACTCAAGTTTGGCTATGTTTGCCATTCGTGCAATTTTGCACAAAGAATCAAGGATATATTATCCACATGTTTAATTTATTTGCTTTTTAGAGCATGTAATATTCTTCAGGAATATTACTTGTGTACTTTAATAGCATCAATTTATGATCTTGAATGTAATATCTTCATGAATATTACTTGTGCTACTCGAATAACATCAATATTTAATTTTTCAAGATTAAATCGGAGAAGACCGATTATTATAACAATAAGAAAAACAGACATAATATATTAAAGCCAATAAACATGGTGTAAAAGAAATTTGCAGTTCGAGTCCATCATAATCCAAAATATTATCAAACAAGAATAGTACAATAGAATTGCACACATAAATTGATTAACCAAATATTTATTAAAAAGAATGATGGCTTTGATCATATTCTTAATTACTGGAAAACGATTCTAGAAGATTTAACGAAAAAGAATTTCAATTTTATTGATATAAGCATGCATGTTAACAATAAAATATTATAATACTCCAAAGTTTGATTAAATACATATCATGTTTCGAGGATCAATCATTAAAGATGATATAATATTTTCATTAGCAAAATCTGACATCACGCATATAATTCACAGATTGACGGCAATACGATTTGGGCGAATGAAAAGAAAATTAAAGAATATACCTTCTAGGATCGATGGACTTCTAGAATTGAAGGAGATGATAGAACAATCGTGCTGATAACGTGTTGTAAACTAGAGAGAGACGAGAAAGAATATCAATTGTATGTATTTAATATGAGGACCAAATGCCTCTATATATAATAGTACAAGAGCTAGAATTTTAGAGTTAGTAACTTGACCATCACTCATATCATATATATCTATTAGCTTAGTTTTAAAAAGCGCAGGAAAAGCGCCAAGCGCAGGTCTGGGATTTTTTTACTCTTAGGCGTAGTCACCTACATGAAACGCGCCCAAAGCGCGCCTAGGCGCACTTAAGCGCAGGCGGGTGAGGCGCAAAAAGCGCGCTAGGGTTTCATAATTTTTTTATTTTTAATTTGCTTACTAATTGGCAATAAAAAAAAAGAAAAGTAAGTATAGAACCCGACTTTCCCCCCTGTCTGTGCCGCTTAAAAGAAAAGTGAGAAGGAGAACCAGCCCAGTGAACCCTTGCGCAGGACCGCCGCCCACCACCGCGCCGTCGCCGCTCCGACTAACGCCGCGCCACCCTCTGTAGCCACCGCCCTTAGCAGTTGAGCAGGCTTGAGGTGAATTTTATTGTATTCTTGATCTTGAATCTTGATATAAAATTGGGTAGTGGGCACATGGGTAATTGGGTATTGCATTTGTAGTCCAGAAATTGTGTAATTTGAATATTGATTTGTTAATTTATCCTTGTAATTGAAATTCAAGAATGAGATATTTGATAATTGATATTTGATGTTACGTTACTTGTTAATGCTCTGCTCTTGATATTTGATTATTATTATTATTATTATGCATAATTCCAAGTTAATTGAAGAATGAATGAAATATGAATGATGATTAGATGCAGTCAGCAGCTTTTTTTTCCCCAAAAATTGAGAATCATGATTCAAGCAGTCAGCAGCCAGCAACTTTTTTTTTCATTAATTCATTTAATATTGTCTTTTATGTCATTGTGTGTAATTTGATTTAATGAATTCATTGTGTTCCAAGTTCCAACCAAACTTCGAATCTAATATTGTGCAGTGGGTTTTATACTTTTATTATCAAATGGCTTCTGATGGTTCAAATATGGCCTCAGTCGAATTCGATAGTGGTGATCCAACTCGAAAATATGGTACACCGGATCCCAATAATAAGGTGCACTGGACATGTTCATTCTGTAATAGAGTATTGAAAGGAGGGACATATCGGATGAAACAACACTTGGTGGGAGGTTTTTGAGCTTGCACAAAATGTCCCAAGTGTCCCGAGCATGTTAGAGTGAAAATGAAAAATTATATGGCTATGAAAGCCGACGCTAAAAAGAAGAATGAGATGATGCCTCAATCTCAATATCATCCTGTTGATGAATATGAAGAAGAGAAAATGGAGACAATGGGTAGCTCGAGTAAGCCCAAATCAGCCCCTCCAATGAAAAAAAATGAAAGGTCCACTAGATGTGATGTTTGGTTCTAATCCACGACCGGGCTCTAAAAAAGAAAAGAAAACCATATCACAAGCATGCGATAAGGCTTGTAGGGACAAATCACTTGACAAGATAGCAAACTTCTTTTATGATAATGGGATTGCATTCAATGTTGCTACCACAGATTCTTACAAAGAGATGATTGAAGAGATAGGAAGATATAGTCCCGGATTGGTTCCGCCATCTATGTATGAGCTTAGAGTTCCTCTTCTCCAGAAGAAAGTAAATGATGTTAATCTTCAAATGTTGGAGTACAAGAAAGAATGGACAACAAAGGGATGTTCCATTTTATCCAATGGATGGCGTGATTCGGTTGCCAATAAAGAAATTGTGAACTTTCTTATCAACTCTCCAAAGGGTTCGGTGTTTCTCAAGTCAGTTGACGTGTCTAACATTACCAAAAATGCCAACGCCTTGGTAAAAATGTTTAATGACATTATTGAGAAAGTTAGAGAATCAAACATTGTTCAAGTGGTGACTGATAATGCATCCAACTATGTGAAAGTGGGTAAGAAATTCTATTCTTTTTCTTTATTTTCATATTCTTTATTTTCTTATTTATATAATAAATTAATTTTATTCTCCTTTTTTGTTAGGAAAAATTCTTATGAAGGAAAGACCACATCTTTATTGGACTCCACGCGCCGCACATTGTTTGGATTTGATATTAGAGGACATTGGAAAACTTCTGAGGATCAAGAATGCCCTCAAGAAGTGCATCTTCATGAATGGTTATATCTATAACCATGTGTCTCTTGTAAACATGATGAGGAGATTCACAAACCAAAAAGATTTGCATCGGCCGACAGTCACAAGATTTGCTACTTTTTTTTATCACACTTTCTCAATATCACAAGCAGAAGAACAACTTGAGGAAGATAGTCACTTCTGAAGAATGGAGTTGTTCGAAGTAGCAAAAAGATGCGGGAGGAAAGAAGATATCAACTTATATCTTACAAGACACTTTTTGGAGGAATGTTTTGTATGCTTTGAAGTTGGTGGGTCCTCTCGTCAAGGTACTTTGAATGGTTGATGGAGAAAGGAAGCCGCCTATGGGGTATATCTATGAAGCCATGGATAGAGCCAAAGAGGCTATTGCCAAGAGTTTTTCCATGGATGAAGAACATTACAAAAAAGCATTTGAGTTCATTGATAGGAGATGAGAGTGCCAACTTCATCAACCATTGCATGCGCCCGGATATTTCTTGAACCCGGAGTATTATTATGCAAATCCTGAGCAAGTTGATTGTGTGGAAGTTCAGAAAGGCTTGTACCATTGCATCGAAAGGTTGAGTCCCGATATTGAGACTCAAGACAAGATCATGCGTGAGTTAGATGCCTACAAGAATGCAACTGGTCTATTTGGCAATGCAATGGCAATTAGACATAGGAAGATAAAATCACCAGGTAATATTTTATATCTCAATTTTATAACTTATTTTGATATTATCAATATTTTATATTCTAAATTTTTATATTCTTAAACACTTAACAGCGGATTGGTGGTCTTGTTATGGATCTTCAAGTCCTATCCTCAAATCATTTTCCATAAGAGTACTAAGTCTCACTTGTAGTGCTACCGGATGTGAGAGGAATTGAGGTGTCTTCCAACATGTAAGTTAAGATTCACTTTATTTTAATTTGAAAATTTTAATATGTAATTGTTATTTTAACTTAATTTATAATATTGTTTTATAGCTTCATACCAATAAGAGAAATCGATTAGCGCAAACTCGGCTAAACAATTTAGTTTTTGTGAAGTATAATCGAACTTTGCAACGCCGATACGAGAGGAAAGACACCATAGATCCTATTTTATTGGATGAGATTGATGAAAGTAATGAATGGTTGATTGAGAAGATGAATGAGGACAATTCTAATGAAGTGGATGATCTTGTGTTTGAGGATGATAACTTGACATGGAATGTGGTAAGTAGAGCTACGGGAGCCAATGACCCTGCTTATGGCACTAGAGGAGCATCAAAGACATCAAAGACAATAGCATCATCATCTAGAGTTGATAAAGGCAAAGCTGTTGCATCAAATTCAATAAATTCAAGAAGACTCTTTGATGAGGATGAGGATGTGCTTGAGGACTTGGGGGCGGAAATGGAGGAGGAGGAGGAAGAAGACATTGGTGAAGACAAAGATAATAAAGGAGATGAAGATGATGTGTTTTATGATGATGATTATTAGCTGATTACTTGATTTGAGGATGCCCAATGCTCGTACATTAAAACTTTGGAATTTGGATTTATTTTGTGTGAATTTTAAGACTTTCATATATTGCATTGCATGATTAATTGTTGCATTTGTGTGATTTCTTGTTAAGTTATAAGTGATATGATATTTTGGGTAGAGAATATAGTCTAGGTAAATATATTATATTTTTTTTAGCTTTAGTGCGCTTCGCCTATGAAAAGCTCGCTCCCCGCCTGCGCTTTTGCGCCTAGGCTCCGGGGCTAGTATTGCACCTCGGTGCGCCTCGCGCTTTTTTAAACTAAGTCTATTAGATATATTTACAACAATGATTGAAATATAAGATACAGAATTTGTTAGTGCCATCGTCATGCACTAAGTATTTGTGTTATTGTATTAGCGAGATATGTTCGATAATGTGTGCCTGGGTATGTCCCACGAAGATTTGTTTTCCGCTGTGCAAGAAAAAAGAACAGTTGGTAAACTGTTCCAGATTATGTCCCAGACAGAACCAGAGACACTCTATTTTTGGCAGTTTTCTTGTTGGAAAGATCTTGCGCCGAATTCGTTTGGAAGGTCAAGATATATTAGTTTTACTGCCTTGTGGTGTAGATCCAGTGCTGAATTAACCCCACTATACTTGGAGAGTATCTACACACGTATAGAAGGCCACAAACCACAATCTACTTACCATGTTGGCGGCGGATGGAGATCGACGCCTATATGAAGACCGAATTGAGGAGCAATCGGTACCACTTATATTTTGTTTAGATTCTAGTATTAGAATCAGTTTGTGGTCATTTGTAACTAGTAGTTGTTCATTAATACGTTCAATGTGATAGACTAGTTTTGAGTGTTTTCGAGTGAAACACGTGAGGGGATTTTTATTCCAGTTTTGTACACAATCTCGGGAGAGATTGTAAGTTGAAGTCGTGGGTAGCTAGAGGGAGTCTAGTGTCATGGTTGTGAGGGGATCTTACAACTTTCAGCTAGCAAAAGAGTTCGAGGAGAAGAACGGGCGACATAAGGCAGGAGGCTTGTATGTGTAAGATCCTTAATACACTCTTCGAAGGAGTAACAGTCGGAACTTCAAATTTGGGAGCAATCCCCTCAGAGTAGGTTGTTTGAACCGAACTGGGTTACCATCTCGTGCGTTTTTACTGCTTTATTCTGTTATGTTCTTGTATCTGTCTCACACATATCACAGAACAATTTTTAAGCAGTTAACTAAAACTCGAATAAGCACGGATTACTGTTTTTCAATTGGCACCAGAGCGGGATGTCTGTATTCAGGGTTGATCTTGGGGTATTAATCCGTGTTCTTGTGTTGTTTTTGCCGAGATTGACTTGATGGAAGGAGTCTCGACGGTGCGACCTCCGCTCCTTAATGGCAATAACTATGCCTATTGGAAAGCTCGTATGACAACTTTCATTCACTCAATTGATGAGCGTGCCTGGAAGATGGTGACTGAAGGGTGGAAGCCTCCTATTAAGAAGGATGAGAAAGGCAAAGCGGTACTGAAGCCAGAAGAAGAGTTTGCCGATACTGATTATCAGATCATGGGGCTAAATGCTAAAGCCATGAACGTCATTTTCTCTGCAGTGGACATAAACGTATTCAAACTCATCTCCACATGTGACAAGGCAAATGATGCATGGGATATCCTTCAAACTACTTTCGAAGGAACAAGCAGTGTTCGTGCATCTCGTATGCAGCTCCTTACTACCAGATTTGAAAACTTTCGAATGGATGAAGGTGAAAAGCTTGCTGATTTCAACACCAAGATTTGTGACATAGCTAATGAAAGCTTTGCACTTGGTGATGCCATCTCTGAGGAGAAACTTGTGCGGAAAGTTCTGCAATCTCTTCCCAAGAAATTTGCATATAAAGTCACGGCGATCGAAGAGGCCAAGGACGTGAGCAAGATGAAGTTACAGGAGCTGATGGGGTCCCTGAGGACTTTTGAAATGGGACTAACAGATAAAGAGACAGTTCAGAAGAAAAGCATAGCTTTTCGAGCCGGCTCCAGTTTTGATGTGCCAAGTAATGTCTCAGACAAAAATGACCTAGCTGAGTCAATTGCCCTGTTGACAAAGAATTTCTCAAAATTTGTCAAACATTATGAGAAGTCTTCATAGAATAATTCTATCAAGAATAGATTCTCCAAACCTCGGAGATCTAAAAATGAAGATTCCATTGAAGAAAAATATAAGGAGGTCAAGTGTAGAGAATGTGGTGGTCTTGGGCACTATTAAGCTGAGTGTGCTAACACCCTAAAGAAGAAGAATAAATCCTACAGTTCCACTCTCAGTGAAAGTGATGATCCAGATAATAGTGGGAGTGATGAAGAATGCGTGAACAATCATATTGCTTTCATGACACATTCTGATGAGATCGAGACAAGCACTGAGAATTTGAATCCAGATTTGCAGCTGAGAGGTCCAGTGACGAGATTAAGAGCCAAGAAGATGCAAGGTTACTTCCAGTGCTATGTTGGAAAGAAGTTGGAAGATGATGAAACTGATTTCAAGCAATCCAAGTTGGTGACTATTTTAAGCATCGAGGAGCTCGATTGAATCCATGGCAAGTCGTTCCTTGCTGATTTAATTAGTTAATTTATTTATTTCCAGTCTATTATTTCAGTTGTGGTTTTATTTATTTAGCAAACCCAATTATCACAATCTGTTTAAGTGATATTGGACCCAGTAGTAGTTTTAATTAGCCCAGTTCGAATTCTAGGCCCAAGACACTTTAATTTTCGTTCCTTAGGTTTATTATTTAGGGATTTTCGTTCCTATTGAGAATTAGACACGTTTTGAATGAAAAAACAGCTCAAAGCTTTTCAACTTGTCTGAAAAATCAATAGTTCTTTGGTAGAGTTTGTTTTTGGCGAATTCAAGCTTGAAATCAATTGATTTGTTCGTGCATTCATTAGTGTACGGGTTAATCAAGCCATTGAAGATTGCTCCATAGGCGCGTTTCGGATTCTCATCGATCCGGGGTTCGTTTCGGGTAAGATTCGCTTCTATCCTTCGTTTCAATCGTTCCACTTCGTTCCAACCACCATCACGCCTCCACATACCCTCCAAATCATCCATAATCATCACCGTACACGTTCCGTTAGTCACCAAGTCCAGATTCCGTCCATACAAGCCCTAAGTCCAATTATAAGCCGAAAACAGTCCGAAATTTGACCACCGAGCCATCTCCCAATTTACTCGTGCGTTTCTTCTGAATTTTGGATATTTTGTTCAATACCTATGATTGTACCTTGTGTTAAAATTTGAACTTAATTCGAGTTGTTTAGCATCAGTTTCTGTTCACGTCGTTCTTAGGGTTTTTAGGGCTTTAATTTGGAGTTTTGCTATTTAATTCTTGTTCGAATTTAATTGAGTGTTTAGGACGGTTTATTTATTCATATTTAAATGTTATTACAGTAGATATTTTGGATTGAATCCTTCTGTTAAGTTGACGTTGTTTCGATCTTTGCTTCCGCCTTATTGTTGGTCGTATCACATTCTCACAAAGAACTTGTGCCTAATCCTGTCTTTGACAGACATAATGACAATGTTTCGGAACTTAGTACCATCGTCATGCACTAAGTATTTGTGTTGTTGTATTGGCGAGATATGTTTGACAATGTGTGCCTGGGTATGTCCCACGAAGATTTGTTTTCCGCTGTGCAAGAAAAGAAGAGCAGTTGGTGAACTGTTCCAGATTATGTCCCAGACAGAACCAGGGACTCTATTTTTGGCAGTTTCCTTATTGGAAAGATCTTGCACCGAATTCGTTTGGAAGGTCAAGATATATTAGTTTTACTGCCTTGTGGTGTAGATCCAGTGCTGAATTGACTCCACTATACTTGGAGAGTATCTACACACGTATGGAAGGCCACAAACCTCAATTTACTTGCCATGTTGGCGGCAGATGAAGATCGATGCCTATATGAAGACCGAATTGAGGAGCAATCGATACCATTTATATTTTGTTTAGATTCTAGTGTTAGAATCAGTTTGTGGTCGTTTGTAACTAGTAGTTGTTCATTAATACGTTCAACGTGATAGACTAGTTTTGAGTGTTTTCGAGTGAAACACGTGAGGGGATTTTTATTCCAGTTTTCTACGCAATCTCGGGAGAGATTGTAAGTTGAAGTCGTGGGTAGCTAGAAGGAGTCTAATGTCACGGTTGTGAGGGGATCTCACAACTTTCGGCTAGCGAAAGAGTTCGAGGAGAAGAACGGGTGGCATAAGGCGGGAGACTTGTATGTGTAAGATCCTTAATACACTCTTCGAAGGAGTAACAGTCGGAACTTCAAGTTTGGGAGCAATCCCCCCAGAGTAGGTTGTTTGAACCGAACTGGGTTACCATCTCGTGCGTTTTTACTGCTTTATTCTTTTATATTCTTGCATCTGTCTCACACATATCACAGAACAATTTTTAAGCAGTTAACTAAAACTCGTATAAGCACGAATTACTGTTTTTCAGAATTATTACTATTATTACTTCTTACGATCGATCAGAAACTCAGCATCCGAGAAAAAAGAGAACTTAATTGCAATTGCAAACAGCTAACCATGTCACTGATCAGTTAATGGTAGTATATTTTTTTTATTTTTCAGGAAAGCGGTATATTTGAAATTATTTAAGCCTAAATTATTTATATTATTAATTTTAGTTGATTAATACATATTATTGATAACATATAATGGATTGGGTATTAAATAAACCTTTTTATACACGAAAAAGAAACTTTATTAGTTCTAGTATAACAATAATTCATAAATTCGTCACTATTTGAAGCAATTCCAATAATTGACTTGGTCCAGGTCCAACCCAAAGTTGAGAATATTCCCTTGCTCGATCATGCGAACCAATCACTACCGTACTTGCTTGTTGCTTGTTTGGTAGCATCAATTTCTTAATTAATTGAAATATGTGGCTAATGAGTAATGAGTGAGCTAATAAAAATTTATAATTTGTATTCATAAATATCGTACATTAATTAATCTAAAAATAAAACCTGATATCTAGGTAATTAAATTAACCTGAACACGAATTGCATGAACAAAAACATGAAGATGGTAGATGTTTTGACAACATCTGAAATGATGGAGGAAGTCATCTCATCCCAACAACACATGATCATCCTATATATTCTCAACTACTTAATTATGAGCTAGGGGTCTAATTAATATTCATTTAATCATTTCTAATGTATATATTGACAAAATAACTAAGGGTCACTGTTTCTGGGCATGCCTCATATAAAAAGCTCTTATTCTTCGGAAGGCGTCGTCGATATATGATGGCTCCACAGCAAATGTTACTCGTGCCCAATTCTTGAGACCTAACCCTATTCCTGCACCCAATTAACCACAACTCTTAGAGTTAAAACAAGATTACTCTATCGATCTCGTATATATAATTATATATATATATATATATTAATGAGAAGATTTTGTATGTTTTTTTTTTTCAAAAATATTAATTATTTAATTATCACCTGGGAGAAGTACTACTGATTCCTCCTTTGCGAGTTTGCCAGTCCAAATCATCCTTAATCCCTTCCAGCATAGACAGATTGAGCTTGATCTGATGCAATACCCCAATTAAGCATGCCACAAATTATTATAATTAATTAATTAATTAATTAATTAATTAATTACTTAAATACCATAAGAAACATTCATCCTTGAGGTTTGGTGGGGCAAGTTATGCATGGAATTTGTTTGGCGAGTTGGTAGCATTGATCGGCCGAATTTCCAAGCATACTAACAATTTTCTCAAAAAAATCGAGGGGGGTCTTCTCAAGAATCTCCGGAATGGCTCCCTGCATGAAGGTCGCCGGGTCGGAGGAAATATCCAAAAAACCCTTCATGCTATCAACAATCTGAACATATATGTATATAACAAAACTTAATTAATTAACAATCAAATTAAATCATCTCATGATCGATCTATACATATAACGTCTTAGGTTGAGCTATTATAATTATATAGCGATATTTGAGAGAGAAGAAACTATATATATAACATACCCCGTGCTTAATAAGGATTCCAAGAGGGTCATTTGCGACGAGCCAACCAAGCCTCCAACCTGGTACCATCCATCTCTTCGATATCGATCCAACAGTAACGATCGGGGCAATTGATGCGAACACTCCCATCGGGACAAACGGGGTGCTTCCAAAGTTAAGATGCTCGTACACTTCGTCAGCAATCACCAAGATTCCGAGCTTCTTGGCCATCTCAGCTACCTTTTTCAATTGTTCGTACTTGAAAACATTTCCACAGGGATTTCCCGGGTTTATAATAACAATGGCCGTTGTATTCTCATCTGCGAGAGCCTCAACCGAGACTAAATCTACTTCCCAATCTTTATCGGGGAGGAGATCAAAGTGTCGGACCTCAAGACCACAAAACCCGGCCCTGGCTTCGTAGTCAGGGTAGCCTGGTCGGGGAAGCAAGATGTTAGCACCGGGTCGGCCTAGGGCAGTCAGAATGGCTTCTAATGCTTGGGTGCATCCAATGGTTAGGAAAACATTATCCGGTGATAATTTGTGAGGAAGATCTTTAGAAAGGTACTTCGCTATGGCGCTGTACACAAAAACAAAGGTTGCACTTAAATACTACATGTCTATATATATAGAAATTTTGAAATACGAGATAGGATGCAAAGTTGGAATAGAGAACCACATTCGCTCTTAAGTCAATTACTGTTGTAATTATAATATGATTGAACATAATGACAACCTTAGTTAGTTACATAACCAGATATGACATAACTAATTAATTAGCCCCGGATATGATAACCTTAGTTAATTAGTTACATAAACGTAACAGATATGATATGATATAAAATTTTAAACTAAGCCAATATGTATAGTGGATTATATTCTATAAGACAATTAATTGAAGAGATACTTTTTGTTTATTCTTCAAGTTTACAAGACTAATAGGCCAAGGATTATTAAAAAATAAACAAAAAAAAGAATAAATATTATAAGATTAGTTGATATTCATCACATTTATACAGTTGATTGAGTGAATATCGGAGTTCATTAATCCCTAAATACATTCTCGCATTGGGATGACACCCTCTAATATTACACATTTTGTTTTGAATTTCCTATTAATTACACACTCTATTTTTTTTTCTTTTTCTTTTTCTTTTTCAATTTCTTGTTATTTAGTTCAATTTTCCTGTAATTTTTAATATTTAAAGTTATTAATTGATTATTTAAAAAATTAAATACTAAAAATTTATAATAAACTCTAATTGGGTGGGATGAACCATAAATAACAAGTATAAAATTAAACTACATTACAAAAAATTAGAAAAAATCAAGTATGCATTAGGGAATGCAACACAAAAAATGCAATGGACAATTTGGTTTGCCCTTACCGCCCCAACTCCAAAAATAGTTCTATATTAGTACATTTATTTTGGATAAAATCCTCTAGTCCACATTCCATGTCCCACTATTGTGTCACACAATCAAATTTAATATTTTAAAATTATTTATTACAAAAATAAAATTTATTATAGTATAACAAATTAATCATAATTAACATTTATTGCTAAAATTTGGAATAATTGACCATATTACTCAATTATATCAACTAAAAAAATAATTATTAAAAAATAAATATGCACCCTAATTGGATGGAATGAACCCTAAATAATAATTATAAAATTAAACTAAACTAAAAGGAAAATGGAAATTAAAAAAAAAATGAATGAAAATCTAATAAAAATCAACATGGACACCAAGTGGACAGATGATTTCATTTATATTTATTTAACCTACAAAACAAGTAACGCATGCATGTAGCGGTCATGCGTTGTGGCTGTTTTTTTGTAGCGGTCATACGAAAAATTATAAATATACACAAACACCACATCACTTGGTATAAATTAAGAAAATCACATTAATATTTCTTATATATGTATATACGTATACCTGCGAGCAGCGGGGATACCGACGGTAGAGGCGTATTCGTTGAAGTGGGCGCAGACGGCGCAGACGGCGTCCTCGGCGAAAGGGGTGGTGCGGAAGGAAGGGAAGGCGGAGGGATCAGCTTGACCGAGATGAATAACGGGTCTCGTATCATCTCCGTCGAGATTTTGCATCACAATGTTGTGCACGCCTCTTAGGGTCACTGCTCCTGCCCGAATCAGCCGCTCGTTTCCCTCGAAATGCCACGACCCTCCGTTCTCCATGGCCGCAGGGTATCTGTTTCTCTCGCCTGAACTGTGTGTGTGTGTGTGTGTGTGTGAGAGAGAGAGAGAGAGAGAGAGAGAGAGAGAGAGAGAGAGAGAGAGATTGCACAAGTAGTAGAGGAAATTAAGGTGGCAAAATTAAGCGTAAATGATGGTGGGAAATGAAATGAGATGGTTCAATCTTTTATATTTGGTACGGGGGGCATTAACGTCTTTTTGGTTTACGACGAGTGTAATCGTTTGGAGGGCGGAAGCATTTTAGCACATTTTTTTGAATCGTGGGCAAACAAAGTTTGTTAATATACATGTTGAATGAATTTTTGCCGGCCGAGGCATATTTAAATTGGCAATGGGGCCTAAAATTCTTTTAAGAGTCTCAAATTTTGTTGAATCCTAATTTGAGTCTATCTAACAGGATTTTGGTCATTAAATAGTCGTTGATTTTCGAAAGATTCAAGTTTTAGGTTGTTAAAACATTTGTTCCAATCCAAATTAATTAATACTTCGGGCATAGTGAAAATTGCATCGTATTCCCTTCATTCTAATTATTTGATCCATTTCGGACTAATGCTTGTAGATGCCTTATTTCTGCATAGGTCCAAAGACTAGGCCCATGGCCATTTGGAGGTTTAAAAAATCGAATAAGATCGACATCTCGTGGTCGATGTCTCGAGGTCCGCACCTCGAAGTCCACCTCTCGAGGTCCACATCTTGAGGTCGACACCTTGTTTCACAAGGTCCAGAGCTCTAAAGCAAGAGTCCACGATCGAGCAGACTCCTGGAGAAGACTGGTCAAAGTATCCGTTAAAGATAACCAAGACTCCGTCCAAAACACTAAAAGGGATAGAAAAAATCCATAAAGTATCGGGATTCAGTTAGAAACTCACTAGTATATATACACTCTTCATAACGGCAGTAAGGATCATCATCTATCATTCACACAACACTCGCTTTTCAGATCAAAATAGAAGCATTTATCACACAATTCCGCAAGCAACGTACACACACACACAAGGGTCCACGGTAATGAGGCTCGACCCCCCTGAATTATCGAATAACTCTTATAATTCTGTCATTTATTCGCTTTTATCTTTATTAATTCAATTCTGACTTGAGCGTCGGAGTCCGTTCGATCGTCAACCCCCCGATGGTCCTTCGGCTTCACGTGTTTTCTTTGTCTTGTAGATCGCCGGAGTCCGAACTTGAAGAACGATCAATTGTAGAGTTTTTGACCTCTACAATGCTTAAATTAGAAATTATTTAGGAAAATCAGATATTCAACTAAACTTCCAACATTGACCCCTCGAGAATACCAAAAAATAGAGACCCATGTGTAAAGAGAAAGATGTCGCGTGTTTAAAATTTAACATTACAAATAGTCATATGCACATATCGGGCTCATAACTTTCAATAAAGCATTAGTCTTTTTGAGAAAGAAACATTTAAGGCTTATTGTTTTCCAAAATTTTGAGTACTCAAATATTTTATTATTTCCAATAACACATAATTAAAGGCCTATATGAATGAGACAGAGACAATATTAATCTTACCATTTCCACCAGATTTAATTTATCAAAATCATATTTTGATAATATAATTTTTATATAAAAATTTCACATCCATTAATCATTTTTTTTCTTCCTATAGTATCTTTAGGTTCAACTAAGCTAAGCTTGTGGGTAGGGTTGATCAATTCGGTTCGATTTTAATTAGCTGTTTTGAAACTGAATAAAATTAACCAAATTTTCAAATCGAATTAAGTTTGGTTATTGGGTTAATCGAATTTTATCCACTTATTTTTCTTCACGTAGAAAATCAGTCAAACAAATGAGAAAATAAGTGAAATTTATGGAAATTAATGCATAAATATTTTGGTTCACGCGCGTACTTGTAAACTTAAATTCCACCATATAATTAGCAAAGTATTTCCATCCTAATTAACTCAAAACTGAAACTACCAAATCAGTTTGACTAGCCAGTTGTTCAATTAAATAAATATCTTATAATTCATTTGAGTAGTTTATAAAGCAATTTGACAATATTTCAACAACCCCCAAAAGTACTGGGCCGAAACAATACTACTATTTAAAATTAAATGTTTTACTTCAAGAATGATAGGTACTTTAAACCAAAAAAAAAAAAGATATAATTACGTTGTATAAGCACCAAAGGAGGAACCCACTGTTTCCAAATGAATTAGCAATGTAGCTCATATGCAGATAATTAAAGAACCGGAATGGCATTAACACACACACACACACACACACACACAACGCTTTTGAATTGACTAGACACGCAAAATTAAAGTCCTCGGTGAGAATCGATTCCACATGAAGCGGATAAATTTTGTACGCTTTCGAGATTAAAATAAAATCTTTATATATATAAAAACACAATAGTCTTATAAATAACAAGTCTTACATTTTTCTGCCTAAATATTATTTCTAAAAATAGTAGGTTGATTTTTTAATATATATATCAATACATATATGTTAATTTAATACAAATAAGTAAATTATAATGTAAATCGATATATCTATAGACATGTATATAACTATATTTTTTATATATGTATATATTAATCTTAATCTTTATATTATATAAAAACAGAATAGTAGGGACAATTTTGACAATTTACATTCTATTACATTTTCTAAAACAAATAAATTTATTCAACGGACACTCGAGGGAAGAGAATCTATGGCCTTCAGATTCCATCCCTTCCCTCAAAAACAGTGCGATTGTGCACGCAAAAGAAAGATGTAAGTAAGCATCTCTCTATGATTTTCTCGCCTTTTTCTGTATTTTCTTTCTAATTTTTCCTATTTAATAGTGTTGTTTTTTTCTCTCTTGATGGATTAGAGGTTTATATGGATTTGTGTTTACGGATTTTGGTATAAATCTGTGATGTATATGATTCGTCATTTTTGCGACAGTACAAGCAGGGGCCCAAGCAGCCGTCTCAGAAATTGACGGGGAAGGGCTAGCTCCCAACATTTTCCTCAGTTAATTTTGTGTTTTTCCTCCTTTCCATGGAGTTACATTACTGCCGGTTTATATTGGATTATGGCGATGTTGATTTTTTTCATCATGTATGAAGACATGTATTTAAGTGGAATTTGGAGTTCACCATTGTGTGATATTGAGTATATATTTGGATATTAGATGAATTACATCTGATCCTTAAGACACTTTTGATCCATTTGTTTTGTGATTATGGAGCTTGTGATTGTTTGGTTTTCGTGTTATGTTGTGGAAAATGATTCAACTTTTCCTGAATGTGGGAAGTTTGTTGTGAAGTTGCAAGATGGTGAGGAAACCCGGAAACAGAACAAGGATTAGAGACTCCCCAATGATTAATTACATGAATAGTGTCGGAAAGTTGTGTGGGTGTAATCATTCAATTATAACTATTATACACACTGATATTTGTAAGTTATTCAGAGATCTCATGTTGATAATTTATGTGAGTTGCATGGATATGCATAACTAATTCTCTTTATCTTCTTTCCTTGCCAGACTTATCATTGATGTATTATTTGCAGGGTATAAATCACTTCAGATTTTTGAATTAATGTAGGTGACTATTCCTTTTATGCCTTCAGTCTTCAATGGACATGCCTGAAAAGCCAATATGACAGCGTAATTTATCTTCACTGTGCATGCTATTTTTCGAATTCAGTTATGGCACTGGTAGTAGCCCATTTGTTATGCCAGATATTATTTGGTTGTGAATGCACTCTATGCTTGTTAGAATACTCTTCTTTATGTTTATGATTGTGGGGATAAAATAAGTCTTGATTCTTTGCTTTCATGTATCACGAAGTGAGATTTTATATTAAGGTTGTTATTGAGTAAATTTGTTCTCTGCATATATACACGATTCTATATGGAATTTACAGAACTTATTTTTATATGGATACTGTCTATATGCAGGTATATTTCAACAATCTTGTGATTCTCGGATCTTCTATTAATTCTAAAGGTATCATTCCAAAATCTTTCTTCACCAGCCTTCATCAAAAATTTAGAAAAAATTACGCTTGCAGTTGTGACGCAACCATTTGATTGTTTATTAAAAATATAATTGTGATACAGGTTTCAGGCCGTGCAATTTTAATATATTGGAAGGACATGCAAGAGCTACAATGGTGCACAAGGAATTCTATCATCCTTTTTCCCACACTCTAAGTTGTTGTCTCAGATTTTTACACGATATTCTCTTAATTACTATGCATTTTTCTTTTTTCTTTTATCTTCCAATTTCTGGAATATGTTAAACAATATTGGGTATTGAATTCGTTTGCTTCTAATTGTAGAAGAAATTGTAAATTTCGTCAGTGTATGTGACTAAGGACTTACAAAGTATACATATATCGTATAATTTAATTTAGGGCTGGTCTCCTGTGCAGGAGACTGATGGGCCGGCCCATCAACTTGGATCCAGCCCACTATGCCAAAATTTGCCCAAACCTAAAAAAAATAACAAAAATATACGCGATAGAGAGAGAGCGGAGAAGGCGACCCACACGACGGCGAAAGGGAATCGGTGACCGCCGCCACCATCAGCGCCGCCGTCGGAAGATCATGACCACCGCACCAGAAGCTACGACAGAGAAATTACCTTCTACATTGAAGAAATTCAATTTTCATTCAGTTTTTTGTCCACCTCGAAAATTTCAAGGTAAGATTCTAGAATTCAATCAAACTCATTCAATTGTGTCCATTGTAGTTGTGAAATTTATTTTCCATATTCTAACAATTGAATAATTGAAATTTTCGAAATTTTTATTGGGAATTTGAAAATTATACTTGGATGTATATATTGCTTAGAATGGATGGAATTAATATGAATGTGGGAGATAATTCAGAAGCTCTTGTGATAATTGATGATTCTGACAGTAAGACAATCCCTATACGAGTACAATACGGAGGTAAAATTTTTGCATAAACTGATCAGGTTTTACCCACACGACTCTGATATTGTATAATATTTTAATTGATACTTTCATGCATATTAGGTGTTACTATGAGCTTCTCTGGATCTCTGATTGGTTAGACATGATTAGAGGTTTAAGTTGAAATTGAGTTCTCTGTTTTGTTATTTCCTTCATATGTCTTTGCACGATTCTGAATTTGATATCTTGAATATATTTTCCCCCCTCCAAATATTGTTGAGTATTGCTGGCTAGCTAAATTGTGCTCTTGCTCTGCAATATTGATTTGGTAGTAGTTTTATGCTATTCGGATTATCTTTGGCATCTTTTTTATTTTTATGTCTTGTTGTGTTCATTTTGATTCCTTGTCTTCAAATTTATTTCAAGTTGCATTGATCATCGGACAAATTTCTAAAGGTTCCTAGATTATTTATTGTTTGTTGTAAATTTTCAACCTTCGTTGATTAGTGCGTTTGAATGGTGTGTTCATAAGGGCTTATTTTTGCAGTTGCTGGAATGTTTTACTTAATGAGAATTCACTACCCATCTAAAGGGTAAAATTCTTGATTCTTTTGTTATTGTTCTACTTAATAAGGTATAAAATATGTGGTTTGGTGTGGTTCCATATTCTGCATCAATCTCAGAATCTTCTTTGACTTGAATTGGAAGGAAATGAGGGATGTGCTCTTGGTTGGGAAGATCGTTGTCCTTGTGTTTGTGCCCTTTCAGTCGATATGCTCGTATGAACTGGATGATGATGGAAGTGCAGGAGGTGAGGATATGATGCACGTCTCTGGACTAGAGACCTTGAAAAGCACTCCCACGATGAGTTTTCTATTGCAATGGTCTAGGCAAATGAAGTCCTTAAGAATCAGAGCTCGGTCAAGACAGGTCGACATACCACTTTTATTAAGGTCTATGACAGCCATGGTGGGTGTGAGGTTGCAACATACATCTGTGATCAAGTTATGACAGTTGCAAACTTTTTATGGTATTCTGATTGATGATGTACTAACTCAAATTGGTTAGCATGAAAATAGTATGAGCAAGTTATAACATAAGTATTGATCTGCGTTTATATACAAACTTATTGAAAATTTACAAGGTGGCAATGAATAAAGAATCCTACATTAGTAAATGATTTCATAATCATAAAGAAACTCTAGTAATGAGCTTTGTCAAGCATCTCTATACGCTTGTGTATTGTGTTTTAACTGTTTACAAACTAAGCTCCCAAACGCAGTGATGGTGACTCAATTATCCTAATTTGTTATTATCGGTCTTAGTTTTAGTTATTCATTTCATGGCTGACAGATTGTTTCATATTCGTGGCTATTTTTTTTTAAAATTGAATCTTAAACTGAAATTATATTTATTTCTTAAATGATACGTTTTTGTATCTCAATTGATACCTTTAGGCTGAATAAATGATACTTTTCCACCATTCCATTAATTTCAATTCAATAATCCCAAAGACAAATAAGTTCATGTTTAAAAACCTAACCAAATCCCAACATATAACAAATCCACAACGATCAAATGAAAACATACAAATAGTTGTTCAAGTGTATCGAACATCAAAACATCAAGTCACAGCATCTCAACTATTCAAATATAAATACACAATTTTCAATCAATTCTTCTTTCTATTCATGAATCTAATGGCTATAAATACGCAATTCTCAATCAATTCTTCTTTCTATTCATGAATCCAATGACCGACTTATGGACTTATGGTCATCAATCTTTTTGTGGCATCCTCATTCTTTGATGCAGCACGAAAAGTGGTCTCATCAAACATCTTTAGTATGACATTGACACCCTTGGACTCTTTCTGCTTCTTGATCACCTTCTTCTTCATTGAGAAAACCTGATATATAAGTCAATGAAACACAATATTAAAACCCACAAACTATGAAAAAAAATATATTACATGCATACTGTATGCAATATTTTGATACTATTATACATATCAAATGGTACTAGTAAGCATACAGAGTGATACTATACCACAGAAAAATAAAATATAGACATATAAACCAATAATAGTAACTAAACAACTGGATTTTTACACTAAAAAAATATCAAACTAGTACTAATCATCATGCCAATTAATACTGAACTCACACATGCACACATAAAAAGCGACATACTATACACCATAATACTTCAAATTTGATACATACAATCAAATCACATAGTACCATTCAGTTTCCTATGTAATACTCAATAAGCACAAGTGAAATTGCATACACATACAAACATAAAACAAAATCTGACCTAACTTTGATACTTATAAGCATCTCATTTGGTACTAACCAGCATGAAAATTAATACTCCATACAAAAATGAAAATGCACACATAAAAATATAAAACAAAATCTGACCTAAGTCTGATACTTATAAGCATCTCATTTGGTACTAATCAACATGAAAATTGATTCTCCATACAAAAATAAAAATGCACACATATACAAACATAAAACAAAATCTGACCTAACTCTGATACTTATAAGTATCTCATTTGGTGATAATTATGTAATACCCCGAAAATTTTATTATCTAAATTTAATTAGAAATATATATATATCCAATAGTTAGAATAAGTGAAATATCCAAAACCTTCATGCATTAAAAGAATGGTCTATGTTACCCTTAAGAGTAAGCTAGGGAAGGAAATAGACCGTTGTAGATCCCTTTCTAGGTGAAGAGAGTCGTTTAGTGGATTAGAGATACCCAAAATATTCTTGTATTTTACTCAAAACCCTAAATGTGTATGTATTGTGATTAACCAAAATTTATTTATTTGAAAGCAACTATATTTAATTAGTTTGAGATAAATATGTACACATGCAATTAAATAATATTTACCTATGTGTTAGAGCAAAATAAAAAAAAAAACGTAATAAAATATATATATATATATATATAGTATATTTAAAGATGTTGTATACATTTTTCTCTAGGATTAGGTGTAAAATTTTAAAGAAATATTAGGTTAGTGTATATTTTATTATTCAATCTCAATACATCTTCAATTGTTCTCGTGGAGTCATATTGTGCTAAATATTATTATATTAGTATTTTGGTTGATATATGTATTATTGTATAGTTGTTATATGAAAAATTAGAGTGGTACGGATAATATTTAATTATGGGCTAAGGAACCCATTACCAGTATATAGTATCAAAAATTTATAATAGTAAGATACGTGTCATTAAGATAAAAAAATAGCTAGGGTATGTGTCCTCAATATATACATTTCCAAGAGTGACTCTTACTTATCAAAAGTTTAAATATTTAGTAAATATAACTATAGTGCGTAAAATCCAAATTTCATTAAATCATATTCTCTCATTTTATGCTTAGGGGGAAAAGAAGTTCTGTTTAGAAAATAGACTTCGGTAAGGTAAAATTTATTTTCGTTCTTCAGTTAGTTTAATTCAAAATCTTGGAGTTCGATTCATATTTAGTATTTAAAATGTAATATAATTCCTAAAAAAAAAAACTTATATATATATCACTTATTTCAATTAATTAGACACTGCTAATTTGAATTAACTAAAGAACAAGGTCAAAGTTTGAGATTAGTTAATAATTCGTGATTTTCTTGTATTCTAAATAATTACACCATAATTTAAAGGAAAAAAAAAAGATTTATTTACTTAATTTTATTTCGGGTGCAATTTTTACATATAATTATGGTGATAGTTGGTCTAAGGAAAAATAGTAGAGTGAACAAATAGATATTAAAAGAAAGCTTAGGGATTGAGCTTTGATAGGAATTCTTTAGTTAAACTAAGCCAATGTTGGTTGTTGTAGGCCTAGAAGAGCTAGCAGAACCTGAACAAAACCAGCACAGAATTTGATTATCCAGGTGGGCTATTATATTTTTGCAAATTGTATCTTTCAAGCTATTAAGCTCTGCTTTGTTAAAATTGCATATGTGACTATCTGTGTTAAATATTTACGTGCTACTGTATGTTGTCGGAGTCTCATAAACCAGCGCTGTGTCAATGTGAGTAGCTACAGTATGCATGCTTTATTTGTCCTGCCCTACTCCTTGTCGGTGAGACAAAAATGAAACACTTATGGGTTATACTCATTGGGTATACTTGGCCATACTCAACTTTACGCGTGGTGATGTAGTACGGGTTGCGGGCAGTGACTGGTTACCCTCTTAAGCGCTTCACGATAAAATATTTTGGTGAACTTAGGTTGCTTTAAATTTTAAAACCTCCTAAGCTTCACTACCTGCATGAACACAGATAGATTACTTTAATTAAATGATTTGCATAACTCTAATTGTAAAAAAACTTGCCCACTGAGTGCACTAGTACTCAGCCCAAATATTTTCAAATATTTTTTAGGTCAGTAGGCTGGCGCGTGGAGGTGACGATGCTGAGAGATGGGCTTTTGTTATTTACTTATTTTCCCATTGTCTCTTTTTGTTAAATATTCTGTTGATAATTAAGTCTCCGCGCTTGTAATATCCTTTTGTTAAACGCTAAGAACTCTGATCTTGGTGTTGTAAATAGGTATATATTATAATAAAGCATGTTTGGTTATTCTGGGTCTTCTGTTGAGATTTTCATTAATCAGGTTACCCCCTTTCTTTCCCGCTTCTTAATTCCAACCCCCGTGGCGTCCATTCCTACGGTCTTCTGGGACCGGGGCGCTACAGAGTGGTATCAGAGCAGGTCTTGCAACTCTGCAAACCTGTTGGGTCAACTTATTTTATTTTTCTTTTTCATTAAATTTCCGTGTGATATTATATAAGTCCTCAGCTCGTCACTCACGCAATAGCCGAAAGGTACGCATGTTTTTATGTGGTTTTTAGATTTTAAAAGTTTACATTAATTGGTGAAATGTTAAGTTGTTGGAAATGAAAGATTGTGATTTTCCATATTGGCGGGAATGCCTTGAAAGATTGAGTCTTACACTGATTACTTACTGGTTTTGAGAATGAAATATGCCTGTGGGCGTACAGGATTTTGTGTTAAACCATGCTGATTCTATTGTATACATGTGAGGAATTTGTTTATCTATGCTTTGGGCATACTTATGAATGTTTGATATATGTTGATTGCACACATTGATAGTTGATTTGTATTTGATGTTGTGCTCTAGATGAGTACTTTGACTTGGAATTTGAGAACTTAAGATGAACTTAGCCTGTAGTTGTTGAACTTAGGCTAAACTTGTAAGAATTTATGAAAATGGTTGAACGTAGACTGATTGAGAAATTATACTAAGTAGATGGCGGGGTGGCAGGTGAGACCTCGAAAGAGGTGTCGTACTCGTGTGACGATGGATGAGCGGATAGAGAGGTTTCGTGCATGTATTAGTAGACCAGGGGAGGATGTGCCAGAGTTCACCGCACGTTTTGTGACTTTATGGATGACTGTCTCGGGTATCGGTGGTCTTACAGAGGTAGAGGCTACGGCGAGATATATTATTGGACTACCTCAAGCCTGGAGACCATGGGCTGCAAGAGTTGCTGATATTTTCTCAGAGAGATCTCTGCCTACTTTTGCAGAGAAAGTCTATTTCTCGAGATTCTTCACGTATGTGCTACGGATTTGGGCAGATAGACGATGTGTGGCTCCATAATTACCCGTAGTGGAGGAGGATATGGATATGTTTAGAGTACCATTTACATCGGTCTTACCAGCGGAGAAGACGATCGAGATGGATCGTTCAGCACCACCCGCACCACAGTCGCCACTTATCACGATAGCATCGCATGATGATGAGGCCGGTCCATCTGGGACCCAGTTAGAGCCCATCGCAGAGGAGGACCCAGAGGAGGATCCGGAGGAGAATCCTGATGAGGAGCCGATGGAAGTAACTGATGGATCTACGACGCTCCACTTTCGACGTGATTTCGATGCGGAGGGGCATCCGGGGCACTGGTATATTCCGTCGTCTCCATAGATATATGTATAGTTGTAGTAGTTTGAGTAGTTTAGTATATACTGATGCTGACATTTTGTTGTATCATTAGCTCAGTAGCTTTTGTTAGTCGGAAACGTTGTCGTTGTTATAAGACCATTCCGACATGAGGCATTTGATAGTTAGCCTCTTTTTGACTTAGTGGAATAGACGGTATATTATATTTTTGATGTATAGATAATGTATATGTAGTACTCCACTCTCTTATATAAAAGTTCCGTTTCAGGATATCTTTTAGATTTATATATGCGTTGTACATATATTCTTGGAAGGCTTTGTATATATATATTTCATTTTCTTTGCGAGATGTGTGGTTATTGTCTTTATTTTTCTTTTCGAATCTTTACGCAAGTGTTGATCGATTGGAGATTTGACTAGTTGCAGAATGCCAAGAGGAAGACCAAGAAATGTGAACTTGGCGGTACCGGAAGTACCGAATATTCCGCAAGGTCAGGGACCACAGATTGAAATGGAGTTCAGACGCCATAATCCCCCAACTTTCAATGGAGAAGGGGATCCACTCACAGCCGAACGTTGGGTTCGAGCACTTGAAAAGATATTTGGGTTTTTGCATTGTAGTGATAAAGAAAGGGTGGCCTGTGCCCTGTATCAACTTGTGGATGATGCAGATTTCTGGTGGGAGTCAGTTCGAAGGACAATATCTGATGCAGATTGGGAAGTGTTCACCTGGGATAACTTTAAGACGATCTTATATCAAAAGTACATACCGGCTCATTATCAGCATCAGAAGGCTAATGAGTTCTGGAATCTCAAACAGGGGAGCAAATCAGTCGCAGAATATGATTTGCAGTTTAATAGGTTATCTCGATATGCACCACAGACCGTAGACACAGAAGCAAAGAGGATTGAAAAATTTCGCATGGGTTTGAAGCCGGAAATAGGCACTGCACTGATCGGAAAGGATGAAGCAAACTATGGTCAAATACTGAGTTGGGCACTTAGTATTGAGGCAATGCAAGGAACATCAAAGACTTCAGCATCTTAACCAGTAGCTGGGGATCAGAAGGGAAAACGGAAGTGGGATGGACCACAACGAGGTTATCAATGGAAGAATTTTCAGCATAACTATCAAGGAGGAAGGAACTTTGGACCAAGGCCTGCAGGGAAAATGACTGTTGCACCAAAATCTCAGGGTTATCAAGGAAATTCACCGTTATGTGCAACTTGTAACAGATATCACTTCGGACCATGTGTCCAATGCTATCGATGTGGTCAACAGGGTCATTATGCTAATAAATGCCAACAAAATTCTGGAGCACAAGAACAGCACCAGAGGCCACAGTTCAGACAGGACATGAGAAATATGAGACCACAAGGTGGAGGAGGTTGAGGGAATAACAACAACAATAGAAGTAATCCCAGACCTCAGCAAAATCAGAATCAAGGTCCTCGTGCACCACAACAAGCCAGAGCGTATGCTCTCAACCAGCAAGAGGCAGCTGGAAACCCTGGAAATTTGGCATGTATGATTAGTTTGAGCAATGTACCTGTGCTTGCTTTATTTGATACTGGAGCTTCACATTCCTTTATATCTAGAGATGTATGTAAACGTTTTAATCTAGAGCTAGTAATAGCAGGAGAAGCCCTAGCAGTAAGCATTCCTTCAGGGCAAACACTTTTAGCCGATTGTGTTTGTAAGAACTTAGATTTGGTAGTAGGTGAAAAGAATTTCACAACTGATCTCTATGCTCTGGAGATGCGGGACTTTGACATTATATTTGGGATGGATTGGCTAACAAAGGAGAGTGCAACAATACGCTGCCACGAGAGAGAGATAATATTTCAGAAGCTAGGCGAGGAAGAAGTAAAGTTTTATGGAGTAAAAATGAGAAATATAATTCCCATCATTTCAGCATTAAAGGCTGTAAAGTTGTTACAAAAAGGAGACTGTCAGGCGTTTTTAGTAAACCTTGTAAGCAAGAAAGAAGAAGGTTTAACAGTGGGTCAGGTACCAGTGGTACGGGGATATGAAGATATATTTCCAAACGATTTGCCAGGTCTGCTGCCAGATAGACAAGTAGAGTTCACCATAGACCTAGAACCAGGAGCAGCACCGGTATCCAAAGCCCCATATCGGTTAGCACCGAATGAGTTACAAGAGTTAAAAGTGCAACTGGAGGGATTATTGGAATTAGGTTTTATAAGACCCAGTGTATCGCCTTGGGGAGCACCGATTCTATTCGTCAAAAAGAAGGATGGTACTATGAGAATGTGCATTGACTATCGTGAATTGAACAAATTGACAGTGAAGAACAAGTATCCACTTCCGAGGATAGATGATCTTTTTGATCAGTTGACTGGTGCAAAAATCTTTTCCAAGATTGATCTACGATCTGGGTATCATCAAGTTAAAGTAAGAAAAGATGACATACCCAAGACTGCATTCCGAACAAGATATGGCCACTATGAGTTTCTAGTGTTGCCTTTTGGGTTAACAAATGCACCTGCAGTCTTTATGGATTTAATGAATCGGGTTTTCCATGAATATTTGGATAAGTTTGTGTTGGTTTTTATTGACGACATACTGATCTACTCGAGAAATGAAGAAGAACACGAGAAACACTTGAGACTAGTGTTAGAAACACTAAGGAGAGAAAAGTTATATGCCAAATTTAGCAAGTGTGAATTTTGGCTAAATGAAGTAATGTTTCTCGGGCACATTGTGTCAGCAGAGGGGATCAAGGTGGATCCTGCAAAGGTTGAGGCAGTGAAGAAGTGGAAATCACCAACCAACATTCATGAGATAAGAAGTTTCCTCGGTTTAGCAGGATATTACCGGAAGTTCATTAAAGATTTTTCGAAGATAGCAAGGCCAATGACACAACTTTTGAGGAAGAAGGTTAAGTTTGAGTGGACTGATGCGTGTGAACATAGTTTTCAGGAACTAAAGACAAGATTAACAATTGCACCAGTCTTAACTTTGCCAGAAGGAGTAGAAGGATTTGTGATATACACTGACGCGTCTAAATTGGGTTTAGGATGCGTGCTGATGCAAAATGGAAAGGTAGTAGCATATGCCTCACGACAATTAAGACCTCATGAACTGAACTACCCAACCCACGATTTGGAGCTTGCTGCCGTCGTACATGCACTCAAGATTTGGAGACATTATCTTTATGGGGTAAAATGCGAGATTTACACTGACCATAAGAGTTTGAAGTATATCTTCGAACAGAAAGAGCTTAATATGAGGCAGAGAAGATGGTTAGAGTTAGTGAAAGATTATGACTGCACGATACACTACCATCCTGGGAAAGCAAATGTAGTAGTCGACGCATTGAGCAGAAAGAAACAAGGAGTGATGGGATATCTACTCACAAATAAGGAGGAACTTGTGAGAGAAATAGAAAAGATGGAATTAGAATTGGTGTTTGCACCAAGCTCTACAACAAGTGTGATAGCCGCAGTGGTAGCCAAGTCAGAACTACGATCGAGAATCGTAGATGCTCAGCAAAAAGATGAACGATTGGAAAAGATAAGACAAAGAGTCAAAGCGGGTGAACCGAAAGAATTTAGGGAAGATAGCGACGGAGCTTTAATGTTCCGTGATCAATTATGCATTCCCAGTGACGACGCATTGAAGCAAGAAATTATGAGAGAAGCTCATAATACTCCCTACATGGCACATCCAGGCAGCACAAAGCTATACAAGGACCTGAAGCAATATTTCTGGTGGAATAATATGAAAAGGGAGATAGCCACATTTGTGGAGAGATGTTTATCATGCCAGCAAGTAAAAGCGGTACATCAACGACCTTCGGGGTTATTGCAGCCGTTAGAAATTCCAGAATGGAAATGGGAGCATATAACGATGGATTTTGTGGTAGGCTTACCGCGATCAGCAAAAGGAAACTCATCAGTCTGGGTCATCGTAGATCGATTGACCAAATCAGCACATTTCGTGCCAATCAAAACAACAACGGAATTAAGCAGGTTGGCGCAAATTTATGTGAAGGAGATTGTTCGACTACATGGAATTTCAGTTTCTATCACGTCAGATCGTGATACTCGCTTCACATCAAGGTTTTGGAAGAGTCTTCAAGAAGCAATGGGAATGAAGCTGAACTTCAGCACTGCTTTTCATTCTCAAACAGATGGTCAATCAGAGAGGACGATACAAATTCTGGAGGACATGCTACGAGGAGTTGTGTTGGACGGAAACACAAGCTGGGAAGATGTTTTACCCTTGGTGGAGTTAGCTTATAACAACAACTACCAATCAACTATAAAGATGGCACCATATGAAGCCTTGTATGGTCACAAATGCAGATCGCCTCTATACTGGGATGAAGTTGGAGAAAGAAAAATTTTAGGTCCAGAGATTGTGCAAACCACTGTCAAGATGATCGACCAAATTCGAGCAAGAATGAAAGAAGCACAAGACAGACAGAAGGCTTATGCAGACAAGCGCAGGACAAACCTAGAGTTCCAAGTTGGTGAAAAGGTTTTCTTAAAGGTATCTCCAACACGGGGTGTTGTGAGATTTGGAAAACAAGGCAAACTGAGACCAAGATTTATTGGGCCATTCGAGATACTAGAAAGAATTGGTGAGGTTGCTTACCGATTAGCTCTACCGCCGAACTTGTCACAAGTCCACGATGTATATCATGTTTCAATGCTCAGGAAATACGTGTTTGACCCAGAACACGTTGTCAAAGAAAGTGAGTTAGTTCTACGTTCCGATATGACGTACGAGGAAAAACCCATGAAATTCTTGATAGAAAAGTTCAAGTCCTAAGAAACAAACAAATTACATTGGTGCTTGTGCAATGGAATCATCACGATCGAACTGAAGCAATGTGGGAACTAGAAAGCAAAATGAGACAGCAATATCCTGAGTTATTCGAAGGTACGTGAATTTCGGGACGAAATTCTTTTAAGGGGGGAGGAGTGTAATACCCCGAAAATTTTATTATCTAAATTTAATTAGAAATATATATATATCCAATAGTTAGAATAAGTGAAATATCCAAAACCTTCATGCATTAAAAGAATGGTCTATGTTACCCTTAAGAGTAAGCTAGGGAAGGAAATAGACCGTTGTAGATCCCTTTCTAGGTGAAGAGAGTCGTTTAGTGGATTAGAGATACCCAAAATATTCTTGTATTTTACTCAAAACCCTAAATGTGTATGTATTGTGATTAACCAAAATTTATTTATTTGAAAGCAACTATATTTAATTAGTTTGAGATAAATATGTACACATGCAATTAAATAATATTTACCTATGTGTTAGAGCAAAATAAAATAAAAACGTAATATAATATATATATATATATATATAGTATATTTAAAGATGTTGTATACATTTTTCTCTAGGATTAGGTGTAAAATTTTAAAGAAATATTAGGTTAGTGTATATTTTATTATTCAATCTCAATACATCTTCAATTGTTCTCGTGGAGTCATATTGTGCTAAATATTATTATATTAGTATTTTGGTTGATATATGTATTATTGTATAGTTGTTATATGAAAAATTAGAGTGGTACGGATAATATTTAATTATGGGCTAAGGAACCCATTACCACTATATAGTATCAAAAATTTATAATAGTAAGATACGTGTCATTAAGATAAAAAAATAGCTAGGGTATGTGTCCTCAATATATACATTTCCAAGAGTGACTCTTACTTATCAAAAGTTTAAATATTTAGTAAATATAACTATAGTGTGTAAAATCCAAATTTCATTAAATCATATTCTCTCATTTTATGCTTAGGGGGAAAAGAAGTTCTGTTTAGAAAATAGACTTCGGTAAGGTAAAATTTATTTTCGTTCTTCAGTTAGTTTAATTCAAAATCTTGGAGTTCGATTCATATTTAGTATTTAAAATGTAATATAATTCCTAAAAAAAAAACTTATATATATATATATCACTTATTTCAATTAATTAGACACTGCTAATTTGAATTAACTAAAGAACAAGGTCAAAGTTTGAGATTAGTTAATAATTCGTGATTTTCTTGTATTCTAAATAATTACACCATAATTTAAAGGAAAAAAAAAGATTTATTTACTTAATTTTATTTCGGGTGCAATTTTTACATATAATTATGGTGATAGTTGGTCTAAGGAAAAATAGTAGAGTGAACAAATAGATATTAGAAGAAAGCTTAGGGATTGAGCTTTGATAGGAATTCTTTAGTTAAACTAAGCCAATGTTGGTTGTTGTAGGCCTAGAAGAGCTAGCAGAACCTGAACAAAACCAGCACAAAATTTGAAAGCTTATCTATTATCCAGGTGGGCTATTATATTTTTGCAAATTGTATCTTTCAAGCTATTAAGCTCTGCTTTGTTAAAATTGCATATGTGACTATCTGTGTTAAATATTTACGTGCTACTGTATGTTGTCGGAGTCTCATAAACCAGCGCTGTGTCAATGTGAGTAGCTACAGTATGCATGCTTTATTTGTCCTGCCCTACTCCTTGTCGGTGAGACAAAAATGAAACACTTATGGGTTATACTCATTGGGTATACTTGGCCATACTCAACTTTACGCGTGGTGATGTAGTACGGGTTGCGGGCAGTGACTGGTTACCCTCTTAAGCGCTACACGATAAAATATTTTGGTGAACTTAGGTTGCTTTAAATTTTAAAACCTCCTAAGCTTCACTACCTGCATGAACACAGATAGATTACTTTAATTAAATGATTTGCATAACTCTAATTGTAAAAAAACTTGCCCACTGAGTGCACTAGTACTCAGCCCAAATATTTTCAAATATTTTTCAGGTCAGTAGGCTGGCGCGTGGAGGTGACGATGCTGAGAGATGGGCTTTTGTTATTTACTTATTTTCCCATTGTCTCTTTTTGTTAAATATTTTGTTGATAATTAAGTCTCCGCGCTTGTAATATCCTTTTGTTAAACGCTAAGAACTCTGATCTTGGTGTTGTAAATAGGTATATATTATAATAAAGCATGTTTGGTTATTCTGGGTCTTCTGTTGAGATTTTCATTAATCAGGTTACCCCCTTTCTTTCCCGCTTCTTAATTCCAACCCCTGTGGCGTCCATTCCTACGGTCTTCTGGGACCGGGGCGCTACAAATTAGCATGAAAATTGATACTCCATACATAAATGCATACACATGCACACAATAAAAGGAGGCAAAACAGGCTAGACTAAATTCTAAAGATATAAACATAACATCTAATAAAACATATAACACACAAATTATGGAAAATTTGATACTTGTTTCTGATTCAATTGGTACTATCAGTATTGTAAATGATACTTAACATGATAATTCATAATAATTATATAAAATTTTAAATTAAGAAGTTAAATCAACACATCATATGACACCACTTAGTTTCCAATATGATAATCAATACACACAAGTTAAAATGCACAGAAAACACACAAAACCAAATCTATCCTAAAATTTGGATACTCACAAGTATCTCATCTAGTACTAATCATCAGTAGCATTGATACTCCATATACAAATGTGAACAATTTAAACTAAGACAGAAATAAAACAATCTAGACTGAACCCTAAACACATAAACATACAATATGAACCAGCACATAGTATCCTAATCCAAATGGAACATCCTCAACAAAAATGAGGAAAAGGGGGAGAGAAATTGCACCAGAAGATCACAATTCCGGCAAGCATAAAGCAGAATCTTCTACTCTGTCTTCCTTTAGATACAATATGTTATTGCTGTTCAAAAAATAACAAAAATACCAGATTAATCACAGAAAACAACAACATAAAAAATGACGAAACATAAAAGCGAAAATATTTTACAGAGAAGCTAAGGGAAGGAGGTGACGACATCTAAAACATAATCAACTTCTCAATCGGAGAAAATGCTCAATGACGTACCTGTAAAATCAACCATAAACCAAAGGAAATATCTAACGTTGGTAATGAAGTGCTAATCGACGATGGGGTGCGAAAAGGAGTGGCGTAACCGGAGCCAGAGAATGAGTTGAGTAAAATCGACGGGGTGCGAAAAGGAGTGACCCTTGTAAGACTGCAATTTCTTAAAGCACAGCACCCTTTCAATGCGATCTCTCCTGACTTCAACAAGAACCCATAGCACTAGCGACGGTGTTAATTTGATCGAAAATTCAGAAAAATCATGAGAGAGAAGGGGAGAGAGAGGAGGAGGCTAGGGTTCAGCAAGGGAGAGGGAGGGCTAGGGTTCAGAAATCGCAAAAGAGGAAAATGAATATGAAATGGGTCAGCCAAGTTATTTATTTGTCAGGTCACGGGGATGGGTCAGGTCGGAGCGGGTCGAGCCGTCTGATGGGCCAATCCATGCATCTAGTGTATAGGAGTTTTTGCGTTTAATTTAAAATAACTGAGATGTTATCTTCGTCTACTAAAAAAAAGAATGATACTTAATATTATTTAATGTTATGTACATATACATATAGATAAATATGATTAATTCTATACTAAACAAAAGAGGAAATAGAATCATTTATTCAATTTATTAGTAAATATTTTTAGATAATATATACATAAATTAAAAGTGTATTTGATAATATATATATATATATATATATATATATTTGTATGTGCGCTCATAAGAATAGAATAATTTATTGTTAAAAATTCAATTCTACTTATAAAAATACTTTAAGAAAATATTGCAACACTTGATTATTGAAAGTGATGTAGAAAGTACATCGTTTTGAAAATATTTGTTCTTATAATAGTATATATATTGTCCGTGGATCGCACGGGTAATGCACTAGTACAAGTAATAGGGGGAAGTTTGGTTTTGATTTAACTAAAAGTTAAATATTCTTTTGGTGAGAGAAAAGTGCAGAAAATAAACATACAAATGAGGATTTCTAATGAAGATAATATATAGTTCTAAGTTTAGTTATCATCATTCCCTAATCTTTTCGAGATCAATGTAACGCCTCTTTTATTTAGCCATAAAATTTCTATCTATCGGTAAACAACAAGCTCTCTAACCGAATTTCCTTATAAGATTAGTTAATTAAAATAAGCCCTTTAATTAACACTATTCAATTAGATTATCTGGATCAAGCTCTCTAGATTTAATCTATTGAATGCATTAACAAATCAAGACAATAGACAAACAAGAAATCAAATACTCAAGCTCGATTCGATTATTTAGATTTGTGTCATCCTAAGTTGTTATTTGTGGATATAAATTCACAACAATTATAAATTATGAATGATATCCTAACAATAGATGTATAAATACTCAATTTAGATGATCAATATAAATCAAACATTCAAACAATATAGACAAAATAAAATAGATAACACAAATAATTGAAGGACTAAAATAATCAAGAACCCATTATTATATTAATCTCAAAATGATCAAGATTTATGATCAAACATCCATTTGAACTAGATAAACAAACTTTAGCCAAACATCTTTATATCAAAATCTACCAAGGATACAACAAAGTAAATATATACAAACTATTTATGCAATAAATATAATGTAATAATAGACTACTTCACTATCAATTTTGCAGCTATGCTCCAAGGTGGTTGCACTTCCTCTGCTACCTTTCTTTCTTTCTACCTTTTTTTTTTAGGAAAAACACCCTCACGGGTGGAGGATTAGGCAGATCCCCAACCTGTACATATCAACATAATGGAACTAATACGTCGTCCGGGGAGCCTAAAAGTGACTCCCCCTCCAAAAAATAGAACATATATATGAACCTGTGTAAGGTGAAACCGTAACAGGGAGAAATAAGCTAAATACTAAAACTTAACTATAGGACTCCAAAGCTGGACCTAAGGAGGAAAATAACAAAGTAAAATGAAATAGTAACATAACCAAATATACAATGACATGGAATAAAATACAATCAATGTCGGAACCTGATTTCTTTCTGCCTTGATGTCCTTCTACTATCGAAAGAGAGAGTGCCGTAGTGTTTTTTTAAAAGGGGAAAGTGATTACATCCAAATGGGGGGAAAAATAGATTGGATCAAATTAAATTATGTCTCCAATTTGTTTGCAATCACGTGGCATTAGCCACTCATTTTATAGTTAATTTTATCCAAGTCTTTTAATTTCCAATCCCAAATGTTAGATGCTCATTTTCTCAAATCAATTGATGGGTCTTATTTAATTTAGAGGCCCAGTTAGTAGCATGGTCCGAAATTATGTTGTAATCTCGAGGCTCGTTATCATAATTTTGTTCTAAAAATACTTTAAAATTACTGAAATAAACAATAAAAATATAATTGGAGTATTATCGAACTCAATAAAATAAGTAGAAAAATAAAGATTGATTATGAATAAAATGCATTTTTTGTATTAAAAATGCATCTTATATGAATCTAATTTATGCTCATTTATCTACTTATCATGAATATATAAATAAATCACCATGTCCGGACTAGAACGACGTTATTCTGGTACGATGTGTGATAATATTAGTTATTTTGTATCATATCCATGTACACATACAATATGCACATCAAATTTCTGGAGCCAATCGGAAATCTAGTTGTTGTATAGGCTTGTATATCCGTCCGTGCGATGCACGAAGAGAATCAAATATTTCATGTGGTCCATTTTTACTATTTGTTGAATAAATCATTGTGATCAAAGACAGAGAGTTAGTGTGCCGTGTCAACACATGTTAATAATGTAAATAATATCAGAATGCTCAATAAATAATGTGTTTATACGAATTTATTATTAATGTATATAAGTATAATTAATTGGATTTTTGAATCACTATGCAAGAATATAGTAGAAAAAAAATTTATAATTTTGTGTTTCCAAGTACATTAAATATATTTTTTAATCTGTGTTAAATTTGCAAATGGCTATAATTATGAGATGGATGAAGTAGAATTTACAAATTTTGAATGTATCACTAGTCACAGGACCATTTATGTTTTATAGTACCAAATAAATTTTAATATACATAGTAAATATAATTAATTTAGAATTGACGAGCTTGGTTAATAACAAATAATAAATAATAGTAAAAATTTAAAAAAAAAAAACATTCAAATCTTCATCAGTACTTGAGCTCTCTATTATCTGCCTCTGCTACCTATTCCATGCCGACTGTAATTTTTCTCTTAACCGTATCTTCAAGTTTAAATCTTTTTCATTTTGTTTCACCTCCATCAACTTCTTTTCAAGTCCAACAATCCGCATTTCAGGCTTCCATTAGCTAATTGAAGTTACCTTTTACACCCAAATCCCAGTTGAGCTTATCCGCTAACAACAATTTTTTACTTAACAATGGCAAGCACCACATAGATAATAGATATACATATTAAAGTGAAAATTTTTCAGTATTCATGTAACGTTAGCATTCAGAAAGTTCTCAACAGTCACCTCCTCTACGAAGAAAGGAATTTATAACTGAAAAAGATAACACAGAGAAGCTGCATAGCATCTACAGAACATTAGAAATAGAACCTATGGCTACTTACCTACTATTAGAAAAAAACAGATCCTCTAATCCTCTGTACCTTATCTCAAAAAACCAAAGTCTTCTCTTAAAATCAAATAGTATCTCCTTCATAATCGCCGCCATCAGAAGCCAGTGGACTGTGGAAGGAGCTAGTTTTTTAAGAAGATTGATCTGTAGCTTCCGCCTCATCATTTGTTGCAATCTCATATTCTTCTCATTCTGTTGTCATGCCGGTATCCAGCGAGAAAAAAAAAAGAGAACAAAAAAATCTTATAGATGAGTATTGGGTTAAATAATGACGACTTTAAAAGAACAAAAAAAAACATGAATAATGGAGAAAATTAAAAAAAATTCTTCACAACCAGGAGCGGTGTGGTTGCTACAGCAGAGACAATTGCATCATTCCGTTATTTGGAATTCAAGAGTTTCACACAGCAATGCATACAACCATTTTTGTTAAATGGAACATATCTAATGGCTGAAGATAAAGCAAAAAAGATAAAAAAGAGTTTGAACAACAGTGCATAAAATAAAATACACCATTGCGATCCTTGGATTTTAATAACAAATTTTCAAATAAATAATTTTTTGAATTGCAGTATGAGATAGCAGTTGGAAGTCCATTTTTTTTCATTTTGAGAAAATCAAGAACTAATCATATGAAAGAATTTCTTCCAAATGCGGCAAGTTCATTGATAGATCATTTTATCTTTGGCTACTCCCACACAATTTACAAATTTTGATGTTCTGCAGGGTGTTGCAAACAACAAAGAAAAAAAATGTTTTTAGATATTCACTCAATGAATCATTTTATTAAACACATGTGGGATAATTTCATTTTCAAATTCTCAAAAAATAAAATCTATTTTTGAGAAATCATGGGTAATAGAGCCAGAAGCAAATCTCTGAAAGAAGATGAAGAAAGGATTTATCACAATTACCTTTGTTGTTGTACATTTTTAAAGTTGAATTTTCTTTTCCATGCCGAAACTTTCCGAAAACTTGTGTTGCCTCCTTCTCCAACGACGCCAATGCATGCAATGTAACTCGACACCAGTGAGATCGCGAAGCTGAAACTGGATGGCGTTATGTGGTAAGCTCTTATTCGAAATCTTTGAGCAAGAAGATAAGAGAGATACAATAATTGAGGGGGAAAAAAAGTAATGCGGTTACGGAATAATGGATAGTTTGAGATTTCAGTTTTACATTAAAGCCTTGAAATCTAGAACCATTTTTGTGCAGGATTTTGGTGATTGAAGACTCATTTTTAATATATGTACAGATTTTGAATTTGAAATTTGAAAATGAAAAACTGATTTTGTGCGGTAATTTTAAGCGGGATTATGTGCAAGGACGACTCCATTATAATATATGTATAGCTTTGCAAAAGTTATGAAAAATTGAATTTTATTTATCAATAGTTTGAGAAAATTGCAATTTCAGTTCCACAAGACATGCCTTTACCGGAAAATGGTCTTAATACTCTCATATTTGACCCCAAACAAAATAAGACTTGCAGAGTTGGTACTGCCGTTATGTTTACCATTAAATCCATTTGCAATTTTAGTCCCAAATGAATTGCACTTTTAGTCGCAAACGAATTTTCCCTAGTTGATTGGAAAATTGGCTCACAAGAGGGGAAATTCAAGGTTTTGGTAGAAAAATTTGATGGTATTAAGAGTGGAAAAAAATCCAAATATGCAAGAATCCATCTATATATATACATACATGTCTTCTCAAGTACATCAAGTAAACAAAAAAAAAAGCTAACCAAAAAGCAAGAAAATTTCTTCGTCATCTTCAAACAAGAAAACCAAAATGTCTTCTTCCTCATCAAACAAACAAAGCTCCAAAAAACGATGTCATCTAGGAGTTCATCACAACTATCCTCCTTGTATATGTAATCATCATCCTCATCATCACTTTCAGAGTTAATCACAGTTTCTGAGCCAAGCGGAGCATTATGCTCAAGCACAAGCATATCTATAGTTTGAGAATTTCCAATAGGTTGATCGCCAACTACAACATGCTGCTCATCAAGATAGACCTCCTTCCCTCAATCTCTTCATTGTTACTACATATGTTGGTCATTTTAGCCTCCAAATATATTATGAACTCTCTACTTTTTGTTGCCCCTTTTATTGGCACCTATATATCATACTCACAAAGAACATGTTAAATCTAATCATTTTCATCCATGGCATAAAACTTCTTCAACCCCGAATACCCTAATTGATTACATAAATTTTCTAGGTATTTCCACGACCACTTACGAGTATCAACAAAATCAAATGCACTTGTTATCCCCTTTAAATACTCAACATTACCTATATCATTAATCACCATACCCTCTAAATAAGCAGTTTCTTATTTTTTTCATGAGCTCCTCACGTGACCCTAATCCGTTAAGTTTTGACGGACTAATTATAAATTGGCACTAAAAGTGCACAAATGTAAATCTATGGGACTAACTCTGCAAGCTTAATTTATTTCGTTTGGTGTCAAATATGAGAGTATTGAGACCATTTCCCAGTCAAGGCATGTCCTATAGGACTGAAATTGTAATTTTCTCTCAATAGTTTTAAACATTGTGCATGCGTTAATATCAGTCTCCCAATGTACAAACGATCAATTATTTGCATGAATAGGAGATGAAACACGACATTTCACATCACAACGGTCGTGGATGATCGAGAGTTCGCTAAACGGGTGCATGCATTGCATAGTTTCAAGTAGAAACCTGATGATAATATACGCTCAAGAAATAACTGGATGGTCTCATTGTTTCTTGGCGTGTCTTTGATAGAAAGCCTTTATTCTACGAAAAGCATCATCGAGAGATGATGGTTCGATGGCAAATGTAACGCGCAACCAATTCTTGAGCCCTACAGAGAACCCTGCAAACATTGCCCTCGTTATAAAGATGATTATTAATTACAATGAAACAAGCATTTTAATTATAGATAGATAATATATATATATATATGTATGTATACCTGGGAGGACTAGGACGGATTCCTCCTTAGCCAGCTTGCAGCAGAAGTCCAAGTCATCGTTAATGCCTTCCAAGAGAGACAGATTGAGCCTTATCTGATCATTAATGAAACATGTAAGATTTAGTAAATGAATTAAGTGTTTTTTGTGATGAATTACCTACCATAGCAAACATGGAGCCTTGAGGTTTGGTTGGGCAAGTTATGCAGGGAATATCTTTGCTTCGTTCATAGCATATGTCTGCACATTCCCTAAGCCTACTCACTATTTTCTCAAAGAAATCGCTCGGGGTGTTCTGCAGAATCTCTCCAACTGCGCCCTGTTCGAATCAATACAGGGATGGATGCAACAAACTGAGACTCACAGTACTGTATATATATGTATAATTAATTACTCTTTTTGTTTGTTTTGGGATGCAAGGATTGATTATTTTTACTATGTATATATATATATAGCACATGAACTAAAGTTAGATTTCATCTACTTCTGCAAGCTATAGAAGATTAATTACTACCATTTAATAAAGAAACACAAGAGGAATGAAGAACCTGCATAAAGGTCGCCGGGTCGGAGGAAATGTTCAAAAAGCCCTTGATGCTGTCAACAATCTGCAGATTATAAGAGTGGATTTCTTGTGATATATATTTTTTTTTAAATTATAATAATCATTTTCATATTTTCTTAATGAAGAGCGTGCAAAATTCTGGCACATATATAAGTGACTCAATATCCATACAAGTCCATCACAATTAAGTCAAGAGTGTGATCTTGGAATTTATTAAGCTGAGAAATATTTGCACATACAAACTCCTTTTCCATCTTATTTCCATATTGCATTCATAACTTCACTACTAGTCTAAAATACAGGATGCCAATAAATTTGGGATAAAAGAAAAGGAAATGTATATATACCCCTTGCTGAGTAAGGATCCCATTGGGGTCATTTGTGACAAGCCAGCCAAGTCTCCAACCCGGGACGATCCATCTCTTGGATATGGATCCAAGAGTAATGATCGGGGCAATTGATGCAAACACTCCCATCGGGACAAACGGGTTGTTTCCAAAGGTAAGACCGTCATACACTTCATCTGCAATCACTAACATTCCGAGCTTCTTTGCTGTCTCCGCAACCTACAATCAACACACACAAGGTGATTATATCATCACAATGAATTACTTGATACACAACAGTTCTCACCATTAACCCTACCTTTTTCAAGTGTTGATAGTTGAAAACATTCCCACAGGGATTGCCTGGATTTATAATAACCATTGCAGCTGTATTTTCATCTTCCAGAGCTTCAACAGAATCCAAATCCACTTCCCAATCTCTCTCCGGGATAAGATCAAAGTGGCGGACTTCAAGACCAGAGAAGCCGGCCCTAGCCTCATAGTAGGGAAAGCCTGGTCTCGGAAGCAAAATGTTTGCACCGGGACGAGCAAGGACAGTTACAATGGCTTCTAATGCTTGGGTGCACCCAATGGTCAGGAAAACATCATCTGCTGATAACTTGTTAGGAAGCTCTTTTGAAAGGTGCTCTGCTATCGCTCTGTCCACACACACAGTGATAAACTACAACATTAATTTACATTTCTATTTGAATACTCGATATTTAATTTACCATGTATTTACACTCAACTGTCATGACAAAAACCTCATCAAGACTCCAAAATTCTAATTATTCAAGAACTATTATGTTTAACAAGAATAACTAAATTCAAGAACTACAGCATCGTTGTATTTGGTAGAGAGCTGTAACTATAAAAGTTGACACGTTAGAAAATTCATTCAAGACCAATTAAGAATCTAATTAATCATGTAGGATCGATCATCCCTAGCTAAGATCATATTATGCACAAAATCATCTTTTTGTATCAGAAATTCCTAGAGCAATAACATATTCCGCCCTAAAATTAAGCTCACAATTAAACACGAATTAACTAAATTCAATACAAAAATCACATAACATCATCATCGCAAATTTGCTACTCATATTCCAAAAATAAAAATAAAAATAAAAATAAAAATGAACCAATTGCAATATACAATATATATATATATATAAACCTGCGAGTGGCGGGGATACCAACGGTGGAGGAGTAGCCGTTGAAGTTGGCGGAGCGGACGGCAGCGCAGACGGCGTCCTCAGCAAAATGGGTAGTGCGGAAGGAAGGGAAGGCGGAGGGGTCGCCATGGCCGAGCGGAATAACGGGTCTGCTATCATTTTCGTCGAGATTTTGCATGACCATGTTGAGCACGCCTCTCACGGTCACAGCTCCGGCTTGGGTCAGCCGCTCGTTCCCCTCAAAACGCCACCGTTGCGGCGGCGACTCCCCGTTGATCCCCATCGATGGTCTCTCTCTCTCTCTCTCTCTCTCTCTATGTATATATATATCCTGAATTCTTGTTTTCACTATAATTTTGAGATGCTGTGACGTGGAGGAGGAAGGGTGACAAAACATAAACGACAATGGTGAATGAACTGCAGGTTCAAACTTTTTCTATATTATGGAATTAATTTGCTCCTATGCAATATAATAGCTTGACCGTAATAACTTTAGTTAATTAATGAACTAATTATCTCTTCTAAAAAAAGTTATGCTTAACTATTCAGTCATGACATAAGTTAGCAATTCACTCGATCTCTTTTGTTTTACTATTAAATTGTGTTTTTTTATTTTATTTTTTCAAAACTCTTTGTTAATTACAGTTCTTATAGTTAAAGGAATTTTGCCGGTCGAGATCGTGTAAAGCCTGAATTATTTGAATTATCATTGAGGCCTAAAAGTTCTTTTAATAGTTTAAAATGGTTGATTTCTTGTACAACGGTCTATATATGTCAGACATGCTTTGCTTCTTTAATTATTAATTAGCTTTCGGATAATTCAAGTTGGGAAAGATAAAAAAAATCATATTGTTCGAGTCTTATATCTATTTGATTCATTTTAAGACGCAATGAAAATTGGTATATTTTATAACAGAATGCATGCATTAGATCCCCTTTTCCACAGGCCGACAAGTGCTCACTAGATTTGGTTACTTACAATATACTTCTTGTTTGTCCACAACAAAAGTTTCTATCAAAAATTTCGGTGTCCATAAGAAATTTAAGCACAATTTATCTATACATAATACACATTTAGTAAATGGTGAAAGTTTTAAATGCCGAAATTTTCTTATGGGTCAGCCGATAAAAATTAAAAATAGCACAAAAAAATTATATATATATATATATATATATATATATATATATATGGGGATGTAGTGCATGTGTTCCACTAAGGAATTTTTGACACCTGAGGTAATGCTATTACATGTGGGGGTAGGTAAGAATTTCTCTGTTCCACTATAGAATTTACCATGAAAATTGTATAGTCTAGTAAGTTGGCAGCTTTTGAGTTAATTTATACCTAAGCTTTATATTATTTGTCATATTATATTAGTACGTAGATACTCAAAGAACCGATGACTATCAATGTGTGTGTATTAAGTACATACATTTGTAATTTATAAAGTACTATATGTCTATATCTTATTAAAGAACTGCCTTCCAACCTACCGTCGGAGAGATTCTGTATCAGATTATATGGAACACAAAGTTTAGTTTGTTACGATCATCTACAATGTTTGACACTATTTTTCAGTGAATTTATACTAATATAAAAAGTGATTTATCTTACAATTTTGAGTTTACTTATTTATAATCCCGTTTTATATTTTATTTAAAAATAATAATATAATCTTCCAATATATTATTAAATTAATATTACATGTCTAACCAGTCTATGTTAACAATATATTATTATAATAATATTATAATTCTAAGTATTTATATCATTTTTTTACGCTAAATGCATACATAATTTTTATTGTAAATAAGAAATATAATTAAATTGAAATCTATAAGAATGACCAAATTTCTCACATGTGCGCCTATGTCATGAGTCAAAATAGCCAATCATAATTAGTAACATCTTTGCATCGTGAATATTAGTCAGTTGACTAAATAAAAAAAGAACACGGTGATCAAATATTGAATATTATTATTATTATTATTATTATTATTATTATTATTATTATTATTATTATTATTATTATTATTATTACAACTAACTCATTTATTTCTAACTTTTAGGTTGGATGCCAAAGGAATTTTGATTATAAATATCAAATATAATTAAGTTGAAATCTCTCGGAAGAACAGAATTTTCACGTGCCTATGCCATGAGTCAAAATGGCTATTCATAATTAGTATCATCTATAACTCGTGAATATTAGTCAATTGATTGAATAAAAAAGATTATATGAATATTGTATAAAATAATAGAATAAAAAATTGATAGCTTGGATAATGATTGTAGACTTAGTAGATCACTATATGATAGATACATGAATACTTAATTATTATACCTAACTAAGTATAGATTTATAAATACTTATTCGAGTACACAATTGTTAAATCAAATTACTTTTTAAACTACAATTTGAATTAATTTAATTTTGTGTTTCGATTCATTACTATACGTCATCTATGTAATTAGTTATTTACAAGCTTGAATGTAAAATTTATGAGAGTTATTTAGCCTTATAATTATTTTGTGTGGTTGAAGAAATTCTATAATAATCTTGTAATATCAAATATGTGAATTCATTATATCGTTTCATACTTTTTAACGTGAACTTAAAAATCATGTAATATATAATTATGTTCTATTATTGTAATTCCAGGGGGAAATGTAGTGATATATATATATATATAGATATATATGATGTGCATACCTTTTATAACGTGGATGTATGTATGTCTGTGTGTGTGTGTGTGTGTGTGAGTCTTAGATAAGAACAAATTAAGTGTCGGTATAAATTAAGTCTTCCTTAAAGTTTTTTCAACATAAATGTCACAAGCATGTATAAAATAATTCATATTAGAAACTATCCAATTTTTCAGTTATTATTTCAATTATATATGATGGGAAATTGAGTTTATAATATATTGTGTTAGAATCTAAAAATAATTTTACAATACTATGTACAAAGTGTAGAATTAGAATATAGATTTAAGTAACCAAATTTGAACATGTAATAGTTTATTTTTTATTTAATTTATTGTACTGTTTAAAGATAAATACTATTATGGCCAAAATGGTTTGACCCATTAAGGCTACTTTATTTTGACCCAATGAAAATCATGTATCTTCGACCCACCGACGAAACCCGAAATATTACTAGGTTTGTAGTAAAAAAACTAGGCCCTATTAAGAGAATGTCAAAAATATCTATACTATATATAAAAAGAAGGTTTTCAATTGAATTTGATTTGAAATTTGAAATTGATTGATGAAAATTTGGTAAAAACATTGTAATTCTGAGGTCATTAAATTTAGCTATATTATTCAATTAAAATATTAATAAAATATTTAAAAATATTGAACTGTTATGCAACTGCACATCGTGTGCAATGATGTTAAATGCGTGTATAATTTTTAAATAAAAAAAAATTACGACATCATTAAAATTCTCTTCATCATTAACTTAAAATATTAATTAAATTTTTTAAATAATCAACTACTATGAAACAGGGCAACATGTGTAGTACACGTGTTGCTTCAAAATTTAAGATGTTTATTTTTGTAATATCAAAAAAAAAATTGCCATTCAGAATATTTATATAATATATAAATGTTTATAATGCAGATTTATAGTGTGTAATTATAGGTAGCAACTTAACTTAATTACTAGGTACACGAAAAAAAATATACATTTCATAAATTAAAACAAAAATGAAAGAGGCCATCGATTTACATTTGTTGTTTGCGTTAATTAATTGAAAGCTATGATCAATACAATTTAATTGACAAATATATAAAATAATCTAAACTATATGAAAAAATAAAAATAAAAAAACAACACACGCCCACTAACTGCATCAACACCCATTACTTGAATTCAGAAATTATTAACAAAGTAAAAATATTTAATTATGTTAACTTAATAAAAATATTAAATTATTCATAACTAATATTTAATTCAGAAAACTACCCACTACTTCCACCACTTGAATTCAACTAAAATCTGAGCCATATTAAATCATAGTAACAGCATTCTGAATGCATAATTCACACGATTCCCATATCATCTCTCATCAAAAAATCCAAAAAAAATTCTGCAGATTTTTCAATCAATAGTCACAATGGCTCCCATTTTTGGAACGGTTCTGCTGTTGAAGCCAGGTAAAAGTACATTCGGCTTAGAACTTCGGTTGATACGTTGCTACGAAAATACAAACGCATTTAGCATGGAATGCATATTTCATGACAGAGAGGTACATTTATTTAATGAGATTTACGATTTGTTTTCTTTTAAAAAAATTAAAAGTTACAAAGTGAATTTTTTTTTTGTAAGGTGTACGAATTCACGTAACAGTTCCGAAAGCAAGTGTAGACAAGTTTAAACAGCGCCTAATTGAAGGCAATGTTTACGCTTTGATAGATTTTGTTGTTGGAATAAACGTGATGAAGTACAAGACGACGGGGAGACTTTATAAGATCATTGTGTTCAACAAACACGCATATTTCAAGTTTTCCATGCAGAGTTTATGCAGCAACCATATGAGATAAAGACATTTAATGATACTGCTAATATGCAGAATATTGGGGATGCAGTAATGTTTGGTAACATATTTGAATACACACGAAAAAATATGTAGTATTTTATATGCATTTGTGAAATAATTTTTTTTTTTACAGATGTAATGGGAACAATTGTGTCTCACTATAGGCCGCTCACCAAAGAGATAAATGGAAAGCTGACACTATTAATAGATTTGGTGTTGGAAGATCTGGAGTAAGGGTTTGTTATATTAAAGCACACATTTTTATTGTTTAATATTAGAGTTATTATCTATTCACTACATTTTAATCAACTTTTGTAGTGGAAACACGATCTCAGTGACATTATGGGAAACATATGCAGAAGAGATGATAAAATTTCTAGAAACTAAACCAGAAGGACCGGTTGTAGTAATTGTGCAGTTTTGCAGACCGAATATGTATAGGGGTAAGACAGTTTATTTGTTTCTGGTACTTTTAATTATATGCGATGTTATAATTATTAAAATACTACAACAGGAGAAGTACGAGTGTCATTTATGTTTAATATTACAAAGATTGTGCTGAATCAGAATGATCCAGAGTTGGCTGATTTCAATTTTAAGTAAAATAATTCAATTTTTATATTACATGTTCTTTTTATATAGTATAGATTCTTGCATTTTATATCTCTGTTTTTGTTGTTATTTTAAAGTATTTAAGTTCAAATACATAATTTAACTAATATTTCTTGACTAAATATTTGTTTGGAGGTATCTGAAAACTGGGAAGGTGAGATCCACCAGTATCTCTACTCTGACTTCATCATCAAAGAGGTCCCTGCATGATGAAATCCAAGATGGAGATTTTGAACTGACGAGTATTTCAGAAATTATGATAGATGAAAAGGTATTTTAAATTATTTAAATAGCGCTAAAAGAAATTTATAATTTAAATTTATTCAACTAATTTTTTTAAAAAAAATTAGCTTGGAAACTTCTGAATATTTGCAACCATACTATGCGTAGAGACCATTGGAGATTGGTCCTACTTGGCTTGCAAGAGATGCCAGAAGAAAATTACAAGAAGTGGGAATCAGTTTTTCTGCCAAAAATGTGAAACATTTGATATTGAAGGAAAGCTCAGGTAAATTTTTTTTTAATCATATATAGTATAGATTTGATATTTTGCAGAACAAAATTTAATTTTAAAAAAGTTTAAATTGTAGGTATAAGCTAACTGTGAGGTGGTTGATGACACTGGAACCACCACATTTCTGATGTGGGATAAGGAATGCATAAGTCTTTTAGGAAAAACAGCTGCGGAATTAAGTGTGGTAAAAAAAAAATTATTAAAAATAAATTATGCAAATACTAATTAATTTTTTTGGATAGGGTCAAAACTACGAGGGAATTCCATCAGGCCTGGAACATTTAAGCAACAAAAAAGCTTTGTTCAACATTTCTGTTCAACCTGGACAAGCTAAAAACTACACTGGGTCATATAGTGTAGCCAGAATTTATATTGACAGGGAAATTATAAAAAAAGTCTGTGGAGAAGTAATTGGTATTGAGGTATTGAGGTATTGAATAAAATAAACACATACAGTATATTATTTTAAATGAATATCTTTATGTAATTAATGGGTCATTTTTTTATACAGGATGAGGAATCCATTTCAATAAATGGATCAGAAATTATTGAAGATATGGTATGTTTTATAAATTTTTCTTTTAATATTAAAGTAAATAATAATTGTAACCTAATAATTATTTAACGTACAGGTTGGATCATCTTCGAAAGCAAGTGTTCAATCAAAAAGTTGTGAGGTTAAAAGCAAAACCATACAACAAATATTAGAAGATGGAGAGGTAAATTTCACAATAATTATATTCAAATTCGAATTATTATTCTTTCAGAATAAATTATTTTATATTTTAATTACACAACAAAATTTTGATGAAATTTAGAGTGGGGAGTTCATAGTGTATGCTACTGTGAATAGCATTGAAGATATTTTTGGCATTTCATATCTTGCATGTAAGGAATGTTTGAAGGAATTAGATGTACAAGATGAACTCAAATTCATTTGCGAGAAATGCCAGAGTTTTGACATAGTTGGCAAATCAAGGTTATTTATTATTATAAAATTTAAGTATTTAATTTATTTTGTAAATTGAGTATTTTAAACATTTTTTTGAAAATATAGACACCAATTGACTGTCAAAGTCAGTGACTGTACTGCAACTACAATCTTTCGTATGTGGGAAACACAATGCATGGAAATGATTGGAAAAAACACAGCAGAGGTATGTAGCATAAATGTTTAAAATAATAAAAAATTATGAGTACAAAATTATAATAATTTTTTTTTTGTAGGAAGAGATATTTGATCTACTTCCAGCTGAAGTTGAAGGCATTTGCAATAAAAAAAGATTTCTTTAATATTACTGTCCTGCATCAGCAGGTCAATAATAATAAAGGACCGTTTGATGTTGTAAAAGTTGTGGTTGATGACAGCACAATTTCAGAAGGAGGTGGGTGTTTTTATTGATAAAAGTAAAATTTACGAAATATTTAAAAAATAAATATTGTATCAAAGAACTATATTCATTGTGTAGGGAACCTCAAGCAAATCAAAGAAAGAAAAAGAAATTGTTGATGAAAATTCAGATCAGGTTTAATTTATTTTTTTACACAGATTTTATTTTTGTTCCTATACTACATTCACACATAATATTTTTTGATGAACTGTGTTTTTTAAAAAAAAATTCAGTTGAAGATCAGGGAAGCATTAATGACCCCAAAAAGGACGAACACCACCAACAGTGATACAGTTAATATTATGGCAGATGATCATGTAAAGAGAAATCTGCTTGATGAGTTTTCAGCAACAACAAACAAGAGGATCAAAAGAGTGGTGAAGAAAGAAAAACATTGATGGAAGAAAAAAGGATGTAGATGTTTCTGAATGTGATTAGAAGTGTGGTGTTGGACTAAGTTTTGGGTTTTTTTTTCAAGAACAATTTTATTTTTTGCATTAACTTATTAGGGTTATGTTTTGAAGTTTTACATAAGTTATTAAAGTTTCAGATTATGCTACATATTTAAAACAAGATATTCATTGCATGAAAAATATGGCAGCTTATATATTGTGCAAAAAACATCACTGAAAAAAACAAACAAACTATAAGAATTCTGCAAGTTAGTAAAAACTGGAAATAGGAACAATTAACCAAGCAAATTTAATATGTGAGTTTTTAGTAAAACATAGGAAAAAATTTATAAAAAAAAAAGCCAGAAATAAATAATTATGCAAACAGGATATAATGCATAATATGCAACTTTTATCACTTAATGCAGCAAGTTTATTAAAGCTCAAATATAAATAGGACATTCATTGCGTCAAAAATATGCCACACTACAAATGTTGGAATATATATGTGCCACTTTGTAAATAATGAATTATACAGGTAATAATGCAAACAATTAATAATATAGACAGAAACAATTAAACATGCAATTTGAATATGGCATTCTTATAAAACAACAGGATCAATACAAAAAACATGCACAAGATCAATACAAAAGACATGCACAAGAATTATTACACACAAATAATTCAATAAATGCGAAAGGTCTGGATCATAGATCATTAACCTTTCAAGAACCCTTAAGGAGTAAGTGGATTTCCCAGTTCACAATCACCCGTTTGAACGGGGGCGCAGGGGGTCACACAAAGTCCAAGGCTCAATCAGGTTAAACACTACGACTTAGATCAAAACCTCTCACCAAGGGGTTTCGCATAGTGTTCTTAAAAAGAACACTCACAGATCCCACAGATCTGATATGCAAAATAAAATAGCATAGTACAACAGGAAGACGCGCTCATTATATTTATACATACAACATTATATTTAAGCTATATAGAACACATCTAAAGACTGGACTCAACAGATAAAGAGATGAATAACTATACCAGATTGGTGCTGAAGCATAGAGGAATCAATTTTTACCTATAAGATTGAAGCACACATATATAAGTAAAGATTATTTAAAAAAATGAACATAAATTACAAGGAATAAATTAAAAGGAGTTACATATTCATGTAAATACAGTAATAGTAAATATATATACTTATGTACATACAGGAATATAAATTTTATTACTTTTATAACATAGATTATACTTATGTAACTACATCAATAATAAATTAATATATTGCAGTAAATACGTATAGTAAATGACTAATAAATTTATTTAATACATTACATACAACTACTTATTTAATTATACATATTTGCAACTGTAATTCTCAAACTATATATAAGAATTTAATTTCTTACAAAAATTAAGAAATTTTGCTGCAAATTTTACTTCTTAATAAAAAAGTATAAAAGTTTGAAACAAAATAGGCAGAAAAATATAATACTTAAATAAAATAATAAAAAAAATTATTCATGTTACTGGGTGGTTAAAAAAATTTAAAAACGCCACTACATTAATGTGAAGTTAGCATAAGAGGCAAATTAAAAATTCAAATTTCAGAAAACTGCAGAAATCTTAAAACTTGCGAAAATGGAAAATGGAGACAGGGGTGAGCATGTTAAAAGAATCTGCAGGTCAGATTCATTTCCAGGTATGTTAATCATTCTTATATATCCTCAATTAATTAAAAATAATTTCATAAAACTCATTTAGAACAGCAAAAAAGGATATAGACAAAAAAAATGTATTCAGACAGTATCACGTTTAAAAAAATTGCAGACAAAAAACTTAAAAACTGTGTATATTTTCCAAAATTTTGAAATTTTTATACCGCAAGATGTGTGTGTGTGTGTGTGTTATTCTCAAAAGAAAAACATAAATACAGTGATAATAACAAAAAAAAAAAAAAAAAACTTAGCTTCTTAAATGGCCTTCAGGGGAACCTTCTGGGATCTGCAGCATCCACTCTTCAAAATCAGAACTGAAATGTAAAATGCCCAAGTCAGATACGTAATATAAAGCATTGCAGAGATTTGAACATTAGGTTTCAGCAGATGTGTGTGTGTCAGTGTGATAGAAAAATGAACACCTTCACAGTGCGTCTGGAATGTGGTCTGAAATTCACAGTGACACCTTCATTGTGGTCAAAATCAATGCAGATCCATACAATACTCACTCAGACCATTTCACAGAGATGCATATATTTAGGCGTAAAGAATATGTATAGATCAGAATGTAGAGATAGTGAGAAGTGAGGTTGATGTTCTGCAGAAAGAAAAAATAAATAATAGTCAGAAAAATATTTAAATAAAAATATTTATACATACTTAATAGATATAATAAGATCTGAACTTCATATTTAAATTGATGTTCGTGTGTGTTAGTCAATGAGATACAAAAAGAAAAAAAAGTAATGAACTTATCTAATTTTTTTGCCGAAGTCGGAGTTTCATACAGCCTCTTATGCTAACTTCAGTAAATAGGTAGAAAAATATACAGCCTCTAACTGAGAGACTTACAAATCTGAACTCAAAGAACACAAGAAACCATAAAAAAAAGAAAGTCAGAAACATATTTAAATATAAATAAAGAAAACAAAATGTAAAAATAGACTAGAAAGATACAAGCATCGACTGTCTCAGCTGAAAATTTCTGTAAATCTACGAAACCCTCACTCGAAGCTTCACAAAACATACAGATACAGCCTTTGACGGAGACAGTAAGAGATCCATACTCAAAGAAGAGCTGAAACCCTCACTTTTATCCGATCAGATGACACTTAGAGATATATACTAACTCAGTGTCTAACAGATCTTGCCGGAAATGGATGAACACAGAATCGCCTCTGAGTCAGAGGCTAAGAGATCTATACAGATCTTAAAAAAAAAACTTCACTCATATAAAATTTTTGTTATAAAAATTGAAAATACGTATCTGTAAAAAAAAATTAGCCGTGTAGACGGAATAAAAACCTTCAAGTTGAAAAACTTGACTCATCTGAAATTTCAGATTTATAAAATTGAAATTAGGTATCTGTAAAAAAAAATCGTGTAGACGGAAGAAAAACCTTCAAGTTGAAGGTGGCGGAGAGAGGGAGAAGAGAGAGGTGATGCAGCAGAAATGAAATCAGAAGAGAGAAGTGAGGCTAAGTTTTTAAGACATTGAAGAGTTGAAATCGGAAGAGAGAGAGAGCGAGAGAGAAGTGATGCGGCGCAAATGGGTATTAACCCTAGCAAATGAAGTTGGCTAATATATATATATATATATATATATATATATATATATATTAGATTAGGTTAATAAAAGTAAAATAAAAATTAATTGAATCAGGCCCAATTGAAAATATCAACCATGCAGATCGGCCCAAATAATGCTAATGATCCATTGAAAATATTAATTGAGGCCCAAAATAGGGACTTAGATAATTAAATATTATTTATGTAGATAATGTAGATAATTAACTATTTTATATAATTAATTACGTAAAAAATTGAAAACATTAATTTATCTTTAGTAAATGTACAGAATAAAAGATTTTAGTTATATAGATAAATATGTATTACGTAATTTCGAGACTAATTTACAATTTTTTTAATATTTACTTAAATATTAGATGATTATTCAATATTTATATAAATAGATTTTTAATTTAGATAAATTTTTAATATTTAATATTAATTGTTCAAATCTTAGATATTTTAAGTATTAAGTAAATTTTTTTTGATTAATTTACTGTGTCATTAGATATTACTTAATTGATATAAGTAAGATAATATTTATGTATTTAGTCAATGATTATGTAATAAGTTTTGGATTATCTAAATAAATATTAAAAAAAAATTATTATGTGGACAATAAAATTGTATAATATTTCTAATATATAAGCAAAATCTTCATGTATTTTTAATTTATAATAAATATATTTTTAAAAATTTAAAAAATTTAAAATGTATATAGTATTGTATTAATTTAATAATAATATATTTTTTTACTACAGGTTATTCAATAACAGAGGAACTACTACAGACTGCAAGATTAATTGACATACATGTTGAACACATTTATAATACAGGTTTTTTTAACGTTTTGAAATAATAAATTATGATATTATAAATGAGATGTATATGTTTTATAATTCTTAAATCATTTGTACTGATCCAAAAATAATTGGGTTATTTAACCAGTCTTCAAAGAAAGTTAAGTTATTCATTCTCTAAATCAAATTGGTAAGTTTTCAATACAATTCTGTATTTTTTTTTTCTTAACATATATTATTACATTTTTTTTAAATATTAGTTTATAATTAAAATCATTTTTAAATTATTTAAAAACAAGTGAAGGAACAAGTGAACGTGGAGCGATTTTTTATTTAACAATTAATGAATCAATGGAGGATGACCAATTAGTTGATATACATGTTACGCAAATGTCTGATACAGGTATTATGTCCATTTTTACACAATTAAAGAATGAGTGATTGTTCACCAATTAATTGATATACATGTTACAGAAATGTGTAATATAGGTATTAAATGCAGTATATGTTACTTGAAAATTAAATATCAAATTATAATAATGATTATATGAATCTGCTGTTAATAATTTTGTTTGCTCATTAGGTGAACAATATGATCGTAATTTGCAGCAATATTGTACTGGTAAGTTAAAAATTATTTTCAATTTTAATTATTTTTATTTAATAATTTATTTATATTTAATTTATAATTTTTTTAAAATATTAATATCAAATAAAAAAAATTTGTAAACACACTTCTATTGTTGTATTTAGATATGTTGGATTGGTAAGTTTGCAATTCAATAATGTATATTTTTAAAAAAAATATTATTATTATATTTTTTGTTTTATTTTACATACCTAAAATAATTTTTAAATTAATCAAATACAGGTGAAGGAACAAGTAAAAGTGAACAGATTGTTAATATAACAATTGATGAATCTCTGAAGGTTGACCAATTAATTGATATACATGTTTCACAAATGTCTGATATAGGTAATAAATGCATTATATGTTATTTATAAATTAAATATGAAATTATAATATTGATTATATGAATTTGATTTGAATAATTTATTTGCCTTATTAGGTGAACAGTATGATCATAATTTGCAGCAATATTGTACTGGTAAGTTAACAATTATGTGCAATTTTAATTATTTTTTTATTTAATAATTTATTTATATTTAATTTGTTATTTTTTAATTATTTATTGTAAATAAAAACAATTGGGAATCACACTTCTATTGGTAAATTTAGTATATTTTGGATTTGTATGTTTGCAATATTATTAGTTTTTTTTTATAAAAGTATTATTTTTTTATATTACTTTACATAGCTAAAATAATTCTTAAATTAATAAAATATAGGTGAAGGAACAATTGAACAGATGGTTGATTTACCAATCAATGAATCACTTGAGGATGACTAATTAATTGATATACATGTTACACAAATGTCTGATATAGGTACTAAATTCATTATATGTTAATTAAAAATTAAATAATAATTAATAATATTAATTATATGAATCTAATGTCAATAATTTTTTTTGCTCATTAGGTGAACAGTATGATCATGATTGAAATCAGTATTGTACTGGTGAGTTAATAATTTTGCCAATTTTAATTTGATTTTTTTTAATAATATATTTGTATTAAATTTGTTATTTTATCAATATTTATAGCAACGCGAAATAAATAAAAATGAGAATCATACTTCTATTTGTAAATTAAGTATATAATTTTTTAAAAATTAAGTTATCTAAATTAATTTTTTTTACCTAATTTATGACTCTACAATTATTATGAATATAAGTATGAATAAGATTAAATATTTATTTAACATTTAACATTCATAACAGTTTCAGAAATATAATTGGGAATCACACTTCTATTGGTAAATTTAGTATATTTCGGATTTGTATGTTTGCAATATTATAATTTCTTTTTATAAAAGTATTATTATTATTATTATTATTATTATTATTATTATTATTATTTTTATATTACTTTACATATCTAAAATAATTCTTAAATTAATAAAATACAGGTGAAGGAACAATTGAACAGATGTTTGATTTAACAATCAATGAATCACTTGAGGATGACCAATTGATTGATATACATGTTACACAAATGTCTGATATAGGTACTAAATTCATTATATGTTAATTAAAAATTAAATAATAATTAATAATATTAATTATATGAATCTGATGTCAATAATTTTTTTTGCTCATTAGGTGAACAGTATGATCATGATTAGAATCAATATTGTACTGGTGAGTTAATAATTTTGCCAATTTTAATTTGATTTTTTTTAATAATGTATTTGTATTAAATTTGTTATTTTCTCAATATTTATAGCAACACAAAATAAATAAAAATGAGAATCATACTTCTATTTGTAAATTAAGTATATATTTTTTAAAAAATTAAGTTATCTAATTTTTTTTTACCTAATTTATGACTCTACAATTATTATGAATATAAGTATGAATAAGATTAAATATTTATTTAACCTTTAACATTCATATCAGTTTTAGACTACTCCGATCTTGGTGATGCTGTTTTTATTTGTAAATTTTGTGGAGCACATTTTTGGTATGATGAGAGGTTGGGAAAAAATTCAAATTCACGAATTACGAAATACTCATTGTGTTGTGTCGGAGGAAAAATTAAATTGCCACCTGTTCAAAGGCCTCCTAAAAGTTTTGGAAAGTTTGCTCTACAAAAATGATCATAAGAGTAAACATTTTCTTGATAATATTCGTTCCTACAATAGTATGTTTTCTTTTACATCAATGGGAGGCAAGATAGATTTAAGTTTAAATATTGGTAATTCTCCACCGACATTCCGACTGCACGGTCAGAATTATCATATGATTGGAAGTCTATTGCCACCGCAAGGTTCTACACCAAAGTTTGCTCAGTTATATATTTATGATACTGAAAACGAAGTTGCAAATAGAATGCTTTCTGTGAGGTAATTTATATTTATTATTATACTTTTTTGAATATATCTATTAATATTATGTACGTTCGTTGTAATTCAATTTTATATTTTTTGTTTATATAGGAACAAAAAAAATCTAAGCACACTTCATGCAGAGATTGTTTCTGAACTTAAAAGCATGTTGGATGAATATAATGTTTTTGCAAAGTCATTTAGGATGGCAAAGCACAACATTGTAGATCTTGGTCAATCTGGTGTTAAGTTGAAACTTATTGGTAGACGTGGAGGCGATGCTAGAATGTATAATCTTCCAACTGTGTCTGAAGTTGCTGCGTTAGTTGTTGGAGATTTTGATCAGTCTTTTGGAGATAGAGACATAATCTTGGAAACTCAAACTGGAGAATTGAAACGCATTAATGAGTTAAATACAGCCTATTTGGGTTTACAATATCCTCTTCTGTTTCCATATGGTGAAGACGGTTATAGAGAAGATATGCCATTTTCATATTTGCATTCTTCAGCAACTAACGGCAGAAAGATGGTCAGCATCAGAGAATATTTTGCATATCAATTGAATGAAAGAGATTGTGATGCAAAAACCATTATAAGCTCAAGGAGATTATTTCAACAATTTATTGTTGATGCCTACACAATGGTTGAATCTGCTAGACTTTTATACATACGAACACATCAACAATCATTGAGATGTCATGTGTACAAGGGTTTAGAATAGGCTCTAACAAGAGGTTAAAGAAATCCCGTAAATCAAGAAAAATGAGTTATCCTACCTTCAACATTCACTGGAGGAGCCCGATACACGATTCAAAATTACCAAGATGTTATGGCTATTTGTCAGTGGGCTGGATATCCAAATCTATTCATCACATTCACATGCAATCCAATGTGGCCAGAAATTGTAAGATATGTGCAGGAAAAAGGATTGAAACCTGAAGATCGTCCCGATATTGTTTGTCGAGTGTTCAAAATGAAGTTGGACAATTTGATTTACGATCTGCGCCAAAACAATGTATTTGGAAATGTTAAAGCGGGTACGTCTTAATTTTATTCAAATTATTCTTTCAAAGTTTTATTTTAATATAATTTAATTATTTTTACTTTGAATTATAGTTGTGTACACTATTGAATTTCAAAAGAGGGGTCTTCCACATGCGCATATCTTGCTTTTCATATCGAAAGAAGATCAAAATCGAGGATCATAAGTGATTGATCAAATTATATTAGCTGAAATACCTGATAAAGATCTGGATCCACAATATTACACAGCTGTACAGGATTTTATGATTCATGGTCCATGTGGTGTTGCGAAAAAAAATTCACCCTGCATGAGAAATGGTCGCTGCAGTAAATATTTTCCAAAAATTTTTACTGAGACAACAACCACAGATGAAGAGGGATATCCAATATATAGACGCAGAGACAATGGAAGAACAATTTTGAAGAATGGAATGCTGATGGATAATAGATATGTGGTTCCTCACAATCGATTCCTATAAAATATTTGTTCAAATATGTGAACAAAGGTCACGATCGTGTCACCGCAGCATTTTATCAGAGCACTCAAGATGATGAAAGTGGGAAAAATATTGATGAAATAAGTATGTATTATGATTGCAGATATATTTCCCCCTGCGAGGCTGCATGGAGAATATTTGGATTTCAAATTCAATACAAATACCCTCACGTTGAGAGATTAAGTTTTCATCTTGAAAATTAACAGTCAGTTTTCTTTCAAGATTCTGATTCAATGGATGATGTCCTCAACAGACCAACTGTCCATGAAAGTATGTTTTTAGCTTGGTTTGAAGCAAATAAGAAGTATACGGAAGCGCGGAAACTTACTTATGTTCAATTTCCAACAAAATTTATTTGGAAACAAGCTAAAAAAGAATGGGTGCTGAGGAAACAAAATTTTTCAATTGGAAGAATTTTCTTTGTTCCTCCGGGTAGTGGGGATATATATTATTTGAGGTGTTTGCTTAATGTTGTGCGGGGACCTACGTGTTATGAAGACATCAGAAAAATTAACGGTGTGCAGTATGCTTCATTCAGAGATGCATGTTATGCTTTGGGATTGTTAGATGACGATAAAGAATTTATTGATGGGATTGTCAAAGCAAGTTATTGGTCATCTGTTGAATCTCTCAGAAAGTTATTTGTTACATTGTTAGCCTCTGATTCAATTGGACGTCCAGAAGTTGTATGGAATAATTGTTGGATGTATTTAGCAGATGATATATTATATAAGCAACGATCAATACTGCAACACCTTCGTACTTTAAATTATAATTGTTTAATCTTTGTTTAACTGTTGCATAATATATTAAATTCCATTACTAACTATTCTTATAATTGTACAGAATTGCACTTGACTGATGAACAAATTCAAAGTTATTATCTGGTGGAAATTGAAAAGTTGATGAAGAGTTTTGGAAGGACTTTGCGAGAATTTGAAGGTATGCCATATCCAAGTTCAGACTTTTTTCAATCTCAGGAAAATAGATTGATAAATGATGAAATGAGATATGATAGGACGGAATTGGAAAATGATCACAAAGTGTTTGTTAGCAAATTAACAGATGAACAACATAATGTGTATCGAATTGTATTGGATGCTATATCATCGGAATCAGGGGGCATGTTCTTTCTGTATGGATACCGAGGTACTGGAAAGACATTCATATGGAAAACATTATCAGCAGCGTTGAGATCAAAAGGAGAAATAGTTTTAAATGTTGCATCAAGTGGTATTGCTTCTATATTATTACCAGGTGGACGGACAGTGCATTCAAGATTTAAGATACCGTTAAATCCAAATGAGGATTCCACCTGTAATATTATTCAAGGAAGTCCGCTAGCAGAACTGATTCTTAGATGCAAGCTGATAATTTGGGATGAGGCACCTATGATGCACAAATACTGCTTTGAAGCTTTGGATCGAACACTTCGAGATATAATGCGTGTATCTGATTCTTCAAATGCGCATAGAATTTTTGGAGGAAAAACAATCATTTTTGGAGGAGATTTTCGACAGATCTTACCGGTTATTCCAAAAGGAAGCAAACAGGATATTGTTAATGCTACAATAAATTATTCTTATCTATGGAAAGACTGTCGAGTCTTAAGAATAACAAAAAATTTAAGACTGTCGAATTTGGGTCCTAATGATGTAGCTGATGAAGTTGAACAATTTGCAAATTGGATTGCTGGTATTGGAGACAATACAATTGGTGGCCCAAATGATGGACATGTGAATGTTGACATCCCTGATGATATTGTATTGAAATGGTCAGGAGATCCAATTTCAGCAATTGTTCATAGTACTTTTCCATCATATGATACTGATATTGCAGATACAACTTATCTACAAGAACGAGTAATTCTTGCACCAACTTTAAATGCGGTTGAATCTGTAAATCAATACATGCTTTCTCTGAACAAGGGTGAGGGCAGATTGTATTTAAGTTGTGACTCGACATGCAACTCAGATAACAATACGGGTTTGCTGCAAGAAGTTCATACTCCGGAATTCTTAAGCAGTATAAGATGCTCAAGGGTTCCGAATCATGAATTATTTTTGAAAGTAGGTACTCCTGTTATGTTGTTGAGAAACATAGATCATGCAAATGGTTTATGTAATGGGACTCGATTGATGATCACAAGGCTTGGCAAACATGTTGTTGAAGCAAGATTTATCAGTGGCCAAAATGCACAGCAAATGGTACTAATTCCAAGAATCTCTCTTACGCCTACTGATCCTAGATTGCCATTTAAGTTTCAGAGAAGGTAATTTCCTCTGATGCCCTCATATGCAATGACGATAAACAAGAGCCAAGGACAATCACTGTCTCACGTTGGTTTATTGTTGCAGAAGCCAGTATTCACTCATGGACAATTCTATGTTGCTGTTTCAAGGGTTAGAAGTCGTGGTGGATTGAAGATCTTACTTGATGATAATGATACAAATACCACCACAAATGTTGTATATAGAGAAGTTTTTCAGAATTTGTAAAATTCCTGCTTTTATTGTTTTTTTTAATAGTAACTTTGATTTTTCATAACATAAAGTGTATATAATTTAAATATGAATTAATATTCATTTAAAATGTTAAGAATTATATAAGTACCTATTATATATATATATATATATGTGTGTGTGTGTGTGTGTGTGTTTGTGTCATGTAAAATTTGTGTTAATAATTTTTTTGGTAAAATTAATAATTATTAGCGATCAATTTTATAAATTTATAAAAAAATTAAATACCAATATATGTAAAATTACAGAGAAATATAACATATTTTAATTATAAATATATTTGTATTGCAAATAACGCAACGGTGAAATAACAATTTGCTTCGACCGTGCAACGTACGTCTCACATCCCGCGTTACTTCCATCGCGCAACGCGCGGGCACTGTACTAGTGGATATTAAAAATAGATGGACTCAATCCCAAAGAAATAATTTAGATCGAGTCACCGAGGGTGATGGAGTATAAGTTGAGTGGCCTACAAAGCAAATAAAAAATGGATAGTTCGAGGGAGACTCCGATTTTTACAACAAAAAAAAAAGGTAAGATTTCTTCACCATTGCTTCTATTGTTCTTACTATTCACATTTTATTTTCAATTTTCCTTCTTAGTCAAAAGATCTGACTTGATCATTAGAGCTCGATTGATAACAAACACTCTGGATGATCTTCAGTTTCACGTTTCTTTATTTGTTTATACAGATCGTTGGTGTCCGAAATTCGAGACGAAATTGATTGTGGATTTTGCATCCACAAATACAAAACAACCTAAGAGTGCTCTAATATTTTTTCCACTCTTTATATGTATACAGAATAATTATAACATGTAGAATTTTCTAGAGATCGATTCCCTGACAATTGATTAAAATAAACTTACTAATCCACTTAAAAATAGCCATATATAATGGACATACCTTTTATAACGTGAATTTAGGAGTTCTAGATATAAAAATTGAATATATGTCTAAACTTTATTATTTTCAATAATTAACATTAGAAAATATACATCAAGTGTCCGTATAATTTTTTATTTTTTTTGTGGGCATAAATTAAGTTTTCCTTAAAGTTTTTCAACATATATATCACAAGAATGTATAATAATTCATATGAAACCATCTATTGCATATTTGGTGTTGCATTCCCTATTGCACATTCGGTTTTTTAATTTTTTAAATTTTTTTCTTTGATTTCAATTCATTATGCTTTGGTTTAATTTTACACATGTTATTTTTAGGGTTCATCCTACCCAATTAGGGTTTACTATAATTTCTTAGTTTTTAACTTTTTAAATTATCAATTAATGACTAAAAATACAAAATTAAATACAAAAAAATTATAATGCATTCTAATTGTGTATGATGAATTCTAAATAATAAGTGTAAAATGAAACTAAAGCATAACAAATTGAAATTGAAGAAAAAAATTGAAAAAAAAAACTAAAATAATTGAGTGTGCAATAAGAAATGCAACATCAAATATGAAATAAAGGACTTAAGCTGCTAATACTTTAGTTACTATTTTAACTACGTATTATGAGAAAGTTTAGTTTAGAATATTATGTTAATAGTCTACTAATAATTTGATAATACCATGCACAAAAAGTTACAATTAGAATGTAGATTTTAGTTATCAAATTTGGACCTATAATAGTTTATTTATATTTTTTACATTTATGTAATGTTTTAAGGATAAATACAAAATAACTACGCGGTGATCTTTTTTCTTTTCCAAAAACAAAAAGAGTGATCTATTTTTGTCATTCTTTATTTTCTATACTTATTAATAATCACAGGTAAAATTTTCAAGAGATTCCGCAATAGATGATTAAAAAAAACTTACTAATCCACATAAAAATTAGGGAGAAAAGTTTATCTAGACAATTTAATTCTAAAATTAGGGTAGTTGGGCAAGTTTTAAGGGTGTAGGAGTTATATAGGCAATCTGTACTATATTATGTACCCTTTATTTATAGTGGGTCCTAGAAATCTCGATTTTTGAAAAAAGAAAAATCTGAAAATGTGTACTTTCAACCCTAAAATCATTAAAGAATCTGAATATTTTAGAACTTATCAACTGCCTTATTTTAGTTTCGTTCTTCCCCATATTTTCATTCACTTCTCGAACTTCCATTACACCAATAACGAAATTTAAATGTATATAACGAAAATTTAATTTTATCAATAACGAATCTTTATTTTTTAACATAACGAAAATTTAATTTTACAGTAACGAAACTTTAATTTTTAACACAATGAAAAAGTAATTTAACAATAACGAATTCGAAAATTTAATTTTGCCATAACGAAAGTTAAAGTTACCAATAACGAAAATTCTATTTTTAAATAACGAAATTTAAATTTAAACATAACAAAAATTTAATCTAACCATAACGAAAATTGAAATTGAAACCTTTGACCACAGAAGCTGAATATTCCCCACTTTTTCTGAAAAAGAATAAAATATTTTTTTGGAATAAAATCTCTCTTGATATTACGTTCTGAATGTATCTTTTGGAACAAAATTTATCCAAACTCAAATTTAGTTTGAAAAAAAAATCATGGAATCAAATCCTTTATTATCACCTTAAATATCAGTAACTACCCTCTTTATTTTATCTCTCTCTCTCTCAATTACATCTTTTTTTTTTCTTCTTCTTCTCCACCGATGCTGTATTTTTTTCTTCGCTCTAAGTTCTGTGGAAAAAAAAAACTGAGAGACTGATTCGAGTTGAAGAGAATGGAGGAAGGACGTCGGGACATGTTAGCCTCATATCCTTTTAAGCGTTAACGATTATTGTCGAGTTGTTTAATTTTTATCGTTATGCATAATTTTAATTATCGTTACACTTTGTTAGTATCGTTATGCCAATTATATGTTTAATATGAATGTTATGCTTTTTTTTGAAGTAACGTTATGATTTCATATAATCGTTATGCCAATATATGTTTATCGTTACGTCTTGATTTCATATAATCGTTATGCTTGGATTATCATCGTTATTCCTCATTTTCGTTCCTTTTTTGAAGTATTGTTGTGCCTAAGTTAAATTGTTACAAATCATAACATAATTGTTGTTGTTATTGTTAAATTAATCATTATCCAAATCGTTTAAATAATTCGTTATTGATTATGATACAATCGTTATGCACTATATTCATAAATTAATTATTATGACTATTAGTATAACGATAACTTTAGATTTATTTTAGAAAAATTAATAATAATCATTAGCATTATCTTCGTTATGGCCTATTCAATAATCATTATGACTATATTCATAAATTAATTATTATGACTATTAGTATAATCGTTAATAATCATTGTTACTTTCGTTATTACGAATAATAATCATTGTTATTTATTATAATTTTCATTATGCATTATTTAATATAAGCATTATGCCCTCATTAATGTTAATAACATGAGATCATTAATGATAACCTTATCGTTATGGCCTATATTATTTTAAATATCTTAAGGATAAGTTTAAGTTAATTTTAATTGAACGATAACGTTAATTTAATTAGAATTGATATAATTAAAATAAGTTAATTAAAATATTGTAATTGATAATAATAATAATAATAATAATAATAATGTTAATAATAATAAGAATAATAATAGCAAAAAAATTTAAAATTTTAAATTTTAACAACAACGTAGCTTTAAATTTAAATTTAAGATTAAATGTAAAATAAACATAATGATAATTTAATAATAAAGCTTTAATAATTATCTAATTGTGTATTGTAAATTAAATTTTAGATTCAGTGGATTAGACGCCCCTGCAGAGGCTGAAGCCGAATATATTGATGTACATAAAGATGGAGTTAATAGAGAAGATTATGGAGGTCTTAGAGCATTTTGGTGGTCAGGATACGATCCAGATGTTTAGATCTGGATGTTTTGGATATTTTCTGGACTTTAGGGGGGTAGTATAGCACGCAAGGCGATGCATGCCTTGATCTCTCGCGAGGTGTGTGTCCAGGATCCTGCACGCGATGGTAGAGAGTGTTGGTTCTATGTCAATGGAACCACACTTCGCTTTGGGCCCTCAGAGTTCACACTGGTGTCAGGTTTACAGTTCGGGCCGTCGAATTTTGGTCCAAATACGGCTCATCCCATTCCGCCTAGAGGCATCTTTTACCGATTATTTGAGGGGAAGAAGACGACTGTGATGTACTGCTAAAGGCTCATCCCAATTCAGTGGGCCTGCAATGTCAAGATTGGCAAGCGGAACAACCCTATTGCTCAACGCTCTCTCAGGAACATCCTCAGCTCTAGTATTCGATGATGTTGCTCCCCCCTTCATGTCCATCAATCGCCCTTTACCCCCTGTCGAACGAATCCAGCCACAAAACTCCACATACAATGATTCAAGCAAGGTCGATATGTCGTTCTCCTCTTCATCTTCATCAGTAGAGGGCATCTCTTCTTCTTCTTCTTCTTCTTCTTCTTCTTCTTCTTCCTCTCCTGCATCGTCATCAATATTCTGCTCAGGAGCCTCATAATGGTGTGTATCGTCACGAAAATCATCTCTAATCGGATCTATTTCCTCTGGCACGATGTGAGGGATGACCCTGGATCATCTCTGAGCTCTGTTCGTGGCGTAGGTCAGGCAAATCTGCATCATCTTTCAATCTTATCTTGATCTATCTGCCACTGTTGGTGCTCGATAAATAAGATAACTGATACTTGACAGATGTGGGATCAGTCTCCAGTAGATCATGAATCTCTCTAAGCAGTGACCTAAAACACAACTGCTCCGATGACATGATGATAAGCTCCTCGTCACCATCTACGTATTGAGCTCTCTTCCATCGGCCACTATGTCGTACAATAATACAACGTCTAACCATCTGCATAACGATATCATAACGATAGTTAAAAAATGATAGCAACTATAGTTAAATTAAATCAATATAATAATGATTAATTAAAAAAAATAGAATAACGATAGTTAAAAAAATAACGATAATTTAAATATAATAACAATAATTAAATTTTCGCTATGGCCTTTTTTTAATAATCGTTATTATATTTAAATGAGAATAACGATTATTAACAAAATAACGATAGTTACAAAGAAGAATAACGATAATGCCTAACGATAATTTATTAAATTTTAGTTATGGCTTTTTTTAAATAATCGTTATTATATATAAATGATAATAACGATTATTTAAAAAAATAACGATAGTTACAAAGAAGAATAATGATAATGCCTAACGATAATTCATTCAATTTTCGTTATGCATTTTTTAATAATCGTTATTATATTTAAATGATAATAACAATTATTAAAAAAATAATAACGATAGTTAACAAAAATAAAATAATGATAATTTAAAAAAAGAAAAATGATAATGCGTAACGATAATTGAATGAATCATCGTTATGACTTGTTTTAATAATCCGTATTATATTTAAATGATAATAACGATAATTAAACATTCGTTATCATTATTCTTTCCTTATTGTTATTCTTTTTTAACTATCATTATTCGTTTTTTAATAATCGTTATAGACATATAAACTAACGTTATGCCTTATCGTTTAAGCTATCATTTATGCCTTATTGTTATTATTATGCTTTATCGTATATTCCTTCTATTTCTATCGTTATAGACTAACGTTACAGAATTAAAATCAAGAAATCATAACACTGTTGATTTGTGCAGAAGACATTTAGAGGATAATCGATAGAGAAGAAATTGTATTTCTTAATTGATTCAATAGCTTTTGTTACATTCTCTTTTAATAGAGAAAAGATAGAAATAGAAAAGGAAATAAATCAATCTATTTATTTGTTACAATCTAGATCCATATTTCTCGGATCTTCCTTCCAACACTCCCCCTCAAGTTAAGTAGTAGGGTCTCCAATGCTTAACTTGCGAAGAACCTCAGCAAAAATCTTGGAATTTACTGCCTTAGTCAGAATGTCTGCCAGCTGATTCTCAGATTGAACATATGGTAACTCAACAACACCACTTTCAATCTTCTCCTTGATGAAATGTCGATCCACTTCGACGTGTTTAGTCCTGTCATGTTGAACCGGATTCTCTGAGATGCTGATTGCAGCCTTGTTGTCACAAAACAATTGACTTGTTGATGTACTTATAAAACCAATCTCAGTCAGCAATTTCCTTAGCCACAAAATTTCTGTAATCCCACTCTTGATTCCTCTGAATTCAGCTTTTGCACTTGATAATGCCACAAATTTTTATTTCTTACTTCTCCACGTGACAAGATTCCCACCAAGAAAAGTAAAATATCCACTTGTAGACCGTCTGTCCATAGGATTTCCTGCCCAATCTGCGTCAGTATATCCATGGATTCCCAGATGTCCGTTCTTCTTAAGTAGTACTCCATATCCGACAGTCCCTTTAAGATATCGAACGATCCTCAAGGCAGCCTCCATATGTTCCAATTGTGGGTGGTGCATGAATTGACTTACAATGCCTACTGCATAGGCAATGTCAGGCCGGGTATGAGAAAGATAGATCAATTTCCCAACCAGACGCTGGTATCTTCCTCTGTCTGTAGATTTAGCTCCTTCCTGGATCTGTAGCCCATGATTAACCACAATTGGTGTCTCAGCTGGTTTACAGTCGAGTAAACCTGTCTCTGCCAGCAAATCGAGAATGTATTTCTTTTGGCGTAAGAATATCCCCAGTTCTGATCTTAGCACCTCTATACCAAGGAAGTATTTTAGAGCTCCCAAGTCTTTCATTTCAAATTCTTGAAACAAGTTTATCTTCAGCTTTCTAATCTCTTCTGTGTCATCTCCTGTGATAATCATATCATCTACATAGATGATTAGACATGTCACTTTACCGACTCTTTTCTTCAAGAAGAGTGTATGATCAGAGTTACTCTGTTTGTATCCGTATTTCTTCATGGCATCTGTAAATCTCCCAAACCAAGCTCGAGGTGATTGTTTCAAGCCGTACAGTGTTTTTCTTAACCGACATCCTTCACCACTGTTAAACTCCCCTGAGAGACCTGGAGGAGCCTGCATATACACTTCCTTCTTCAATTCCCCGTGTAAGAAGGCGTTGGTGACGTTAAATTGATGGAGTGGCCAATCTCTGATTGCTACAATAGACAACAATACTCTGACATTATTCATCTTTGCAACAGGTGAAAAAGTCTCAGAGTAATCAATTCCATATGTCTGAGTGTAGCCTTTTGCTACAAGCCTGGCCTTGTATCTCTCAATGGTACCATCTGGTCGACGTTTGATTGTAAACACCCATCTACATCCGACTGGCTTTTTGTCTTTTGGCAATGTACATTTCTCCCAAGTATTATTTCTTGCCAATGCATCAAGTTCTTTTTTCATGGCTTCTTTCCAACATCCGTGCTTCATAGCTTCTTCAACAGATGATGGAATTTCTTCTTCTCTTAGAATTGCCGCTTCAAAGGCTTGAGCGGTTTCAGTAAAATGCCTTGTAACACAGTTGCCCACAGAATATCGCGAACTTTTTCCAATATGATCGGGAGAATATCGCTTGGGTGGAATTTCTCTAGTGCTTCTTGGAGGTAGTACGTATCTTCCAGCTCCCGTACTAATTTCTACTCTTTCATTGTCAAGAGTAGTGTCTTCACCACTGACATCTTTTTCCATGTCACTGTCAGTAGTTTCCAAAGAAGAATTAGAAGAATCTGAATTACTAGTATCACTAGGATGTCGTACCTCAGATATCAGAAGAGGCGAGGATGTCTCAGGAACATGAACACCGAAATCTGTGGACTGTACAGTGTCAGAATATATCTCAGCGGTGCTATTAACCTCATTTGTTGAACTAGGATCCGAAACAGGCTCGATATTTGGCACCGGTGCTGTTAACCAGCTTAGCGAGTCACTAGTTTTCCTCTCTCCCTGACTGCTAAGATGGTGGAAAAAATACCCACTTTCCAAAAAATCACAGTTCATGGTGGTGAACATGTGACGGGACTTAGGATCATAACAACAGTATCCATTTTGGTGAATACCGTAGCCAACAAAGACACATTTGACCGCACAAGGAGCGAGTTTATCTCGAGTATGTTTAGGTAGATGAACAAAGACTGAGCAACCAAAGACTTTTGGTTGGAGGGTAAGGGCAATAGGGACCTGGGCTTGCGTGGAAAGAACATGGATAGGAGTTTGAAGGTGTAAGGCTTTAGTAGGGAGGCGGTTTAAAAGGTAGACAGACGTAGCAAGAACCTCAAGCCAAAAACTAGGTGGTGTGGATGACTCAAGCAACATAGCTCGGGCCATCTCAAGGAGAATCCGATTTGTTCTTTCGGAAACACCATTTTGTTCAGGGGTGTGCGGACAAGTGGTTTGATGGACGATGCCGTGAGTGGAGAAAAAATGAGACATTCGAGAATTAACATATTCTCCTCCATTGTCGGACCGAAGAATCTTAACAGTTTTTTGGAATTGAGTATTAACAAGAGCAAAAAAATGTGTAAATTTATCAAAAACTTCAAATTTATTTTTTAAAAAATAAATCCACGTCATTCTAGAACAATCATCAACAAATAATAAAAAATACTGATACTTGGGACCCCCAATAACTGGTGCAGGACCCCAAACATCAGAATGGACCAAGGAAAAAATAGAACCAACACGAGTATTATTGGGTTTAAACGACTGTCTGTGGCTCTTGGCCAAAACACAAGTTTCACAATGCATGTCTCTAGAAATAGAAAGATGAGGAAACAACAGTTTTAAATAACTAGTAGATGGATGCCCTAACCGACGATGCCAAAGCCAAGCCTCTCGATTACCCAGTCCGTGAGTCAGCATCACAGCACCTTTTTGAGATATTTCATCCACGTAGTATAACCCACGTCATTCAGTGCCACGCCCAATAATCTCCCCCGTTCGGATATCCTGTAACAGACAAAAATTGGGCTGTATGAGAAGAGTACAGTTTAACTCTTTAGTGACATGACTGATGGACAACAATTTATGAGATAGTGTCGGAACAAATAAACAATTCGACAATTGAAGTGTAGGAGACAAATTAATGATTCCAGCTCCTTGAACCGGAGCAAGTGCACCGTTGGCAGTCTGCACATGAGTTTTTAGTGGCTTTGTCATTGTAACAATGTCAGAAGCATCAAACGTCATTGTATATGTTGCTCCACAGTCGAAAATCCAGTGATGATTTTTTGTGTCATCCATGATACAAGTGTTGGCCGCCCCATCCATAACATTGGCAAAAGTTGAGGGACTTAATTGTAAAGTTCCCTCTTTATTACCTTCTTGGAGGAGATCAACCCTATCCGCCTCTCGATTAATCTCTCCAGTCCCTCTTTCAGTAGCCTCCGTCTGCCCAGTTGCCGCCGTCCGGCCGGTGTTGCCCGCTCCGGCGGTGGTAGCCCGGTCAGCAGCGGTAGCCACGGTAACCGTCCCACCGCGATTCCGATTTTGAGTGAGCGGCTGCTTCATCTTTCTCGCTTCATCCCACCATTCTGGGTAACCTACCAAATGAAAGCACGATTCTTTTGTGTGGCGCCGGAGGCCACAATGTTCATAGAATAATTTGTTCTTGTCCTCCTCGGTTTGCCGAGGCTTGCCCTTGTTTGGTGGTTGTCCTCTGTTCTGTCGATCGCGAGCCGCAAGCCCCATCCCAATACCCGATGATGTGTCTCATTCTTCGGTGATTACCGGTCGAAGAATTCGATCCCTGGCAGTTTCCCGACGTACCATTGCGTACGCAACTTCTACTGAGGGTAAGGGTTCCTTCTTAAGAATCTCCTTCTTGATAGGTTCGTACCTCTCCTCTAGAGCTATGAGGAATTGATATACTCTCTGAGTCTGTATAATGCGATTATAGGTGTCTATATCTTTCGGGCACTCCATGGGATTTGGTTCTTTTCTATCAATCGACATCCAAACTTCATGTCATTTTGACTAGATTTCTTCTAATGTTTTCCCGTTTTGTTTCATGGAATTTGCTCGTCGATGCAAGTCAAACACTTGTAGTAAATCTGCCCCACTCCCATATGTGAGAGCAAGGCTCTCCCACACAGCTTTGGAGGTTGAATGTTTAGACACTAGATTTACGAGGTTCGGTTCGATATTTTGAACGATCCAAGTGAATACACACTGGTCTTCCTGTTCCCACCGTGTGTATGTCGAATCTGTTGTGATGGAGCAGGGGTGTTTCCGGTGATGTATGAGGCTTTGCCCCTGCCCCCAATCGTCTTCTTCATTAATACTGACCACAGAGGATAATTATCCCCATTGAGTATTAATCCAATACTCAGAGATTCGGAACTCTGTGGCTGGGATAAACTGAGACTATTTCGTAGAAGGTTTGCAAGTTGGATGGTTAAGTCATCTGAAATTCTGTTATTTTGGCCTTCTGTGGTTTCGGCTGGTTCTGACATTGTTTTGATTGTTGGTTTTGATACAGATATCTTGATCTTGGGTTATTTGGTCTGAAAAGGGTTTAAAGGCAATGATGATGATATTTCTGAGCCTCTGGTTCAATTGCCCGCTTTGATACCATGTTGATTTGTGCAGAAGACATTTAGAGGATAATCGATAGAGAGGAAATTGTATTTCTTAATTGATTCAATAGCTTTTGTTACATTCTCTTTTAATAGAGAAAAGATAGGAATAGAAAAGGAAATAAATCAATCTATTTATTTGTTACAATCTAGATCCATATTTCTCGGATCTTCCTTCTAACAAACACTAGTTCATAAAATTAGATATTAGAACGTAGAAACATACCAACAGATAGCCTAAACTAAAACAAATTCTACGGTTCTTGTAGAAATAAACTCGAAACATACCTTTCAAAATTTAGGAACTTCTACTCGAAACGTTCGTTGATGAAGATGACGTTGCTTCCTTCATAAATCTTCTGTATCAACCTCTCAATATATTTCTTCTCTTTTATTTGAGGGGATTCGACATTTTTTGTGTTTTTTTTTGTTTTGGGTGTTCCGGATCAAACCCTACCTTCAATATATGCATATTACACTACCAACCTCTTTTACACAAAATTAAATGCATTAAATTTAATTTAATTTAGGTCAACTAATACATACCTATACAAATACATATTTATGCATTCTACCTACCTCATTTTGGCCGAAAAAGAAAGAAAGAATAATGGATTGATGCTCATTTAATGCTGGCCAACTAATACTTAATGCCATAACGATTAAGATAAAAATGTAATCGTTAATCGTCATGTCATTTTATAATGACAATCATTATTTATTATCTTTTTGTTATGCATTAACGTTCGTTTTTTTAAAAAAAATCATTTTCAATTATTCAAAATGCATAACATTAGTTTTTAGAAGAGTTTCGTTATCCATAATTAAATGCATAACATTAGTTTTTAACAAATTTTCATTATGGCAATCGTTAATTTAACAAATTTTCATTACGTTCAATAGTTAATGCAACGTTAGTTTTTTAAAAAAATTCGTTATCCTTATTTTCGTTTTTAAAAATTTTGTTATTTTAGGGTTTGGCCCTTTCTAACCCTAACCCAAAAATTCATGAAATTGGATTTTTATATGTTAGGTGTATGCATTTATTGGGTAGTTATTAAAAAATATAAATAGTACACTTACATAATGATTGGGATGTGGGGACAAGTGTGTCATAGGAATATTTTAGATATTTACACTCCAAATTGCCCAAATAACTCCCTATCCTTATATCTTATTTTTTTTCCCAATTACTATTTTATTTTGTCTATATTTGTATATTTAGACTAAAAATTATTCATCATATCATCTTTTTTTTTCAATTTCTCCACTATGATGGATTTTTTTGCCCAATTTTGGATTTGAAAACTATCAAATAAGGTAAAATTTCTATTTATTCATGAAAAAGAGGTGTCCCTTTTGAAACAAGAAGAATTTTATTTGTTGGGAATGATATTATAACAGATGTTATAACTTCGTTTGATAACATCGCAGTCAATGTTACACTCGATGTGTATTATTATTCCAGTAACATCGATCATCTCACTAAAAGATTAACCTTATCATTTCCTAGATTTTAGGATTAATTTATTCGAAACCGATCTTAGTATTTTGTTGATATTTATCACTTAACTATATCCACTCAATTATGTTTAATTTAGTGGATACAAAAACACTCTTAACGTATTGGCCCAGTCCCGGTTAAATACTTAAGTATGATTCGGCCCTTAAACTATTTTAAATGGCTCAATTGATCCCTCAAACTATTTTAGATGATCCAATCGGTCCCTTCCATTAAATATTAATTTTCCGTTAGTAATTAAGGTTAATTAAAACATGAAAATTTGGAGGTGCAAATTGAGGCTAAATTATATCGTCTACAATTGTATATTGAACAAACTGAAACTATAGTTATATCGCCCACATACCTTAAGGTTTGTGATTTAAAATTATTAATGTGCAAAGTTTATTTCTATTTATGTTGTATCTGAAGGCATATTGATAACACTAGCTAGAGCTTTGTGTTTAACATTTGCATAATGCTCATTTTTACAGTAATTCGAGTAACGAATTCTAACATTCTTTAATACCTAATATAATGCAAGGAAGACTCCTCGATCTATCATAGGTTTACCCGAAATCTTTAAGAAAGACGTGCAACGTACGTAATCTTTGCTAGTATGCACTAAAAATGTTTCCAACTCCAATAGTGTACACTAAATTAATGTTACACTAAAATGATATTTTCTAAACAAATTTGTGTGTTTTACATTTTAACCATTTGATTTTCATGATTCTCTCATCTTAACCATTTAATCTACTTTATTCATGAGACATATCGTACTAAATTTAATATAGGTGATAAACTACACTAAATTTAACGAAATAGTATAGGTTAGAAATTGCCCTAATATAATCCCTAATTTTGTTACACAATTCTGAATTGCAATATTGACAATGGTCCAAACCCAAATTTTAGAATACCCCCTCAGGGTGGGATCGATCAATTCACTACCACATGCCTGTTTGGTAGCATTTCATTAAATGATGTCTTTTCTAAAATGTACATTAAACAAATGTACTTAATTTAAACATAAATATATGAAACGTATGTGAAAAGACTTTTCAAAGCCACGAATTTACATTTCCCAAAATGTGAAAGTTGTAAGAAATACTGACTACAAGGTAGATATATTTTATATGGAAAATCTGATTTCTCAGATCCATTTTCTTAATTAGAGCAAACTCCAATTATAAACACCAATTTGGTGCATATTCTGTACCAAATAAGTGTAATTCTAGCACTAATTTTTTTTACAGCTTCAATGCTCTATATTGAATTTTATATCAAATAAGAATATTTTCTTATAAAATTCATTTTGTTTTAAAATTAAAATATGAATATGCTTAATAATTTAATATTTTTTTAAACGATAATTATTTAAAACTAATAACTAGTAACTATATACTTTCAAAAAAAATATAAAAGTTAAATATTATGCATGTGCTATTGAAAAATTATATATAACATATAATGTGCTTATAATAATAAAAGTACATTAAATGATCATCAAACACTTACAATTATTGAAAAATATTACAAGAATACAGCACTTATGAAAATACATATATTTTGGTCTCAATATTTAGAATCAGTGTATGTTTGCCACATATGTTCCACTAATTCTTTTCGAAGTGCAATGTGAATATTTTTGTTCTTGATTTCTCTATATCAAACAAGAAATTCGTTGAATCGAACACTATCATTTGTTGACTTCTCAATAATTGAAATTGTTATTTCATCCCGTTCCTCAAATAGGATTTTATTCAAAAATTTAGATTATATCTCCGGTCCCACTATACATGAATACATTCGTGGTGAACAAATTAGAATTATATAAAAAAATCAAGCTCGTGAATCTCAATCATCTCCTCATCAAGGGGAATTTTCTCAATTCAATCAATTCGGAGGTAAAAGATGTGGGTCAGAATCGGGTTTCGGGTCGAGTCGGCAATCTGACATAAGAGCAACGTGTAGACGGGTGCAGATGAGTGCTGCTGAATGAATATCTTTATCTATGGTTTTTCCCCCACGATATTAGCCCAAATGTTGTGCTTTAGCCCAACAAAATTTTCTTATCCAATTCAGAAATTGGGAAATAGACTATCCGTTTGAAATTGTCTTTTTATTTATTATGAATAACATTATAAAAATATTCCTTTTATTAAGTATTTCTCAGTCTTTATAAACAGATGCGTCCTTGATCAGATTTTATCATGATAAAATACATACATACATACATATACATATATGTATATAGGAGTTGGTTCAACTAGGTACTCATCTTGGTGTGTAAGCATGCGTACTGTGCTTGTTTAGTGTACTTTTAATACTTTTCTTACTGTATTTTGGTGCTAATTTTTTTTAGTGCTTTTCTTATTGTGTTTTGGTGCTAAATATTTTTAGCACCAAAATATAGTAAGAAAAGCACTAAAAAGTATACTAAACATTTACATATCAAGATGAGTACCTATTATAACCAACCCGTGTATGTATGTATGTATGTGTGTGTGTGTGTGTGTGTGTGTGTGTGTGTGTGTGTGTAAATCCCGTATATCTCATTTCTCAGTGATTGTAATGTTGGGATTCCGTAATTGGACTCATATATAATACTATTATTATACTTTAATAGGTACTATATTCAACAATACAAACATAATTGAGTAAAAAATATGAATGCAGGGGATGAAAGAAAAAAAGAAAAGAAAACAAGATCCTAGTTATTTTTTCTTCCTATTAACAAGCATTGTATTAAATACGCACAAACCAGCGATCGATCTGAAAATTTGATAGTTCTAGAGAAAGTTCTTTCTTTCTTTTTTCTTCTATCAAACTAATAACTTTGTGAGTATATTGTATTTCGATCTTTATTTAATCTAGCTAGTTCGTTAATTAAATGAATAATAAAAACGCAGTTTCACATTATATATACTAATTAATATTAATATTCCTTTAAAAACAAAGGATAGGGGGGAGGGAGTAGTTTTGGTGTATCAACCATTATCAACCTTACCAAGCAGAGCCTTGAGATCTAAACATAGCCTCAACGACCAAGTCTTTGAATCAAAGATCTCTTCAAATCCATAATTATTATGTCTCCTAATATTGTCAAACCAATGAATTCTAGAGAGAGAGGGAGAGAGAGAGAGAGTGTGTGTGTGACGCGGGTTTGTTAGTTAGGGAGACGCGTAGGTGGGACCAAATAGACACGTGTTGGATGTTTATTAGGAGTTGGAGGATGTGTGGATCCCACTTGTAATTCGGATCCCTCAATTGCGAACAATGTCCATGCATGTGTATCATAATAAATCTATGAGATTTTATCAATTTATACATAGCTTAAAAGATAGAGATTTTTATTTATATATATATAAACAAAGAACTTAAAAGGACGATTTTTTGTTTCATTTTTTTGTTATGGATCTAGAATTCGAACCATAAAAATTATTATTAATTTATAACTTGAATGACTGAAGCTATCAATTTAAAATTTAAATAAAATCACGTGTTAAATTATTATTTTTATCATTTTTAATTGTTTTGAATATTTTTTTTTGTCTTGAATTCATAGTTTCAATCATTATATTTTAAATTGATAACTTTTATCGTTTGGGGTATCACGTTGATTGCTAAATTATCTTTTTTGAACATCTCCAAGAAGAGGTCGGTCGCTAAACTTAATTAACTATATTAAGTACTAAAATTTTCCTCAATGCCACAGGTTGTGTAGGTTGTGTGTGTGAGTAAAAAAAAAAGTACTAAATTTTTCATATTACGATGAATGATTATATTGGTACTGATATCATACTATTACCATAATTAAAAGGGTCAACTACTAAAAATGTCAACAATTTTGAATGAATTTGAAATTTATATACGCCTTTTTTAAAATGTTGCAATTATAAATTTTTTTTACAAATTCAACACTTCTAAATTTTTTAGACGACCAAAATTATGATGTGGTAATATTTTTTTTTTTCACAAGTACATATTAATTCAATTTTAGAGTGTCGAATATGATTTTTGTTTTGACGCAGTTTTCAGCCACTGAATGTTTTTTGAGATAGTATTGTAACACTTCAGAAGCCATGTTTAAATTATAAATTTATTCCGAATCACTTTTTTTTGTATAATTAACTCAATTAAAAATGTGATAGTATCCACATTCTTAATTAAGTAGTAGTTATGGGTAATTACCGGATCATAGAGAGAAGAAAAAAGAAAGAGTTATAGTACGTGTTAGATAGACTGCAGAGTCATATAACACGTCCACGAATCTATTTAAATAATTTACGTAGTGTAGCACCAATCAAACGAAAATATAATGTGGACGGACTAGGAGATAATTGGAGGCTAATGCAAAGACGGCTGATTATTAAATAATTATGGAGAGAGTGAGAATAGTTGTATAGAGTAGTATATTAATGTATAGAGAGAGAAATTCTTCAGAGAGAGAGAGAGAGAGTAGAAGTACATTAGCAGTGGGCGGTGGAGTATATTATTAGTACCTATGGTGGTACGTTGAGGTTTCCTTGTATTTTGCCGTGTGTTTCCACCGCTCCAATTATTATTATTTTCATTTTTTTGAGGCAACACCAACCAACTAATTTTAAATGGAGTTTAACATGATTTTCTATTGATATTACTTTTAAATGTGACAAACATTTGAGAAATTATATGGATTCAAGGTAAATGTCAGCATTCTTTAATTTTGAAACTGAGATTTTAGTTACGATAGTATTACTTATAGACTGGAAAAAAATTAATTGTTACACTTTGTGGAATATTTGGGGCTACATAATTAAATTTTTTTATTTTTTTATTTAATTTCAATTTATTATACTTTATTTTAATTTCACACTTATTATTTAAGGCTCATCCTACCCAATAATTATTTTTTCAATATTAAATTTCATTTTCTAATTAATAGTTGATTATTTCGTAAAAGAAATAATTACATATATACCATGATTTGGTAGGATGAACACTGATGAATAAGTGTAAAATTAAATTAAAGCACAATAAATTAAAATTAAATTAAAAAACCAATAAATTTAATTATGTCAAATGATTTCATGCCTACAGATTCCCCCCAACATATCAAACATATTTTTTTATAACAATATATTTATTTTACTTAAAAAAATTGTATGTACTTGTATTTTTATTTTATTTTATCATATATATATATATATATATTTATGTATGTATGCATGTATATATATGTATGCATGCATGCATGCATGAAGTAACCACAATTGAACGATCCATATCATGTATCATTTCAAATCAAAGGTAAAAAAGGGCTCCCAACTAAGTAGAAAAAAAATAAACATAGTTCCAATAAAAGGAAGCTAAGGACCGTATATTCTTCTATAATTTGAGTTTTGACTCACATCACGAATAAATTCGATGACATATTTGAAGAAATTTTGTTCCACAAATGCAATTGTTTTTAGATTCCAAATAGCAATAGTAATTTGGAGTATATATTGTAGCAATTAGTTATATTTGAAGATATTTTGTTCCACAATTGCAATTGTTTTTAGATTCCAAATAGCAATAGTAATTTAGAGTACATATAGTAGCAATTAGTTAGGGCAGTATATTGACCAAACTACTTGCATAATATTAAGGTATCCGTCGAAAATACCTCATCCGAGACTGGCTCATTTGTTACACGAGTTCGTCATTTTCTTGAGTCGAACTCGAGCTTGGCTCGTCGAGCACAGAAGCTAATTTGGCTCGTAAGGCTCGCGGACTTTTTAATGAGTTATCTCACCAGCTATATCGCGAGCCGGCTCTTGAGTAGTTAAACGAGTCGAGCTGGAGAGTTGTCTCAGGAGTACTTAAACGAGCCGGATTTACGAGCTGTCTCGCGAACTATTTGATTTAGAACTCGAAACACATACTATTTTTGTAATGTTTTAAATATTATTTCTTTATATTGTACTTTTTGTGAAATTAATACTTTCATTAAAAATTGCATGAAATTAATGGTATTAAACTAATATTATTAAAGTTAAGAAATCAAATGATCAAGATTCAAGAGTAACAATTATATATACACAAACAGACAAACTAATGGATTATAGATCAAGATTCAAGAGTAACAATTATATATACACAAACAGACAAACTAATGGATTATATTTTATTTAAAATTTTATATAGTATATTAGTATAATAAAGTATAGTGTGAAATATGAAATTAATTAAATCAATATTATCAAAATTAAGAAATAAAATGGTGAATAGTAAGTACTATGTAATAAAAGAAATTGATGCTAATATTTGCAAAATACTTCTCAATGCATTATATAATAAATATAAAATTAAATCAATAATATATTAATATTGATTTGATATTATCGAAATTTAAAAATTGAATGCTTAACACAAGAGTAGATGATTAACAAAATAAATTAAAGAAGAAAAGGAAATTAATTATATATAGACTATATGTAGTCCATCTTAGATTATTGATTATAACTTATAAGAATATAAGATATAACTTATAAATTATAAATTTGTAATACATGTATAATAATAAAAGGAAAAAATAAATTAAATAAATTAAGATTAATATTGACAATTTATTATTGGACATTAATTAATATGGAGTGGGGCAATTTAGTTTAATGATTATAATAATGATCTTCTGTATTACACATCCCGCCCAGGAGGTGGGATACAGAATCCGACCGAATCCTACAGATCTTTATTATAAATAGTATGCCCTTACTTAATAAAGGGTTTTGACCTTCGAACCAAACAACCTATTAGGGTATCATAGATATCAATCAACCTCTTATCACCCCTAGCAAACGAGCCAGTATTATAGTATATAGTCAATATTAGTAAAAATGTGCATATCAATAAAAGGGAAAAAAAAAGAAAATTAACAAAAAATAAAACTAATGTGGACAAAATAATCATTCTCAATTCATTAAATAATAAATATGAAATGAAATCAATGATATTGAAAAAACTAATGATTTCTCAAAAAATTATGTACATTATTTTGTGATTCTTGTGTATGTAAATGAGTTGAGTTCGAGCTCGATTTTTTCCTGTCAAACCGAGCTCGATGCTTAGTTCAAAGCTCGAGTCGAGCCGAGCTCACGAATACCTATAAGTCGATCTCGAATTTGGTGGTACTCGACTCAATTACACCTAGTGATTTGTATATTTTATTAAAATGAATAAGAAGATAAAATATATGTTGATGCTAAAATGAGTCGAGCATTCGTAGATTTGAATCAAATTACTTCCAACTAATTTAGCATGTCATCACTTTTGTGGGTGAGTTATGAAAAATAATTTATTCCATTAATTGGAATTTTGACTAAGTCCTCGCCCTTACCATGTAAATCTTAATACATATGAAATGTCATAATATATTCAAATTGGTTTTAAAACATTCGCAATATCCTATGATCTTAAAAAGGCAAAGATACTAAATACGTATAGAAAAGGGTAGAATTTCCAAGAAATGCAACACTATCTGCGACCATATTATATTATATTATAATAATAGTTATAATTATTTAGTACTAGTACCAGTATTTATCTATATCACCCAGAAACAACGGCAGTAGACAATGCTAATTGCCGGCACATCAACGTCTTTGGCGCTCTTGTCTTCTGCCTCTGCCGCGTGACACGTTCCCCCCCGCATGTGGACCCCAAACACGCATTAGCGCACACACAGCCCCCTTTATCTCTCTCTCTCTCTCAAAAACACGCAGCACACCACCGTACGTACATATAGTGTATACATACATACATACATATACATGGGCGGCGGCCCCCATTCCCCCAGTCAAATCCCTCGTTGACCGCGCCACCCCCCTACCTCCACCCCCCGCCAAACATTTCCCCTATATAAAAAGGGCCTTCTCCCAAACTATCCACAGCCCATTCTTGGCACGAGCTTTCTCTCACTAAACACCAAAAACACCCAAAATCGGCCACCGCATTAGGAAAGAGAAACAAAACTAATCGGCGACGAGGAGAGAATGGCGATGATGAAGGAGAAGCCCAGCGGCGGCGGAAACGCCAAAGCGGCTCATGGCGCCAAAGAGGTGCACTACAGGGGGGTTAGGAAGAGGCCGTGGGGGCGTTACGCCGCCGAAATCCGCGACCCCGGCAAGAAATCGCGGGTCTGGCTCGGCACATTCGACACCGCCGAGGAGGCGGCGCGTGCCTACGACGCCGCCGCACGCGAGTTCCGCGGCGCAAAGGCCAAGACCAACTTCCCCAACCACCCCGACACCGCCGCCGCCGCCGCCGCTGTCCACAGCCCCAGCCAGAGCAGCACCGTCGAGTCGTCTAGTGCGGATATCAACGCACGCGCCCCCGTCGAGCTCGATCTCACGCGCCACCTCGGCGCCGCCCCCGACTGCGGGGTCACCGTCGCGGAGGTCGGCGGCGGGATGAACCCTATGAATGGGTTCCAATTTTTCAGGCGCCAGCCGGCCATGGCCATTCTACCGAACGGGCAGCCTGTTATCCTTTTCGATCCGGGCATGGCGGCGGCATACCGGCTGAACCAGGTGGGAGTCGGGTTCGGCCGCGGCGGCGCGATGCAGAGCGATTCCGACACCTCGTCGGTGGTGGATGAGAACAATTTTGATGGGGCTGATGCGAAGAGAGGGTTCGATCTCGATCTCAACATGCCGCCGCCGCTCGAAGTTTGAATGTTGATGGGATTCTTGAATATTTGATCATAGCTGAGGAAGAAACTGACGTCTGATTCTGTAAATATAATTGAAAGGAAAAAAAATGGACCCTTTTTTTTTTGCAGCTAGGAGTAATTTCTCTGGTTGTTCCAATTGTGGCCGGCGGCTATTTAGGGTTTGATTAATTCCCGTTCTTGTTATTTGAAAGAAAAAAAAATCAAGAAATTCATGTTATTTTCAAGTAATTTGATGTCTTTGATAATTATTGCATCAGATCCGAGATATAATAGGAGTATTACGTTTGATGTAATCTCTTCTCTGTGATTTATTAATAATAGTCGTTTTCATTGCCAAGTTTTAGATTAAATTTTGAGCCCATACAGGAAATAACGATCAATTTCTTTTGTTTAATCGAAAATTGTTTCACAACTGTAGTCTGTAGTTCCAGCTGAATAGATTTTTAAACAACATTCGAAGAAAAATGCAAATGAGAGAGAGAGAGAGAGAGAGAGAGAGAGAGGAGTGGTCAAAAAGGAAAGAAAAAGATGGGAAATTGAGTGGCAGCAGGGCAAGGATGAGAGAGAAAGAGGAGAGAGAGAGCGCACCGACGGCAGGGCAGCTGAAGTGGAAATTGGAGTGCGGGGCCCATAGAGACCTCCGAATTCCGTGTTGACGGGGTACATGTCGTCCCTAAGGTGGACGGCACGTGTTACTTTTGCTTGCCGCCCACTATAATTTAATATTTCTTTTTTAATTTCTTTTTATTTCGCATTCCGCCGCTTTCGCCAATAATGCATACATACATACATACTCAAAATAACCTACTTTTCTTTTCAATTCTAATTTCGCTTTTATTATTTCCAAAGGCAGCGACAATGTGCAATATTTCTGACCGGATCATAATTTAAATTTTCTTTTGCATGTATTAAAAGTGCATCTGCTACATGAGATTCGAATTTAAATTAAAAGAAAAATGAAAATATAAGGGAAGGGGGTAAAATTGTAATTTGGGTGGGGAGGGGAACAAGAAGCGTGTGGGAGAGTGGGAGGCCGACAGGAGGCGGTGGGGTCCAGGGCGGAGGAATTGGGATGTCGCGCCATCCGCTGCCGCTATCGGGTGGGGCCCTTATCCCTTTTATGTGCGTCGGCGGAATTTGTGGAGTAGACTTTGGTTTCCGCTTTCCCCTACTATACCTATTACCTATATATCTTTTATTCAACCGCTATATTTCTCTAAATATATATTTATTTTCACTTTTTTATGTTTTAAATTCGGGATGTTTTTATTTTACAAAATATTGATTGCTTCACTGTTCTCAGATAATCTATTTTTATTTTATTTTTCAAATTCAATATCAAAATTTCTCGTTAGCTATAATCTTTTTTTTTTTGTAAATTACAATTTGAAATTCATTCGAAGTGTGATCTTACTCAAAATAATTAAATGTGCTATAATTGGTGAGAATTTAAAAATTGTATATACGAATCACAAATTGTTGCTGTTACGAATATAACTCCCACCAGTGAGATAGTTTTGATCATTACACGAACTGGGATATATTTGAATTATTATTATAATATTTTTATATTAATAAAACATAGTATTTATTGTAGTAATTCAATTATCCTTCTTGTCTCAATGAAGTGTTATGGAACATAGTTACATAAAGAACGGTAGCAAAACGACAAAACAAAAAACGAATATGATGTATAAGTGCTACAAGAATGATGAAAATTTTAGGGGTTTTTTCGTTTTATTTTTAATATCAATTTTTAAATTTTTGATATTTTCAGTTCATGAATTTATGAGATTTATTGATTTTTTAAAAAAATGTAATAATTTTGTTATAATAAATGATTTGATATTTAGAGCTATATGTTTATAAAATGGAAATATGTTTATTTGATTATTGTTTTCAATTTAAATACGTGATTGAGATGAAAAGATAAATATTTGTGGGGTTAACATTAGTTGATTGATAAATATTTAAATGATAGATCCAATTGTAATAATATTTGTATGAATGAATAGAGTATATAATATTGAAAAAAGTGAAAACAGGAATTAAAAATCAGTAAAACAAATATGTTTTCAGTATTTTGAATATTAAAGACTTGGAAATTTCCACATGAAAATAAAACTAAACAAGTCCTTTAGTTGTTATATTAATATTGGAGATGTTTATTATTATTATTATTATTATTATTATTATTATTATTATTATTATTATTATTATTATTATGAAGTACGATGAGTTTAATTTTAACGTAACTAAATTGGGTTAAATTGGGACAACGAAAATATAACGAGAAATATGTGTTTTCTCGTCCAAAAATTGTAACGGCTAATGTCCCTCTCTCAAATTCTGAATGTGATGTTTAATTTGATATAGATTGTTTGTGAAAGAGTTATTCTCATTAGAAATCTGAACCTTTAAATCATTTTACAACTATAATATAACTTCCTAATTGTTGCGAATAAAAGAATACTATTAATTATTTTTACATTACAACACATTCGAATCTTTTTTTTTATATAAAATAAATTGATCTTCGATCCAGCTGCCAATTTGCTCGTCTCTTCAATCCATCGTGGCTCGACTATCAATTTTTTTAAAAAAAACACTTGTGCAGCCAAATTTAACATTAATCCCTAATATTTTTTCATTAACACAACTATGACATTCTTTTTTAAAAATTGATGGTTGAGCCACTACAGGTTTAAAGAGACGATCAAATTAGCGGCTAAATTGAATATCAATTTATTTGAAAAAAGTTGGGGATGTTGAATAATATTCAAGTTAAAATTTGATATTTTCATTGACCACTATAAAAGTTCATGTTAAATTTACAACTATTATAAAAAATTATCGTTTTTAAGGTAATTTAACCATGTTACTATGATATTTTATTTGCAATAATTAAAAATAGTCTAAATATTGTCATTTATAATGCAATTTTTTTTTACAAAACTAAAGATAGCTTGGAATCGAATCATATCCTCTGTCCCAATTCCTGTTTATATTTTGTACCATTATTATTAATTTTTTTATATACTTTTTAAAATTAAACTAAATCATAAGAAATTAAAAATAAAATAAATTTTTTTAGTACGTGTGAGGTAAGAGAGAATGTCACAAGAGATCTTAAGTCGCTTGGGATTGAGATTGTAAGATTCATGAATTTTTGTAATTTAATTTGATTCTTTTTAGGTTGATAGCCTTCAACTCTTTTTTTTTTCTTTTTTTTCAGGTGAATATGAAGTTTAGCCAACTTAAAATCTTAAATGATTTGGAATGCAAGTGACTTTGTTGGCGTTGTTGAAAAAATTACAACTTATTTTTATATTAGCAATCGGTGATATGTTAACAGTTTCAATTTTTTTTCTTTTTTTTCAGGTGAATATGAAGTTTAGCCAACTTAAAATCTTAAATGATTTGGAATGCAAGTGACTTTGTTGGCGTTGTTGAAAAAATTACAACTTATTTTTATATTAGCAATCGGTGATATGTTAACAGTTTCAATTTTTTTTAATCCCGTGGGTGGGGGACTATGAGTAGAATCCATGGAAAATGGTAGAATTCCCCTAACAAGTAACCATATGAAATTTTCTGTTACATTCTCTGTATTATATTTTCAAATTATTAGTTTTTTTCTTGTACTTTTTTTTCTTCAATTTTATTTTTATGTGATTTAGTTTAATTTTATGATTAATTTTAGGGTTCACCCTACCCAATTAGGATTTATAATTATTTTTTAATATTTAATTTTCAATTAATAATTCATTATTATGGTTGATTTTTTCAAAATTGTGTTTTATAATTTTTTTTAATTCCTTTTTTGTGTTAATAAATGTTGGTTATGGTTATTTATGTTATAATTAAATTTTATTTTATAATAAATATTATTAAAATTATAAATTTAGTGATGAAATACAGAGTGAAACATAAAATAGTGTAACAGGTAACTGCGTTTCCTAGCTAAAAATTTCAAATTCTTTTTTTTTGTTACAAAAAAAGAAAGGGAAGTGGAAAATGGCGTGAAGAAATGGAAGGTGCAGTTTAGGTAAAGGAAAGAAACAAGAAAGGAGACATGAAGGCACGTGGGGTTAGAAGCGCGTCTGCGAAGAGTCCCGTGAGAGAGAGAGAGAGAGCGGCGACGTGTCGTAAAGAGAGACAGAAATAAAAGGGAGGGAGGGAGGCGAGCGCCGCCTGGGGCCTGCAGAGTCGGCTCACGTGGGGACCGCCCCTCCAACTGCTCAGAAGTTGCGCAATTATTCGCCACGTCTCACGTGCGTCCTACCCATGCCGTCATCAACAACCATCCTCTCTTCTCTCTCTCTCTCCATCCCCATCTTTAATTTATTCCAAATCTTTATTGGGTGAGTTTGTGTAGATGGGTAGTTGGGTAGCTAACGTGTAATTTTTTATTTTTTATTTTAATTGTAAATCAGTAATTATATTATTATTGTAGATATTTTATCGCAGGAATATGTTTGTAGTTAGAGAACGTTAATGATTGAATCATTGATACTTCATCTGTAAGGGTGTCGTTGGGTACAGTCAAGGATGGCCGATGGATTTATATAGAGAACGCCTCTTATTGTATTTATTTTTCATCCCTTCTCCGATTTTAATAATACGTCAAATATATAATTATTTTCTGAATTTTCGTTTGTTTTCTAAAAATGATCTAAATTTTGAAAAATGTTAAAGCATGCCCAAATTTTACGCAGTTTTGCAAATATGGTGATTCAATTTTTAATTTTGGATTGTTGATAAGATACGGTGTGGTGTAGTGTAGTGTAGTGTGTGAATTAGAGTGGAAAATCATACTCAATCTCAATGTGAAATAATATTTTTATGTGATTTTAAACATTGGATTCAGGCACAATTTGTCAGTAATCCAACACAAAAAATTGAATTCGGGGTAATTTTTTGCAAAACTGTGGAAAATTTATGTATTTTTTTATTTTTTTAGAAAACAGATGAAAATTCGGGATGTAAATATATATTTCACCTTAATAATATTATTTCTATCTATACAGGAATTGTTTTTCAATATGTTTGTTTGTAGCAGAAGTTGGATCTATTGGCGTATTCAAAATTTTAAAATTAGGGGTACGATATATAATTGTAAAAATGCATAAATAATATTTTTCAATATTTAACCTCCTACATAAAAAAATATGAAATTTACAAATAAAATACACAACAATCAAATAAAAAAACTACAATTTCTATTCAATCTAATGAGTTATTCAAAATTTTAAAATTAAGGGTACGATATATAATTGTAAAAATGCATAAATAATATTTTTCAATATTTAGCATCCTACATAAAAAAATATGAAATTTACAAATAAAATACACAGCAATCAAATAAAAAAACTACAATTTCAATTCAATCTAATGAGTTCTTCAATTTTTGAAAGCAGTCTATGACATCATCATTGAGAACTTATAGAAAAATATGTATCTCAATGAAAGTCACCAAACAATCATTTAATAATTGATTGTTATATATTCTGCCACTTATTTTTTACATATATAAATCATCGCAGAAAATACTCTTTCAAACGGCGATAGAGAGATTCAGTAATAACTTTATAAACAAATATTTTTTTGGAAAATCACATGCTTTTTTTGTTTCAACAAACATTATCAAAAGTGAATCAATATCATGTAAATTCTGAAACCTATAATCTTTTTGTAACTTTTGAACGAATATATCAAGTTGAGTTAAATCTCTAATTCTAATCTCCAATTAAAATCAATTACAATCCTTAATTCCAAACCGTAGTTCAAAATTAAATTTCTAATTCAAATTACAAAAATATAAATAAATATGTAAACAACACAAAACATACATATTAAATCAAATTAATAATACACATAAAATCAATAATGAAAGGAAAAAATAACATCGAACAAAAATGGAATTGTTTATGCGCTCAACCCTAAATTCTCAAAGTAAAATCTTGCATAATTTTTTTAATTGAAAAAAAATATCCTTTTCTGAGTTATATTTTGTAGACGTGAAATTTGAATATTATGGATATTCCTATATTTACATATACAAAATTTAAAGAGGAGTACGAAAGAGAAATTAGTGGTTGATAAGTTAGCATTTTTTAGGGGGCAAAAGACAAAAAAAAATCACCTAAACATACGAACTATTTTTTTTGCCCAAATACACATCTAAATTATTTAAAAAGTACAATCGGCCCTCAAACTATTTAAAAAAGAACAAACTGACATTTAAAGTTAACATCATTAGTTTTTTCTGTTAATTAAAATGTGTCAAGTTCATTTCTATCACCTATGAATGTCGATCGGATAAATTGAAACCATGACCAAATAGCCCACACTATAGAGTTTCAACTCCTCTTTCAATTTCAAAATCTAACATCGAATCGGTATTGATATTTAAAATTTAATACGTAATACAAACCATCGTCATCGATATTTCTCCATACAATCATTCTATCGTTTAACATCCGATTAACAAATTGAGAGTATTATTAGAAAGTCCATAATGAGAGTTTGCTAACCATACCACATTATATGGTGTCATTGTCCAAACCAATTATAATTAGGTTGAAGAATTTAAACGCATTTAATTTAACGAAAAAACTAACGGTGTTAAACAGAAAAAATGAATTTGATATATTTTGAATAGTTGAGGAGACCGATTATACTTTTTAAATAATTTAGATATGTATTTGAGTCAAATAGTAGTTCATACATCTAGGTAGAACTTGACATATAGTTTGGGTGTTTATTTGGACATTTGCTCCTTTTTTTGGAGGTAGGACAACATCACCTATTTTATGATTTAACATTTCTCTCCACTTGTCCACTCATCCATCACTTTCTTCTCTCTTACTCAATAATAAAAAAATAAAGATAGTTTTATACTTTTATTCCTTTGAAAAAAATAGAATATATATATATATATATATATATATATATATATAGTAAACAAAATAAAAAAATTAGGGATAGTAGATCGGCCGGTGGTTGGATCCCGTGTAGATTTTTAAAGAACCTATATATGTTATCTCGTTCGTGTTGCTCGGATCTTGATAAGAGTACTTGTGTGCTAGTGAGGAAGAAATAGAGTATTATTTACATAAACAAGATTTTAGATTTCAGATCTCTGTACCAAACCTATTTTCTTTTTAATTTTTTCTATATTACAATTTATTTTAATTTTAAATATTTAATTAGGATTCATCATTCTCCAATTAAAATATATTAAGAAAATGAAAAGAATTAGTTATCGCACAAAAGATGTAACGTGGAAGATTATTTTACTTTTTTTTTTCTTATATTATGTGCTTGAAATTAGAAAAACTAACTTGTAAGAAAAAAACTACCAAATAAATCATCTTCAATTAATTTCCTTATAACTATAATTATGTATAGTAATGAATGTAGAATCTCTCCAAATTAGGCCAAATACATATATATTATTCTTTTATTTTCAATTATCAATAAGTATTCAACTTTTCATAATATATATATATATATATATATATCTATAGGGGATGATTCTTGTGTAAACCATCCATAGTGTGTAAACTATAAACCAATCTCTCAATACACATTCTTCAAAATCTAATAGTCCAGATCTGGTTAAAGAGGCGGTGACATTCCTATAAATAAAGGGAACTTCAAAAAAAGCGGTAACATTATGATAATTTTTGCGTCTGAGTTAATTTTTTTTTAAAAGAAAAAACCGAACTTCCAGGACGCGGGCTAACGGAAACATACTCATATGCTGACGAACACATAATTATATGCTAACGAAGTTGAATTATTTCATGTACAACACTTAACTTTAAATGCAAAAATGATTTTATTAAGAAATAATTAAATGTTGAGTTTTATATGATTGGATAGTTAGTCAAACATACTTTTTAACAAAAAAAAAATTAAAAATATAACCATGAAAAAAGTTGTTGTTTAATTGAAGGTTGTTAGTTGCATTATTTGGATTCAATCCACTACATTACTGCTTCATAATTAGTATTATATAATACATTCCATTCCATTAGCATTACATAATGATTTTGTTAGCATATAACATTGCTAACAGGAGTAAATGACGAGATTCAATAAAATTAAATTGTTGAATCCTAAATTCATGTGGATACCCTTATAATAATATAATTGATGCTAGTAAAGTAGCTGTCATATGTTAACAAATCATGTATAATCGAGATGGAAGTTTTACAATGACTACGCACATGCAATATTAAACGCGTGATTCTTTTAGCAGATATAACTACACTACATTAGCATTATTATAATGTTTTTGTTAACATATGTCATGTTAACGTTAGCAATGCAATATTAGTATTCTCATACAAAAAAAAAACTAATGATTAATATATTTTTTATGTTAATATAATTGATACTAATGAAACATTTTTCATATGCTAACGAAGTATATATCCTAATTGAGATGAAATAAATCCATATAACAATATAATTGATGCTAACAAATATTTGTCATGTGCTAACGAAACATATCTAATTGCAATTGAATAAACATTTACAGTTGCATGCATTGATGCTAATGAAACAAACGTAATTGCCATTGAATAAACATTTAGAGTAATATAATTGATGCTAACGAAACAACTGTCATATGCTAACGAAACATTTATCTTATGCTAACAAAGTATTTTGAGCTTGAATACGTATAAAAAAAATGAATCTTTTGTATTTTTCATCCATATTTTTTCAAATGAACATATGCTTCACCGATCTTAAATGAAAGAGGATTGAAATACCTTTAATTTGATAAATTATTTGTCTTAATCCGATTAAAAAACGAGCAAGTTATGTTCAATTGAAGTTTTTAAGAAATTTTTTAGATGCTAAGTTAGTATGACATCAACTTTTTTTCAAAAAATGAACGAAATTACCTTATAGACTGAAAAAAGTAGCGAAAATTTAAAAATTACCACCGAATTTTTCTCCTAATCATGGTCGTGTACTTTGTTAAATGGATGGTGGGATATTGATTTATAGTTTATACACAAGGGAATGGTTTACATTTGTTCCATCTATATATATATATATATATATATATATAGAGAGAGAGAGAGAGAGAGAGAGAGAGATCAAATGAGAACCAAGCACCTATTAGGAACTAGGAACTAATCTGGAGTGTTGGATCATTTATTTTATAAGGCTGAGATTAATCTTGGAAAAATGGGGCAAAAAATGCAATATGTTAATAGTTATATTATGTTAAGGGTATACATGTCATTGTAATGCATATTAAAAATCTGCAGTAAATATATCTATTCCATGTATAGTGGGATTCTGGATTGGAACAGTTTTTTTTTAATTTTGAGCAGTTATCTCTGATATTTTTTTTACAGAGTTGTCTTTATCGTTGTTTCATATTTTAATTCATCACACACCTGTTCAACATCTTCAAAGTTACGACTCTTACAATCGAAGAAGCCATTCTAGATTAGTTTTCATCGTCTATCAATTCGTCGGCGTCGACTTTGTCGGATTTCATCGTCTGTCTATTCATCTGCAGGAGTCATTTTTCACAAGTTCTTATTCGATCGTATATTACCATCACACCAGTTGTCGTATATATTATGGAAGATATGGGTATTATGTTCTCCATTAATGTTTCTTTGTAGGTGTAGAGTTCTGGACGGAATCTGTTAAGGCATCGTATGTCCGAATTTTAGCAAATTTTTCATACGTTATTAGCAAATTATATGTGTTAATAGCAAGTCAGTCATACTTTTATTTGTGAGTTTAATTTTTTTTTGACGATAAGGTGGATATTTTTTTTGGAAATTATTTCAATGTGTTTTACATGATACTAAGATGTTCGCATATAATAATCATATCATATTTATTATAGAAGATAGATGTTTTTTCGTATTTGATTGTGGAAGTTTTCAAATTCTTAAGAAAAAATAGTTAAAATCGCATGAATGTATGTGAGCAAAAGAATAATGTATTTTTAGCAGCGTATGCATATATTTATTAGCAAATTATATATGTGTTAATAGCACGTTAATCATATTTTTATTTGTGAGTTTTCGTATGTCCAAATTTTAGCAAATTTTTCATACATCATTAGCAAATTATATATGTGTTAATAGCAAGTCAGTCATATTTTTATTTGTGAGTTTAATTTATTTTTTGACAATAAGGTGGACATTTTTTTTAAAATTATTTCAATGTGTTTTACATGATACTGAGATGTTCGCATATAATAATCATATCATATTTATTATAGAAGATAGATGCTTTTTCGTATTTAGTTGTGGAATTTTTCAAGTTCTTAAGAAAAAATAGTTAAAATCACATTAAATCAAGGGATGCAAAGGCTGCTCGTGATGCCAACAAGCCTCCAAGAAAGTGTAGCAAGTGCGGGGTCAAGGGTAATCATGATGCAAGGAATTGCCCGGGTCCATGATATATTTATTTCACTGTTATGAATATTGATTTATGAGATTGTTTGATATTATTTTTTATTTTTAATGAAAATTTTTCAACATCAATTCATGAGGCGTGAGTATAAATGAACATCGTTACGTTTTCTTATTATTAGCAAGTAATTTATCCGCAATTAGTAAATATTTGTACGTGGATTAGCAGGTTTTGTGCGATCAGATTATTATAATTTTCTTGATCTATCACATGTATGCTAGTTTGATATATATTACACTACTTGGCTGTAATATTACTAAATAATATTATGTTATAATACTAAATAATCGGCTATCTCTAACTAAATAATATAATACGACAACCAAAATATTTTAGTCTAAATAGATTATGAGTCGATTGAATGATTTGCTACACCTTATGAAATGATTTGCTAGAAAATGAATAATAATTTGCTACGACAAATTGGAGAATTTGATACATTGGATATTACAGATTATATTGTTCTATGTAAATAAGTATTTCTGTATGAGTAAGCTATTAATTTTATTTTACGAGAGGATTTATAAGGACTCATATATACGAATTTTAGCAAATTTTTTATATGTAATTATCAAACTACGGATGCGTTAATAGCACATCGGTAATATTTTTAAGTGAAAACATAATTTATTTTTCGACGATAAGATGGTCACTTTTTTAAAAAATGGTTTCAATGTGCTTTTCATGATACCGAGATGTTCGCAGGTAAGAAACTATTATTTTGTTATCAAAAAAATATTAGTTTGTTATTTAAATTAATGCCATGGATCATTAGTTTGTTATCAAAAACATAACAGCTATATATTAAAGAATAAAATTGTTCTATTAAAACATTAATGTTATGCTATAATTCGAATTATAATATGCTAAAACCAACTGAATAATTTGCTACCAATACATAAATCTTTCATAGCAACAGTCAAATTTATGTAATAATTAAAGAATGTTAGTACGTGTCATTCAACCTAGACATTATTCATAACTATATTATGTGGTCCATCTCCACATGCCGCCCTATAATATAGGCTTGCATCAGCCATTATGCGCTCCTTGTGTATGTTACTTTTAGCGTTAAGGATAGTTGCACAATATTTTGCCCTTAAATACTTCATCTGTTTCGCATTATCACTTGTCAGTCCGGAGCTCCGATGTCTCAAACCCCCACCCTTATATGTTTCCATGTGTCTCATTACGTAAATACCGCAATCCACTTTATTAGTGTCATTTCTCCATGACATTTTCAACCTCTGCATTTTCCGAAGCTTCCTCTTAATTAATGTGACAGTTTTTGCGTACCCCGTATTCCTCATGAAGTCTTTAAAAAAATTAATATGTATTGTGCACGTTATAGCATTATTTCATTAACATGATAAACGAAAATATAATTTTTCTATTTACATACCATTATGTCCGGAACGTCTCCATACTTTGAAAGAGGATCAACACCATCCCAAGAAAAAATACATAATATTATCAACATTATATGCAAAAACTAATTATGTTAAAATATATGAATAAGCAATTTATAACTGTCCATAATTTCATTTAAATACCTTTTGCCCCACTGTCCGACCTTTCCTTTTTAGCACGATCACCTTTCTCGTTGTTACCTATAAAATACATTCAAATGTTGATCATAATTAAACAATACACGATACCAATAAATGATAATTATATCTTACTAATTTGATATAAACCAATGTAAGTTTGCTATATATTTAAGGTTAATTTGCTATTGACAAAAACATTCTACAAAACAAAAACATATTCTAATTATCTGTTAATAATGTGTAACTAATTTGCTCATACCCGTAAAAATGATAATCAATTAAAATTAAAAAAAAAATAGATCAATTAAGAAAAAACCAATACTGATAAAAAATGATAATAATATCTTACAAATCTACTATAAACAAATTAAGATCTGCTATATACTGAATGTTAATTTGCAATAAACAAAAAACACCCAAATTAAAAAATCTTAAAATTTTTATTGCTATAAACAAAATATTAATTTGTTAAAACAAGAATCACAGTTGCAAGATTTGCTAATCATATATTGTTAAGTTGCTATAAACCAAGGACAATTTACTCGAAATATAATTTAAATTTGCTATAAACAATACAATTTGCTATTAATAACCAATACGCATGAAAGCAAATCATGTCGTACTAATCTGCTAAGCATATATTATTAATTTGCTAATTATATATTTCTAATTTGCTATAATGACATGTCAATTTGATATAAATAAAATATCTTTTGCACGGCTACCTGACATTCCTTCTTTAGCAAAATCCCCCTTCTTGTTATTACCTAAAAATTCGAATAAAAGGCTGATCAGAATTAATCGCTACAAAACAATAAATTATTTGCTATAAAGTCATGTCAAATTGCTATAAATTAAACAACATGTCAAATTGCTATAAATAAATTATCAATTTGCTAAAAATAACATCTACATTTGCAAATCTTGCTAATCCTATTTGATATAAACCAAAAACACCCATATAACAAAAACATATAGTACTAATATGCTATTAATTTATAACTAATTTGCTATTTATACCTTTAATTGCACATTGCCCAACAATTTTTCAAGATATATATAGGTCTAAATATTGTATATTACATAAACGACTAACAAATGTTAACTCAACTTAATTTCAAATATAAAATCGTTAACAAAATTCTCCCACGGTCTACAGAACTCAAGACTGAATGGTTTCTCATTACCTCTATAATCATCTAGCCTATCAATTTGCTAATCATATATTCATAATTTGCTATAAACTAAATATAAATATGCTATAAACAAATCCAATTTGATATAAATAACAAATATTCATAAAACCACAACATATCAAGTTAATCTGCTAAACATATATTACTAACTTGCTAACCAAAACTTACTAATTTGCTAAATATACCAATACAAATCAAATCACAATCAATAAATAAACAATGAAATAATAAGCAATACCGATCAAAGTTGCTAATCATATCCATTTAATTTGCTAATCATATCCATTAAATTTGCTAAAACTCAAACCAAATCAGATCTAGACTAAAGAATCAATTTTTAAACACGTTAAACAAGACTAATATAAATGTAAAATTCCACAACTAAAAAAAACGCATCCCGACATAACAAACACGAATCACGAACCTTAAACCAGAACCTTAAACCACTATCTTATCATATGAGTTATAGTCTCTCTCAAAAAAATTCTCAGCATAACTTAATGATAATCATATATTAATAATTTGCTATAAACGAACGTAAATTTGCTATATACTTAATGTTAATTTGTTATACATGAATCCACCCATAAAACAAAAACATCTTACTAATCTGTTAATAATGTCTAAATAATTTGCTAATCATATAGCATTAATTTGCTACATAAATCGAACCAAATAAAATCAAAACATTGCCATAAAATTTGCTAACAATGTCGAACTAATTTGCTATAGAAAATTGAGATGTCCACGCAAAAACAAGAATAAAACAAATTCAAAACACCTAAATACTATATTAAATGGTGAAAAAATACCCGTTCGTGAGGCCCTAGTACCCTTCATTGTTGTTGGCCGTGGTGGTAGCAGTTTCTGCGGCTGGGCGTTGAAGAGGCTGGCGACTAGGCGTTCAGCCGACGTGGAGGCTGGCAGCGGCGGGCCGTTCAGCGACGTGAAGGAGGGAGGATGGTGGAGGTGGCGACGTGGAGGCCGGCGGCGGCAGGACGTTCGTCAACATGGGGAAGGGCGGATTGCGGAGGCGGCAATGTGGAAGAGGGCGGAGGTGAGGCGTTCATTGACGTGGAGGAGGGCGGAGGCGGCGACGTTGAGGAGGGCGGTGGGTGGAGGCGGCGGTTGGAACAGATTTGTGTAGGGTTTTCCTTCTCTTTTCAATAACCCAAATTTTGCTATTAATTTACCCTATACCTGCTATTGAACGAAACTAGCCCAAAATATTTGTGTAAAACATATATCAGATTCTATATTATCTGTAAAATTCATTCCATAATTATGCCTAGATATGTGGGACGTGATATTATGGGGATTTTCAGTTTGTCAATAATACCCTTATGAAGCACAAATTTTTGTTTAAAAAATACCATTTTGCAGTTTGATCCCTAAAATCTAAAATCAATCTGGTCATTAAATTGATTGAGATATATGGATGTAAATGGTTCTTAGTTCCTACATGTGGTATGGTTCTCATTTTAACCCACCCCTATATATATATGTATGTATGTATGTATGTATGTATGTATGTATAATATCTTATTCAAAGTACAAACTAGGAAACAAATTAAAACCTAATATACAGAAAATAGAATACTAAATAAAATAAAACTTAATTTAGTATCTTCATATTTATAATAGTAATAATAATATTTTTTTAAATATAATTATAAATAAAATTATATAATGTATACATACACACACACACATGGGTATGGGGCGGGTTGGGTACTAAGGTACCCGTACCCACAAAAAAAATACGGATAATTACCCGTACCGGTACCTGCTGACTGGATAATTACCCTAACCATCATGGATAATATTTGCGGGTATCCGTAGGACCGTCCATTGACATCCCTACGCAAAATAAATCTTAAATAATGCATCTTACATAAAAAGTGGATTAATTTATTTATAGAATGGTTAGTTTAACCAAAAAAAAAATAAAAAAAAAATAAAATCGGATTTGAGATACTCCATTCCCCTTTTTAACTAAAAAAAGAGGTTCCCAACCAAAATTGAATATTTGTTAGGTTCCCAACCAAAATCTCATGTCTGATACACGATTACAATTTTTGATCCATATATATGTCTCAATAAATTTATGGCCCCTTTCATATTGGGTGATTATTAAAATTTTAATATAGATGATGTCATTTTAGTAGGGGAATTTTATTTCCACAATCCTAAATAGTAAAAAAAATATTAAAAAACTTTATTCCATTCTGAAAAAAGAAATATATTCCTTTCTTATCAATATATGATAAAAATGACCCTAAACATATATAAAATATCTAAAGCACCCATTTCCTCGTCACCAAACCACAAAATCACCCATTACCTCAAAAAAAAAAATACAAAAAAAATTCCCGCCACCGCCATCTAGAGCTGTAAACGAGTCGAGTCGAACCTAATATCTTCAAGTTCAAGTTCGGCTCGAACTTCGAGTTTGAGTTCGAGTTAGGCTCAACTAAGAAAATTCGTGATCGAGTTCGATTCGAGCTCGACTCGATAAAGATATGTTCAAGTTCGATAAAAAAAAACTCGACAAAAAGCTCGAAAAAAGATCGATAATAATAAAATTCATGATCGAGTTTTTTTCTTTTTTTCCATATTTTCTTTAATTATGTTTATTTTTATTTTATTTTCTCTATTAATTACTTAATTATGTAATTGTAGTCATGCTTATTACTCATTTTATTACTTTTCATTATTAATATAGGATATTCAAATTTTAATATATATTTACCTTAATTTGAATTAAAATTTCAAATTGTTTTTCTAATATAATTTATAAATCATAATTACTCACATCTTATTTTCCTTTTATTTTATCGATCATTCATTTTCACTTTTTATTTAAAAGTTGTATTCATTAGTTAATTAGTAATTTATCTCACTATCCATGATAGCTTATTATTTTTCTTTCAAACTTCAACATATAATTATTTTACAATCATCTTAATTCAAATTCAAATTTCAAATTGTTTTTTCTTATTCAATTTATAAATCATAATTCACTCATATCTCATTTCCTTACCATTTTATCGATTATTCGTTTTCATTTTCATATAAATTCTAATCATATTAGTTGATTGATGATATAGTTCATTATTCTTGTAAGTTTATTATTTTTTACTACACATTCACACATGTTCTAATTAATAAGTAAATATTTACAATAATCTTAATTCGAATACAAATTTCAAAGTTTTTTATAATATGATTTATAAATCATAATTTATTTTTATTGTTATATTTCAATTTTCTTTTATTTTATTGGTATATAAATTAAATATTTCAATGAGGCGCGCCAAAGTATACATAATATTTGTATATTATATAATAATTGAGTGAATTGATAATATATATATATATATATATTGTTGAATCAAATGAACTAAATAATTATCAAACACTATTAATTGTTTGATATTGATTTTGATGAATAATTGCGATTTAATTCAATGTAATGATGTTTGTTTGATATCAAAGGTTTAATCAAATTCATTTGTGTTTGTTTCATTATCAAAGGTTTAATTATAACTATAAAGTAGAATAATTGCAATTATTCATTTTGGTGAATAATTGTGATTTAATTTCAAAGGTTTAATTATAACTATAAAGTAGGATTTTATTTACCACATAATTAGATAGTTTTTTTGTTAAACTATTTCAAAATTCAAATATACTATTTTATATTAATATTATAACTAATAAATTCTAAATGTATATCTTAAAGTTGGATAATTAATTTTTGATTACATTATTTTTTATCATATAAATCTATTTACATATTCCTATTTTTTGTTTAATAAAATAAGCTTAACTTAATGTTTGTAAATGTCATTAATTGATTCCATTTTTTTATGATAATATCAACTCTTAATTTTCGTATAGCTCATATAGTGTATTATTATTAGTTGAATATATTTATCTGATAAATTGATAATATGATATTATGTTTATATAAATATAATATATAAATATGTGCATATATATATATATATATTAAAGTTTTAGAGAATTGTTATAAAAATATTATTTGATTCAATTAACATAATTGTTACAAGCTCGATTACAAGCTCGATTAAGCTCAATTACATGCTCGATTAAAAGCTCGCAAGCTACTTGATAAAAGCTCGTATATAGTCGAACTCGAGCTACTCGTGAGTAGCTCGAGTTCGGTTCGAGAAAATTGTCGAGCTCGAAAAAAAGCTCGAATTCGGCTCGTTTAATAAACGATCGAGTTTCGATCGAATTTTTTTTCGAGCCGATACACGAGTAGCTCACGAATAGTTTGATTCATTTACAGCCCTACTGCCACTGCCACCGCAACTCAACACCTCCTTAATAAGAAACCGTCGCACCATACTACGGTAAGAGTGATTGCCAGAAGAATAGATAGAGAAGAGAGGTCAGTGGCAGGCCGACACTGACAGTTTTCAATAAATTTAGGATTTGAGATTGTAAAACTTCCTCAGCCATTGTAATTAAAAAAAGGGCAAAGGTACAAAAAAAACACCTAAGGTATTGGCTGAGTCCCGGTTAGGCACTTAAGGTTTGACTCGATCCATTCAGCCACTTAAAGTTTTAAAATCATTACAACCATGCCCTTCCGTCTTGCCTCCGTTACTGAGTTAGAAATGACATCTATTTATTGAGCTAACAATGTCTGTTCTTCATTTAGAAAACCTTAAGGGGGGGAAATGAAAAAAAAAGAGAAGCTTCACCTTTTTGCCCATTGTCTTCCCCGAGGAAAATGATAAAAGAAAGGGGGAAGTTGTATGTGCCCATTGTCTTCCGTGGCCACCAGTTTGAAATGGCTCCAAAGATATCGTCTTATGTGCGAAATCTCACCCGATTGTAAAGCTTCGACAACTACAATAGGAGTCGTAAAGTCGTGATGATACAGAGGAATCATAAATTCAAGTCTCTGCCGCTGCAATCATTGTCCATATCTCCGCCCTCTGCCACCTCGTCTTTTTCCTTATTCACGGTTCTTCCCGGCCTCATCCTCGTTGAGCTTCTCAATTCTCCGATTATTCTATCTTCTCAATTCTCCAATGTTCTGTCGAAAACGTTGTTGTTTTGTTTAGTTTTGTGGGGAAATTTGGTGAAAGTTTTGATTTTGCTAGGGAAATTAAGTTGGGTTGTGTTTTTCTTCGTCGATTTTGAGAAAATCAATTGAATTATGCGAATGAGGAATTTGGGATTTTTATTCTTCGTTGATTGTGTTTCCCCCTTTCAGCTGCAGTAACAAAAAACAGAGCTGGAAACTTTAATAATAGACGTCGTTTCTAACTCAGTGACGGAGGTGAGACGGAAGGGCATGGTTGTACCGATTTTAAAACCTTAAGAGGCCAAATGGACTGAGTCAAATCTTAAGTGCCTAACCGAGACTTGATTAGTACCTTAGGTGTTTTTTTGTACCTTCGTCCTTAAAAAAATTCACTGCCCATCAAATATAACTTAATAGCAAACTCATTGTTAATGAGCGCATCTAAGATTCATTCTCATATCTCCAAGAAGTCTTTCTCTTATGTTGTGTGCAATTCAGTTGGATCGCTTCCAGTTCCAGTAGCATTATAATATCGTTTACATTATAGAAAAACAAAATAGAAGAATGCGGTGAACCGAAGAACATAATAAAATAAGATTAAATGAAGAAATTAATTCAAAGTTTCAAATTGACATTATTTTTTGGTAACCATTTTTTTATATATACTTGTGAAGTTATGAAGAATAAGAAGGGCGGGTTATAGGGGCTATGATTTATTTAGGGTTTTAAGTGATGAACAAATAGGGTATCATCATCATCATCATCATCATCATCATCATTATTATTATTATATAAAATAATAATGAGTATACAGAGAAAAAAACTGGGTTATGTTTAGAATTTTCCAAATAAATAATACACTCAAAACTGAAAATCAAATCCCAACATGATAGAGGTATCAAGATATTCCAATATAGGCCAATTCAAGAAGAGTTCCTTATTTTCCTTGTAATATAAATGATTTGGATTTGTATTCATAAATTTCAAACTTGTTAGGACGTGATTGGTACGGTGGAATTGAATGGAGATTCCTATATTCATTCCCATTCCGGCGATTGGTATAGTTTAAAATCGAGAATCATCATTGCCGATGGAATCCTTATTCCCAAAGAACCACCCCATGAATTTAGCTATTCTCAATGACCCAAAAAATTAAGATATGATATATTCATAATCATGTCTTATAATATTATTTTATCATATTTAGAAAAATAAATCAAAATCAAATTAAATAATTTATTATTATTATTATTATTATTATTATTATTATTATTATTATTATTATTATTATTATTATTATTATTTCATTCATCTATTTTCAAACCATAATTTAAAAATATGTGTTAAAATAAAATTTGGTTAGCGTTGAAATAAATATAACATAAAAATATGTTATAATTCAATATAAAATATTTATGTATTTGATATAATTTAATATATTCAAATGAAAAATTGAAATATTAAAGTATTTTTCTATGAAGTAAAAATATTTTTATTAACTTATACAAATTATTATATATTGATTATAAATATTTTAGAATAAATTTTTTTAATAAAATAAATAAATTATAATTTGTTAAAAAATTAGAAAAAATCATATACTAAAAAGGAAAAATGGCGCTTAGAAAAATAAAAAAATAAATTAAGGCATGTGTTAATATTTATTAGCTACTACGTACACTTTATTCAATTATTTGAAATTACATAAAATATTGATTATAATAAAAAAAATTGACGTTTCATTCCGTAGACATACAAATCATAAGAATCGTCATTCTATTAAAACTCTCATTCCATTCCTAAGTTCATTCCATTCATACCTAATTTCATTCTATCATACCAATCACCTCCTTAGAGTATGAAATATTTTATTAATATTGTAGGATAGAAGTAAAAGCTAACAACCTTGGCAAGAGAAAATCGATTTACGAAAGGGTGTTTCTAAATACACCACTAATTTTTTAATATATACCGTAGATCCAAAAATCTGTAATTAATTGTATCAGTCTGGAGCAGCGGTCAATCTGTGAAACAAAAACAAAAAATACCGTAAGAGCCAAAGACCGTCGGGGGGTGACGATCATTGGGCCTCCAACGCTCAAGTCAGGAAAAGAAGAAGAGTAGAAAGAAATAGAATACGAAATAATTGAATAATTAAAGAGCTTAAACGTGACTAGAAATCAAGAGGAACGTCGTTCGATGTTGGAAGAACGTATGAAAGAAGCCCGGATATTGAATCGGCGGAGTGGAATTAACTTAGAAAATCATGAGATCAGTATTCTTAGGGTATGATGTGTTGTGGGTATTTCATCGTTGTCGTAAAATGAGGAGAGAGATCTCCTTTTATAGGTGGAGGTAGTAGCTAGGGTTCACGCAGATCGCGAAGGCAGTTGAAGAACGTGTCCATTCTTTGAACCCGTCAATCCTTTCTGGATAAGGTGAAACTACAATATTAATGCAAATTTAAAATTGGACTACTATCTATTGGAAAGTCGATTGAACGACATCGTTTAACCCTTTTGGGCCAGCTTATTCGGTTGACAAAAAATGACCACTACAGTTAGCCCCTCATTGTCTAGGTTCCAGCATGGGAGCTGGACAATGAATCATAATGCAAATAAACAAGGAATAAGATGTCCGTCGTGAGGCCGAACATCGATCCCAAGCAAAGGTTAGAAACTAGCACCCAATACATGAGAATGACTCTAGAGGTCAAATGCTAAAGTTTTGAGCACAAGCTGCAAAGTAGGACGACCGAAGCTTTGAAAGCAAACCACAAGTTCAAACACCGAATCCCCGAGTATAGGCTATGAAGCTCAACGACCCAATGTTTGGTGTTTATTTGTAGTGATTTGATTGCATAATTTTGCATGTTTCAATTGTATTTTCTAGCATTTTGTTCTAGTTTGTCTATAGGTTTTGTGTGATTTTATTCTCTATTGCTCTTATGGTGGAATAAGCCAAGTTTTGGAAAACTTGAGTTATTTGTACGCAATATTTCAATCTTTAGGTACTAAGGTAGCGTGGAGCGAAGATTGGCCGGAAAAGATAAACCCGTATGGAAAAGTGAACCCCGCGACCGCGCTCTTCCCACGGCCGCGCAACTTCAGGCGCCCAAGACCCGGCGGCCGTGCGAGTCCCGCGACCGCGCGAGGGTGCTCTCGGCGCAGGCACCCCGCGGGCGCGGGATCCCCGCGAGCGCGCGACTTTCTTGAACCCCGCGGGCGCGCGGCGCCGCGCGGGCGCGCGAGCTGGTGCTTCCCTCTCGATCAGCGCCTTGTTGGCACTTGTTTTCCCTTTCCCTCTTGGCATCTTGGACCAAAATGAATGCCCTTCATCATCCATTCCTTTTGCATGGGGATTTTAGAGCTTGGGATCAATCTAATCTAAATACTAGGGAAGTAGGTATTTATTGAACCTAACCCTAGCTATGTGGACTTTTTCTCCACAAAATCCTCCCCCCAAATCCCCCACAATTAATGTCCATCACTATCACCTTACCACCACCTTTCCTCTCTCCTCTCACCAATCATCTCACCATAGTCTCTCTCTCTCCCTTACGATCTCTTCTCTCTCTCTCTTATAAAATTGGATTTGGTGGATCAAAAAGGACACACTTCTCTTTTTGGATACACTTGGATTCACTCTCAACTACTCCATCATCTTCTTCACCCTACCATCCTCCATTTTCTCTACACTACCTTAACCATTTTCTTCACCCTTCCATACTCTCTACACCATTTTCACCATCATTTTACCACCATTTTCCACTAAAGAGAAGAGGAGAAAGAGGAGAGCAAGGAAACCAAGCCAAGGAGGAGAGAAAAGGAACGAGAAGACCAACGACGAGCTCACGTGGAAGCTAAGCTCGGAGGAGGTTTATTGTGCATTTTCTTGTGTTTCTTGGATGTTTTGTGGGATTTGTTCCAAACTCTTGAAGGATATATAATATCGTAGAAGTTGTTTTCATTTACATTTGATTTATGAAATGGAGTTCTTCTATGATGTTTATGTTGTTTTGAGCATGTTTCGTGGCTAATCTCCCTATTAGGGGGTAGAGGATCGATTTGGTTGTGATCTATGCTTGTTTATGTTGGTTGTTGTTGTTGGAATTGTTCTTATTTATGTTTAGGTGCTTGATCATCACTTGAGCATTGGTAGGATTTAGGGGATTTCTTGATTGTGAACCTAAATCCGGATTTAATTCCTTCGATGCTAGGTGCATGGGTTCCTAAACCTAGTATGTTCATCTCATTTTGTATGGTATAGCTAAGAGAGGTTTAACGGATATCCGTGACTTTAATAGACGTTAACTAATTGGATGGGTCTACCATACTTGTGAGATTTGCATTATCAACTTAAATAAAGCATAGTAATCAACCATTGAGAGAATCTACACCCTAATGCCTTAATCAACTTAATTCCTCTAATCTTCATTTCCATTTTCTTGCATTTAAATGGTTATTGTTTGTTTTGTTGATTGTTCATTTAAATCCTAGTTTAAATCTCCAAAATCTCTTGATTAGAATGTTTAGATTGCATTTTAGTTGTTTTGTCGAAAGCACGTGTAGCCTATAGATAGTTCTTTCTCATAAATTTTTCCTTGAGAGATCGACTCTGGTTAAGCTCGTCGCTCCTACAATTGACCCCGTCCAATTGCGGGTGTGGTCCTAAGTAGTGTCTAGTGAGCATAAACCGAAAATTATAAGTGTAAATTTGGACCTAAACACCCAAGTTATAAAATAACCTGGAGGTCGAACGCCTAAGCTTTGAGGCAAGCTGTAAGGTTGGACAATCGAGGCTTTGAAAGCAAATTGTAAGATCGAACATTGAAACCCCGAGTATGGGCTATGAAGCTGAATGACCCGAGTTATAAAATATCCCGGAGGTCGAACACCTAAGCTTTGAGTGCAAGCTGCAAGGTAGGACGACCAAGGCTTTGAATGCAAGCCATAAGGTCGAACACCATAAATCTAATATTGTTTTCCATAAGTCACTATTGTTTGCCAAACGCACACGGGGGTTGACCTTGATGCTTTTAAGACCCTAGGGTCGATATTTGGCGTAGTAGACCCTAAGGTCGACATTTGGCGTAGCAGACCCTAGGGTCGATTTTTGACGTAGTAGACCTTAGGGTACGTAGTAGACCCTAAGATCGATATTCGGCGTAGTAGACCCTAGGGTCGATATGTGGCGTAGTAGACCCTAGGGTACGTAGTAGACCTTAGGGTCGATATTTAGCGTAGTAGACCCTAGGGTTGATTTTTGACGTAGTAGACCCTAGGGTCGTTTTTTTAGGGATCGACCCTAGGGTCGACCCCCCTCTTTTTTTTGATTAATTACACATTAATAAGTGCATTCACTCCATAATTTATTTTTATATTTTTTTATTTCATAAACCTGATCATCCGATCAATTATCATTTAAATAAAAGTGTAGTTACAAAAAATAAAAAAACCTCTTCTCCGTAAATTTAACATTTTCATTAATGCATTAAAATATTATTAATTTAGCCATTGTGTTTGAGATTTGATTCAACATCGAGTAAATTATAAATTTGTTCAAAATTAAGCGGGGTGGAGTTTAAATTCCTAAATTAGTGCATTCTCATTAATTGAAGTATTTTTTTTAAGGAAAAGACGACTATATTAAAAAGACATGTGAAATCATTCAGAAGGCGATATGTCCGACCATAAAACATCCGGGAAAGCACCGGTATAGAAATAAAAGGAACAAGAACTAAGAGCTAACTTAGGAAGAGAGTGAGCGCAATGATTTGCGTCTCGCGTCGCCCAACTGAAAATTACTTGCTCAAAGTGAGAAGTTCCCACACGAATTGATTCGCATATAGCATCGCGATAAGATAAATCTTCATTTCCATCCTGGAGGGAAATCTTCAGCGACTTGCAATCAGTTTCAAGAATAATTTTTCTTCCATGGAGCTCATTTGCCAACCGCAAACCTTCTTGACATGCCAGCCCCTCAGCCAACTCGGGATCTACATACGATATCACCCTCTTACTCCGAGAAGAAATCAAACGTCCCTCCGAGTCTCGAATAAAAATCCCGATGCCTAGAGCACCCGCTGGATCCAACGCTGCATCCACATTAACCTTCCAAAAGCTCGGGGGAGGTTTCTGCCAATTAACACCCACGTCATCACTAATCGAGGTAGATATTCGGTCCATTTCATCTTGAAATTCATGATGAAGCTTCACCTTCCTCTCAAAACAGATAAAATGAGGGGTCTGCTTATGTTGGAAGATGACATCATTCTCGTTTTTTCAATTTACCCAGAGAAGAATCACAAACAGACTTATGAAAAGGTATCAATCGTGGAAACTGACAAGTCGCTAATAATAATTTATTCAATGCTCTAAATTCCTAACAATAAATTCCGCATATTTAATTTACTTCAGGAGTATTCACATAGAAGTAAAAGATTTTTTATTTCATGAAGATTATGGCATTGTCCCTATTTTATATTTTAAAACGAAAGTTTTTCAAATATTTCATCCAGTATTTGTTATTAATATTTGCAAAAATCAAAAAGATGTTTGTAGCGATCATTGCGAGGGCAAGGGTCAGCTCTTTTTCTATCGTTTCTAAGGGAGTCTCTTTCTTCGTCTCAACCTCTTGGCTCGGGTCGATAATACTGATCCTCATCTTCCTCCCACTTGATTTGTGTCCATGCCTTTTGTTCGGTATTTATTTTCACCTAAACTGCAACTGTACAGTAAGGCTTCTAGTATAGTAGTGAACAAGAGTATCGTATCCACATGGATTTAATAATTAATCTACTAGTTATTCAATTTAATCCCTCGCAATTATCTAGACTATAAAATATGGTTGAATTTAACTAATTAAAAACTAAAATTAATAAACAAACTAAATTACCACAGAAGAAATCAACACGGAAAATCAAACACTTAAGAAAAGACATATTCTAGGATTGGATACTCATTATTTAATCCATTCTCTTAATCAATTCATTTAGTGTCTATGTTGGGATTTAAAACATGCTAGAACAATCACTCATGTATTCTAAACCTTCTCTCGAAGTGCCTAGATTGTAGATCACACAACAAATATTAACGTGTCCGTTCAATACCAATTATGCGACTCCTAGTGGTTCCAAAGATTTATCATTTTCTAAATTAATCGCAACTCTCTCGAGTGATATTGACTAACCAGTTAATTATTCCAGATCTTGTGTTGAAACTCATCTATCGAATTATGGATTAACACATCAGATTGCATCATTTAGTGATCAGGTAAATTATACAGAGAAAAGCGGGAATAATCAAAACATAATCAAATCATAGACACCAAATAAAATGAATTAAAAGAACTTCATAAATAATTCATAATCCAACCCTAGAATACTAGGGTTTTAGCTATTCATGGAAAAATAAATAACTAAAATAATCCACAAAGAAAACATGAATAATTCTAAAAAAAAAAGAAAATAAAATCCGGAAAGATTTAATTTGTCTCTAATCTAGAAAGATCTTGAATCCTTTGGTCTTGTTCTTCGTGCTCTTTTCCTCTGCTGGCAATTTTGGGGTATGAGAGAATGTCTGTAATTTTCGTCCATTGAATCCCTTAATACCAAGTTAAGAAAAGCCCAAAATAGGTCAAAAATCGGACAGGCCCGCTCGATTCGCGACCTCGCTCGAGACCAAATCACCAGCGACTCAGGTCGCGGGTCCACGTGGCGCTGATGTGGTTAAAATTCACGACCAGATGCCCAAATTCACGACCGGGTCACGGGTATTTCAAAGGAGAACCCCCCTCTGTCGCGCGCATGTAGAAATCAATCCAGACTAGGATTCGCGACCCCGTTCGCGACTGTGGTCGCGACTCCAGTCGCGAGTCCACGTCAACTCCGGTAGCCTCTCATTGTTTTGCTTCGTTCTCACTCGTTTCTCGTCCGATTGACCCGATTCTTTTTGCAACGCGTTCCTAACTTGATTTCCCATATTTCTAGGGTATTCCCACACTAATTTGAGGTTCACACAAAAAATGGCATTAATTCCTTTCACAATGAACAAACATGTGACATTGCACAAAACATAGAAACTATGCAAAACTCAACACTTCATGCATGCAATGCCCATCAAATACCACTTAAATGTACCTCAAAATACATGCAAAATATGATGTTATCAACTCCCCCAAACTTAAAATATTATTTGTCCCCAAACAAAGAACAGAAACCAAACTTACAATACATAACTCCACAATTTATAATCTAGCATCTGCAATCTCGAAAATCTAATCGGAAAATGACAAGAACAAGCACAACACTGAATCATGAACACGTGTGATAGATTTCAACGAGTAAAATTCAAGCCAATGATCCTCACCGGTGTGTGTTTCGCTCAAACTCTCAAAGTGTGATAAAATAAGGATAAGCACTCATCGAAACATTGAAGTATATACTTGATCTACCATAGGCTTGCATGCAATCTCAACTCTCCACTGACAAATAAATGTGCTCAAAATTAAGATCAAATAGGACTTTTGTTAAGGTTGTAATGTAGGCTCGGGTTAAGGTGAGGAATATTTGGCTCAAGTGATTCATCAATTGCAACACAACCCACCACTTTTACTTTCTATTCCCCACTATTTTTCACATTCAAACACTAGTTGGAATTTTTCCAACTTCTCCCTATACATTCTTAAATCATTCATATATTTTTTTTTTTCTTTCAACTCATGGACTTTTGGTCTCTTTTCTTTATTTCTTTTCATTGGCACTTTTCACATTTTTTTTTCTTTTGTGCTCTTTTCATCATTTTTTTTCCTTCTTTTCAACACTCACATAGCATTTTTTTTCACACCAACAAAAACCACCAATTATCACCATTTTTCTCCATCCCAACTCCATAATTCCTACCCTTCCTCTTATTTATCCACAAGAATCAACAAATGAAATCCCAAATAGGCTTCCAAAGAAAAGGCAATTAGGCACAAAAGGGCTCACAAAGGAATTAAATAAATTTAGGACGGTGTATCGGATATCATGGCTAAAGAAAAGATGGCCTACTATCATCTCCTATTTTCAAGCACATAAACTCAATCTCAAGCAAGATGACATGCAAGTTCTAGATAAACAAGTGCATAGACAACCAACATACAAGAATAAAAATTAAGACAACAGTCTTATAGGCTCAATATCTCACAGCTCACATTGGCCAAAATAAAGCTCAAAAATCTCCAAAACACATGCTTATTCAAATCATGCTATACGTGCTCAAATCATTCCCAATCAAATAATCTCGATTACAAACACTAAACCATAGACCATAAAGCATATATCATCAAAATCCCACAAAAAAATCAAGACCAAACAAAATTAAAAATTTTCAAACTTTCCGGAAAAACAAAAACAAAAACTAAACACGTAAAGCAGGTAAAACAAAATAAAGGTCTAGACACCACAAGCATACATCCCCCCAAACTTATTCAAATCCACGGGATGGAATAAGTTTGTAAGAATGCATGTGGGTGTCGTCGACCACTCACAAAAATCAAGTGGATGACCATTCGGGTTCAACCGCCTCCCCCAAACTTGTCGAAAGACAAGTTGATTGATTTGTTATCCCTCATATTCCAGCATCCACTCGTTCTTTACCTGCACAACTCAGAAAAAAAAATGAAAAACATAAATAAAAAAAACTAAACAAAAAGAAACGAAAAAAAAGGTAAAAACACATTGGGTTGCCTCCCAACAAGCATTGCATTTAACGTCGACAGCCAGATGAATTTAAGAACTCAAGTTCCCACAAGCGGGGAAACTGGTATCCCCCATTCTCTTCCCCGATCATCCATCTCCATGCCTCCATCATCAGTAATGCAGCCTGATTCCTGGGTGTTGATGGTTTGACATTCCACAGCTGCCTTGTGCTCCTCAACATCAAAAAGGAACTGAATGTGTTTATCTTCAAACCGAAGATTTAGAATCCCAGTGTCTAAATCGATATTGGCCCGTCCAGTGCACAAAAATGGTCGTCCCAAAATGAGAGGGACGCTTTTATCTCCCTCCATATCCAGCACCACAAAATCCACTGGAAAAATAAAATCATGCACCTTAATCAACACATCCTCCAGAATTCTCTCGGGATAAACCACAGATCGGTCAGCCACCTGCAAACACATGGTTGTAGGCTTGAGTTTCCTACAGATTGATGCTTGCCCCCCAAGTCACACAGTGCTCGACCCCCTATTTTTTCTCCAATAGAGATGAGAAGTGTAAAACTCCCCGGGGCCTTCATCTTAGCTGGAAGCTTTCTTTGGATGATGGAGCTGCAGTTCTCTGGGATATGCACCATCTCAAACTCCTCTATCTTCTTCTTTTTGGACACAACATCCTTGAGGAACTTGGCATACTTGGGCATATGCTGCAACGCCTCCACCAAAGGAATGTTGATGTGCACCTTCTTGAATATCTCAAGGAATCGAGAAAACTGTGCATCAACTTTCTGTTTTGGGGTCCTCTGCGGGAATGGAATAGTCACAGTGGGAAGAACTGTCAGACCGTCTGAGGACTCTTGATGGTAGAATTTGGCTTGTCAAACGCTATCTTGGAAGGAACAGTTGCAGCTGCAGCAGTAGGCGTAGGCGTAGGAACCTCAGTATGCAGATGGATTGCATTGCACTCTTCCTTGGGATTCACTATGGTGTTGCTAGGGAATTGTCCCGATTTGTGCTAATTTCCCACAACTGTAGCCAGCTCACCCAGTTGCTTCTCGAACATCTTTATTTGCACACTCATGGCACCTACAGTATTTTCCAGCTTCTCCACTCTAGCTTGCGACTCCCCCATGAATTTATCAGTCTTCCCCATGAATGCCATCAACAGATCATCCATGTTCGGATTCTTTTTCTCGTTGATCACTCCACTTGTTACAGAGAAGCCGGGTGGGGCTGCAGTGCACTATTGGAATTCCCATATGAGAGGTTGAATCGGTTACCTTGGTAGAATTGATTTCCACCTCAATAATTGTTTCCATCATAGCCCCCTCGCTGATTGATGTAGTTTACATCCTCCATTGCTTGATTCATAGGACGATTCGCAGTGTGCTGGGATATGGCTTCAAATCTACTATTGATAGTAGCATTCAACGTGGACAACTGCGCCGCTAATTTGGAAATTAGATCACTATCATCAACTGTTGTAGCTCTTTTCAACATCCTTACTGGTCGATCCCCAGTCCACTAATAACTGTTGGTGGCCATGTCTTCAATTATCGTTACAGCTTGATCATGGCCTTTATTCAATAGTGAGCCACCTGTAGAGGCATCTAGAAGCCTCTTCACCTCCATATCGCATCCATTGTAGAAGATGCAGATTTGATGATCCACCCCGAATCCATGATTGGGGCACTTCCTCAGCATGTTCCGGAACCGCTCCCACGCTTCATATAAGGTCTCGTCTTCATACTGGTGAAATTGAGTAATCTCACCTTTGAGCTTAAGAGTCAGACCAGGATGGAAGAATTTATGCAGAAACTTATGCGCCAAGCACTCCCAACTATCCACCATACTGAGATCCAATGAATGATACCAATCCTTGGCAACATCTCTTAATGAGAATGAGAACAGGCGAAGCCGAATGGTATCATCCGACACCCCATTCATTTTGATTGTGCTACAGACCTCCAAGAATTGTTACAAGTGTGCATTCGGATTCTCAGTTTTGTGCCCGCCATACTGATGCTGCTGCACCATGTCCACCAGTCGCGACTTTAGTTCAAAGTTGTTGGCATTAATGCCTGGACCGGGAACCTGTCCATGGTTGAGCACCAGTGTGAACATCTGATTGATCGGTACCGGAGCTGCTTCTCTAGTAGCTTCTTGCTCTTGAAATCACCGCTGTATTTTCTCTAACTGTTGTTGCATGCAACGCATCAGTTCAGCGGTAACAGGAGCTTGTTGTTCTGCCATCTCTCTTTTTCTCCTTGCGTTTTTGTGGCGGATGGTGGCTTCAATCTCAGGATCAAAAGTTTGAAGTGGTTCCCCCTGAGATCGTGTACACATACACAACCTAATCACAAGAAAAAGAAGATTATAAAAGTTAAACGAAAGTAAACTGAAAAAAAAATATCTAGATTAACACAAGAAATTAAATATAAATAATAGCAAATAAAAAATTAAATCCCCGGCAACAGCGCCAAAAATTTGTTCGGTATTTATTTTCACCTAAACTGTAAGTGTACAGTGAGGCTTCTAGTATAGTAGTGAACAAGAGTATCGTATCCACATGGATTTAATAATTAATCTACTAGTTATTCAATTTAATCCCTCGCAGTTATCTAGACTATAAAACATGATTGAATTTAACTAATTAAAAACTAAAATTAATAAACAAACTAAATTACCACAGAAGAAATCAACGAGGAAAATCAAACACTTAAGAAAAGACGCATTCTAGGATTGCATACTCATTATTTAATCTATTCTCTTAATTAATTCATTTAGTGTCTATGTTGGGATTTAAATCATGCTAGAACAATCACTCATGTATTCTAAACCTTCTCTCGAAGTGCCTAGATTGTAGATCACACAACAAATATTAACGTGTTCGTTCAATACCAATTATGCGACTCCTAGTGGTTCCAAAGATTTATCGTCCTCTAAATTAATCACAACTCTCTCAAGTGATATTGACTAACCAGTTAATTATTCTAGATCTTGTGTTGAAACTCATCTCTCGAATTATGGATTAACACACCAGATTGCATCATTTAGTGATCAGGTAAATAATACAGAGAAAAGCGGGAATAATCAAAACATAATCAAATCATAGACACCAAATAAAATGAATTAAAAGAACTTCATAAATAACTCATAATCCAACCCTAGAATACTAGGGTTTTAGCTATCCATGGAAAAATAAATAACTAAAATAATCCATAAAGAAAACATGAATAATTCTAAAAACAAAGAAAATAAAACCCGGAAAGATTTAATTTGTCTCTAATCTTGAAAGATCTTGTATCCTTTGGTCTTGTTCTTCACGCTCTTTTCCTCTGCTGGCAATTTTGGGGTATGAGAGAATGTCTGTAATTTTCGTGCATTGAATCCCTTAAATACCATGTGAAGAAAAGCCTAAAATAGGTCAAAAATTGGACAAGTCTGCTCGATTCGCGACCTCACACGTGACCCAGTCACCCGCGACTCAGGTCGCGGGTCCACGTGGTGCTGAAGTGGCCAAAATTCGTGACCAGATGCCCAAATTCATGACCGGGTTGCGTGTTCTTCAAACGAGAACCCCCCCTGTCGCGCGTGTGCAGAAATCAATCCATACCAGGATTCGCGACCCCGTTCGCGACCGCGGTCGCGACTCCGGTCGCGAGTCCACGTCAGCTCCGGCAGCCTCTCACTGTTTTGCTTCGTTCTCACTCGTTTCTCGTCCGATTGACCCGATTCTTTTTACAACGCGTTCCTAACTTGATTTTCCATATTTCTAGGGTGTTCCCACACTCATTTGAGGTTCACACAAAAAATGGCATTAATTCCTTTCACAATGAACAAACATGTGACATTGCACAAAACATAGAAACTATGCAAAACTCAACACTTCATGCATGCAATGCCCATCAAATACCACTTAAATGTACCTGAAAATACATGCAAAATATGATGTTATCAACTCCCCCAAACTTAAAACATTATTTGTCCCCAAACAAAGAACAGAAACCAAACTTACAATACATAACTCCACAATTTATAATCTAGCATCTGCAATCTCGAAAATCTAATCGGAAAATGACAAGAACAATCACAACACTGAATCATGAACACGTGTGAAAGATTTCAACGAGTAAAATTCAAGCCAATGATCCTCATCGGTGTGTGTTTCGCTCAAACTCTCAAAGTGTGATAAAATAAGGATAAGCACTCATCGAAACATTGAAGTATATACTTGATCTACCATAGGCTTGCATGCAATCTCAACTCTCTACTGACAAACAAATGTGCTCAAAATTAAGATCAAATAGGACTTTTGTTAAGGTTGTAATGTAGGCTCGGGTTAAGGTGAGGAATATTTGGCTCAAGTGACTCATCAATTGCAACACAACCCACCACTTTTACTTTCTGTTCCCTACTATTTTTCACATTCAAACACTAGTTGGAATTTTTCCAACTTCTCCCTACACATTCTTAAATCATTCATATATTTTTTTCTTTCTTTCAACTCATGGACTTTTGGTCTCTTTTCTTTATTTCTTTTCATTGGCACTTTTCACATTGTTTTTTTCTTTTGTGTTCTTTTCATCATTTTTTTTCCTTTTTTTCAACACTCACATAGCACTTTTTTTCGCACCAATAAAAACCACTAATTATCACCATTTTTCTCCATCCCAACTCCATAATTCCTACCCTTCCTCTTATTTCTCCACAAGAATCAACAAATGAAATCCCAAATAGGCTTCCAAAGAAAAGACAATTAGCACAAAAGGGCTCACAAAGAAATTAAATAAATTTAGGACGGTTTATCGGATATCATGGCTAAAGAGAGGGGCGCTTTTATCTTCCTCCATATCCAGCACCACAAAATCCACTGAGAAAATAAAATCATGCACCTTAATCAACACATCCTTCAGAATTCCCTCGGGATAAACCACAGATTGGTCAGCCATCTGCAAACACATGGTTGTAGGCTTGAGTTTCCCACAGTTCAACCTCTTGAAAAAGGAGAGCGACGTCAGATTGATGCTTGCCCAAAAAGAAGATTGACCTCTTTGCATAATGTTCGAAAATATTTTATTTTTTTCTAGTATAGTAGGCAGAGGACGAGGGAGGAGATGATGGTAGTGGATAGAATTGGAAATTTCAGCCGGGCCCGACCCGTTTTTAGAGCCGGACTGGGCCAAAAAAAATTAAGCTCGAAACAATTTTGGGCCGGGCCGGGCTTTAAAAAAATTGGCCCGAAAAATTTCCGGGCTGGCCCGGCCCTGCCCGAAAATGAGAGAGGCCCGAACGGGCAGGGCTTTTTGGCCCAAAATACTGAAAAATACACTAGGCTCCCGGGCGGCCCGGCCCAAAAGGCAGGCCGGGACGGGCCTCAAAAAAATAGGCCCAAGGTATTTCCGGGCCGGGCCTGACAAAAATAAGCCCGAAAATTTTCGGGCTCGGCCCAACCCGACGGGAATTTTGCCACAGGCCCGAATTTTCGGGCCGGGCCGGACAACCCGTTTTGCCAGCCCTAGTGGTGGAGGGACGGTGATGGTGACCAAATCTGGAAATTGAGGATTTGAGGTGTTCATGGTGGTGGCAACAGTGGGGAATAGCCGAATAGGGATCCACATTCATGCTCTTTTCAATTTTCATCTTCAATTTTTTTTCCAAATTAATTATTAAAACTATAGGGTGAAAATGAAAATATGTGTGGTGTATAAAAAATTGTTGAAAAAATATATTTATACTGATGATGTATGTAATAAATGTGGTGTATATTGAAAAAATAGTGATGCAAATAGCAACACGTACCCTTTACGAAATTATTTGCACATATTATAACATCATCAGCATACGTATAATTAATATATATAGTAAGAACTGGATCTAAGTCCACTTATTAAACTGAGAATCAACTGATTAAATTGAAAATTTAGATTCCGTTTTTACCGAATATCATTTTTTTTAACTCACACATCCGATCTGATGGTATTGAAAAAATTCGAACTCTGTCCTTTAATATTCAAACAACCTCACTCCGTCACTAGGCTATTAATAACTGGCTAGTTCAAACTCGATGTTTGATTAAATGATTTGTACTGACTGTGTACGTTTTCATTGACATTTACATTTGTAAATAATGACTACATACTGTTTCACTTAATTAACTATTTATAATAAGTAATTTTATTGAATCACTCAGACCACGCGCGGTTGATAAATTTGTCGGCCAATTAAATCAGTAATTAATTAATTGATTAACTAATAGTGAGATCATATACTATAAAGTATAAACCATAACTCTCCTGCAACGACCTGTTTTAAAAATAAAAATTAAATATAATTTTCGATCTTATCATTATGACTGATTTCAAATTTGATATTTATAATTTTAATCGTGTTCCCAGTTGAGAAAATTAATATTTAATATAAAAAATTCATACCATGGTAAATATATGAAAGTCTATAATTTCTAAATTCAATAATCAATCTAAAAATCCAACAAATAATAATAATAATAATAATAATAATAATAATAATAATAATAATAATAA